>JAHLJT010009419.1:110351424-110526959 GCA_031308135.1 Acheta domesticus | reverse complement strand
CCCCATATCAATAAAGGCAATTATTATTATTAAAGGCACTATTGCCTCTTATTATAAAGTTCCAAAGCAAAAAGGTTTTGTTAAAAAAATTAAAAAACTTAATTTCATTATTTAAAGAAATAGTTTGTTCATTACTTTAAATGAGAGAAAGATTACTTAACTTTTTAATATTTCTTTTTTCTTTCTTTCAAATTTTGAAATTTGAAAATCAAATTTAGTAATTTTGAATTCCTCTTCAAGTTTGATGAAAAAGAATGTTGTGTATTTTCCAATAATTTTAGAAATTACTTACAATAGAGAATGTTTGGCAAAATAATTCAAAAAATATATAAGAAGTATCTCCAAAATATGATGACATGGATTAGCAAATAATTATTTTCATTGTATGTTAGCATGAGGTTACTGTGTTTGCTTTTCATGTACAAAGGTTCCCTAGTCGCATTTCCAGAGAAGGAATAAGAAATTTGTAGCTTTCAAAAGGATACAGCTCTTGCAACTGTTTCAAAGGGCAGTGCTGTGAAAGCACTATCTTACTTGCTACAAGTTAACCTGTAGTGGTAGTAGGTAAGTTTTATTGCCATTAGGGTTGCAATACATCCTGAAAAAGCAAGGTATATCCTGAATGTGTGTCCCGCTGTCCTGCCTGAGTTTTCTTGGTTTCTGACGTCCTAAATTTTTGTAGTTATAATTTCATACAATCATACAAACAAAAAAACTGTGTTTTGGAACTATTTGTGAAATTCGTCACAGAAATTCAGCCAAATTTTCAGACATCTATGTGCTAAAATGGGATGGCTGGATGTAATAATGAACACAGACAGAATTTTGAAAAAATATTACAAACTGAAAAAACAAAAAAGATCAAAAAGTTACCTTTGTGTTTGAAATCTCAAATATATAAAAAAATCAAACAGCACCATCCAACAACATTAAATTTAATGCACAACCTATCTTGAAAATTTATTTAAGCTATTTAAAAAATAGAGAAAGAAGAGAATTTCTAAAAACCGAACTATCCATACATTCGACAGATAAAAACCAACCAAACATTTTTAAATTAACAAAGATATATCATACTCATATATTTTTGGTTGATTTTTTCCTGACACACTACAGTTTTGGTTTTTCTGAAATTTTATTGCATCTTTTTGTAATTTGTAAATCTCCTGGTATCCACAAGGGCAGACCCCTGCAATTCACCTCTCCCTCCTCCACTGCAAAAAAAGGTATCACCTATGTCTACATAGATTACAAAGTGCACATTGTTTTTGTGTATATATAGGCTGTGCAACCTAATGTATTGATGCAGATCTCTAGTCAACAGTAGGGGCTATTTATTCTCTGATGATGCACTGAGCCTTATACATGCAAGTTTAATGCTATAAATGCTTTCACACACACATGGAATACATTTAAATAGAGATATATTATGAAAATTTCATTTCAAAATTATGATCTAGGATCCATGTCATTTTTATTGCACATAGGTAACCCAAACATGTACCATTTAGGGACATACTATGTAAATCAGTGTAACTAGTATATTGCACTGACTTACATAGTAAATCAGTGTAATATATCAAATCACTCCAATAAAAACAGAGTTATTTTCTCTTTAGTGCTTCTGTTGTAAACTTCATGTAGATAATTTGCATTGTAAAGACCGAAAAGGTGAAACATTAATTTATTCCAAAAATTACATTTCAACATAAGAAAAGTACCCACTTTAATATTTAATTAGTGCCAAATGAAGGATCTTTGCAAGAGGGTTTTTGAAAATTATGTTGTTTATCACCCTGCCAGTTCCTGATCTAACAAATTGAGGTGTCAACGACTTAATTGCAAAGACAAGATGTTTAAGTCTTCACCCTGCTGATTCAGTAAAACTTAAACAAAAAATACTCTTTGTTTAATGCAGCATTGAATTCCCTTTCAGATGCACTATTTGGGGTTAATTTTATGTTTCATTAACACACAACATTGTTGCTTGACAATGTTGCACCAGGAAACCCAATGTAAATGGGGCAAATTTATTAACCACAAATTTTATTATTTTTCTTCCATTTTTACATAACATGGGATGCATTTTTCTTCCTCTTCTTCTTCATATTGTTCATTTTTCTTCTTTCTGCATAATAGTTTACTTTTGTGTATATTAAATCAAAATAAATCAATTTTTTTCCTTTATAATTTTGAATACATTATTAACTATGAAACATGCAAAACATGCATGAAACAATTCAATACAAATATAGTTCTGATTTCATTGCTTATTACAAAACACACAAAAGTATATTGAAGAAAGTAATTAAATAGGCCAAACTGTTAATGAATGATCAACGCATTGCCCGAAGACAAAACAAAAGAAATGTGGAACATTGTGAAAAATACTCTAAAAACAGAAACACTAAGAACATTGAACTTCACTACAAAAACCATGTTCTGTGCAACCCAAAAGAAATAGCAAACACATTTAATAAACATTTGTCAGAAATTGGAGAAAAATTAATTCGCTGCATTTCTTTAAATATTATAAATATGCAGTCAAATATATGCACATCACCAAATGCAAACTCCATATACATCTCTGAAGCATCACCTGCAGAAACACAAAATGTAATAAATCAAATGAAAAACAAATTCTCTACAGGACTGGATAATATCCCTGGCACCCTCGTTAAACATACAGCCACAATCGTAACACAACCACTTACTCACTTTTGTAACCACTCCTTAATGACAGGTATCTTCCCAGAAATTCTCAAAAAAGCAAAAGTTAAGCAGCAACTCAAAAAAGGCAACACTTACGATTTCATGAATTACGGACCAATATCCTTATCTGGATTTTCCAAAATTCTAGAAGAGCTTTTTAATGATAGACTTAAAAATTTTCTCAATTCAAATAACATATTGACAGAGGCTTAACATGGATTCAGAAATGGTAGATCTACAGACAACAGGTCTACAGGCTATCATCAAGTTTCTAAATGACATACTTGTTGCTCTAGATCAGAAAGAAATCCCCATCGGTTTGTTCCTACATTCATCAAAAGCATTCCACATTATAGATCATCGCATACTGTTATTCAAACTTGAAACTTTGGGAATTAGAGGCATGCACATCAATGGTCTGAATCTTACCTTTCAAATCATTGTCAAGTAGTCACAATAAAGCATGCTAGAGCATTTCAACCTATTTTTCCAAACCTTCAATGATAAATTATGGAGTGACACTAGGTCCTATACTATTTCTCTTATACATCAATGTAGGAATCACAGGCTTACGATTCCCAGAAAAGGTACAACAATTGTCGTAACGAACGTGTATTAATCAAGCAAAGATAAAAGCACATCCACTTCGACACAATACATGAGACTATTATACTATTGTTTTACTTTCCCGTATACGTATACACGGAGTGATATACGTAGTATAGGGAAAGTTATGTAATGCTGCGCGAAAAAATGGCCAATTTTCGGCGGAAAAAAAATTAATTGCCGGGCCGTGAAAACGAATAAGTGGATAAAACCAGTTGCTAAATTAAGAAAAAAAAATCCTCTATCTCGTGGTGTGGTCAAAATCCATGATTTGTTGCTTCTTTATACTTAAAAATCGATTGACGGCATTCCGTCCGTCTGTGGTCAACGCTAGCGCCTAAACCGTTCGGTCGATTTTCTTCAAAATTGATATTCCCCAGTTGATCTGATTCTAGTCGAAGCTTTGTGATTTTGAAAAAGATTCTTTAAAATTTGGGGGTACTTTATATGAAGCCCTCCGGGGATTTTCAACATTTTCTCAAAATCGGCTCCAAATTTTTTCTTTAAACTTTTGGTAGGGATAGTGGTAAATGTACTCTATCAATGATATAAAAGCCATTTTGGTCTATCGGTTGGTTTTTTCAAAAATTACCAAAATGTAAATTTTTTTACTTGTCTCTCACGTCGTTAATATTTACATTATCGGCGATTTTTTTTACATTATTATATTTATGAGTATATATGCTTTAAATTATGTCAAGTAAAGTTTCTCGAAAACACTACCGTTTTCTGTGAAAAGTATCTCAAATTTCGGCATTTTCAGAAATGCTCAAACGTCATTTTCTCGTATATGGCTGCAATTTTTTTCTTGAAACTTTTGTAACGGATAGTGCTAATTACACTCATTAGTATAGCGTGAAGTTTATTTTGAGTTTTTTTTTGTTTTTTTCAAAAATTATATAAATGTATATTTTCTGAAAGATCTCTCACATCTTTAATATGCACATTATCCGCAATTTGTAAAGATGATTATATTTGTGAGTGTAAGTGCTTCAAATAACTTCAAATAAAGTATTTTGAAAACTCAAAAATTTTCTGTGAAAATGAGCTTCAAATTTCGCATTTTTAGTAGTGCTAAAACGCCATTTTCTCTTAAACGGCACACAATTTTTAAAAGAAAATTGCCATTTACGGCTAGGTTTTTGTGTTCTTTAATATTCTAAAATTAATGTTTCTGTTCTACCAATAGGAAACCGAAAAATTAAGAAAATGACAAAAAAATGTACTTTTGGCGATGATAGATGGTAGCTGGCAAGAAAGAGTATGTGGCAATTCCGAATAGCTAACAAAGACCCAGGAAAATAGAAAACTAATACGGGAAAGTCTGTGCCATTCTGTAGCACCACTAGTTTCTATGGCAACCATACTTCTGCCTCTTCCACCACACAGCGCCGTTGTAGCCAAACACCGCTCTAGTCAAACATAAGATCCTACATCAATGATATGCCCGTGACTCTACAAAAGAGCAAAATGGTCCTATTTGCAGATGACACAAACAAATACCCAACAAACACTACAAAAACAGTTCTAGAGGCACTAGTAAAATGGTTCCAGGAAAATAAACTCATCATAAATACCAGTTAAAACTGTCTGCCTAAACTTTCAGATTCCACTCTCTAAAGAAAAGCCTCCAACACACTGATGATCAAAAAATAAAACATTCCTGTAAAATTGCCCCAAAAACAACTTACCTTGGATTGACTATTCAAGAGGATCTAAAATGGAACTTTCACATCACAGATCTAAACAACAAGCTAACCAATCTACATCCGTAAGTCAAATTCTAACTATATATGCTGCAAACTATTTGCACATGTTCACTCACATCTAAAATATGGAATCATATTCTGGGGAAATTCCCCAGAAAGTATTCACACTTTCATCATCCAAAAAGGAATATTGAGAAAATGACAAACACTCACAAGCATGAGTCCTGCAAACCACTTCAAAAATTACAAATCCTATCACTCCCATGCAGTACATTTTTGAAATATTAATCTTCACAAAGAAGGCACTTTTGGAAAACAAGGATTCTGTTACTCTCAACACAGAAGTTCATAACTATGATACTAGACAAAAAAGAAATCTGAATGTCCCATACTGTGCAATTTTATTCTTTCTAGAAAGTACTATAACAAACTCCCTAGTGAATTTAAAAGCATGAAAACTGTATTGAATTTAAGTTCTGTATTGTATTTAATATTTAGGTATACCTAATTGTACATTGTACGATTATGAACATATTGAATTGTTGTACATAACTTATGCTGTGAGAAATAAATACATTATTATTATAAACTACATATTAAATCTTAGCATAAATATATAAAAATATTTATAAGTATTTTGAAAACGTTAAAATACTTGATCAGGAAACTTGGAGATTCCCAAGAATCATTTCTGAAACTATTCATATTAAATTAAATGACTTCGATGGTTGAATGTAATAACTTCACTAATGCGTATGATAACATATTATGCAAAATTAAATAATATTTATTATTTTCTTCCATTATTGACCCCTGCCTATGGTTACCTGACCCCCTGCCTCTTTATTCTATTCGTTTGTTTTACTTACTATTCACAAACGTAAAACTTATATTTAATAAAAGGTAAGCTTCCATTATTAATGTTTTCTGCTAACATTATATTTAAAAAGATTCATTTTATTTAATCATATTTATGGATTAAATTTTAGTTAAAACGTACCTGATGATGGAGACAAATGATCTCTGAAACGTCGTGAAACTCCAACCTGTAAAACTCCAACTTTGTATTAAATATTGTAAAACTATTGTCACATGATCTGATTGTCTATAATTAATGGAATCTTTTTTTATACTATAAAAATATTTGTATATTAGCTTTAAATATTGCTGTAACAAAAATGCAACATAAAAGTTTAAAGAAATAATGAATATCTCTGCTAATTATTCATAAACATGTAGTATGCGACTAAATACAACTTATTTAATAAATTTTACATTGTAAAGCACCTTAATAATAAAAGGTCTGCTAAAATAAGAAATCAATTTTTTTTTTATCTAAAAATCAATTTTCAATTTAAAATTCTTTTAAACATGTTTTCACTGACCTATTTAATGTTAATGTGGAAGGAGATTTTACCATTAAATTTTTTTACTTACCCATGATTGTTTTTTTTCGTTTTTACGTGTTTTTAACTTAGTTGGCAAATCGCTCTTTTTCCAGGGTAACTTGAGTTGTCACTTTCTCACAAATTGTAAAACTAGAGATCAAGGCTAATTGTTTAAGATTGGTTTGAAACAATTTTGTCCACTGTAAGTTAACAAACCTGTAGAAAGAAGTAAAAAACTGGCCAAGTTGCCCTGGTTTGCAAAACAAGTTTTGTCAACCAAATTGAAGTTTGTAGTGAAAGGAAAACTATTGCATTAGCTATTTAAGAGATTTCACGTACTTCTACTTACAAGAACATATTAAGAAAATTCCAATCTAGAAAATTATTCAAATTGAGAAGAGCCTACAATTGAAAGGAAAATCAGAAATCAAACTTCAAATTTTATAGCATAAAAGCTGCAAACTTCGAATGAAGACACTCGCAACTCACTTTCCCAATTTCACATTTCACTTGCATCCTAATATTCCACTCCAAAACACTTTACCTTTGGTCAAGCTTCACTGTCAAGGTGACACATTCGGAAACCATGAAACTGACGTTAACCATGATACACAGACTTGATGCTTGCTACAGAGCAGTGTCAGTTGTGCCAGCCATGCCCAAGCCATTTTAAATTGAAATAGGTGTGAACATTTGAGAATCGACTGACAAATCTTAATGATACTTTGACAATTTTAATTTACATCTTTTAATATTAACATTCCGAGGATTCAAATGTCATTTTCCAGTTCATTCATTAACGAAATTACTGTTACAAATTGAGTAATTTCCAATGAAAGATTTATATTTTTATTTCCGGGCGCGAATTTGCACTAGCGTAGGTTGGTAGAATGAGTGATCGATGTTCATATGTTCATAACGTCGGTGCACCGTGTTGTATCTGTCACGGTTAGTGTTTGGAAGCTTGGTTCAAATTTGGTCGCTTGAATAAAAGGTAAGCATTACATTTATACCATATGTAGAGTACGTACTTGCGTCTTTTTCACAGATTTTTTGAAGGGGAAGTATATTTTTGATTGTAGGTAGTTCTGTTCTTTGCTGCATGTTATATGAGAATGCTCCAGTGTTGCGCGATGCTAAACGAACACTGTTGAAGTCTGTAAGCTAATGATCTAGCCGCAACAAAGCTATTCACGAAAAACACGCTTCTTTACGATTGGTGTTCACGAAAAATCGTATTGGTGATCATGGAGTAAGTTCTCAGAATTCTGTCTAGTATGATTACTAATTCCAACAATGTCAATATTTCAACAATCAGTTTTCGTTTCTAATGTATTCCCATGAACACTTCGGATTGTATAATGTTTGTAAATTGACTTTTTATGAGAAGATGGGTGAAACATTTGTCGATTTTCTTCGGCAAGAACAACATTTTCGACTTTTTCCGAAGCCTGAGTTTACATGTGTCAATACTTCAACAATGAGTTTTACTTTCTAATCTATTATCATAAACATTTAGGATTATCTAAGGTTTGTAAATTAACTTTGTTTGCCGAAACAGTTGTCGATTTTCTTCTGCAAGTACACCATTGTCGACTTTTTCCGAAGGTTGGATTTACCCAGTGGCGGCTGGTGGCGCACGAACCAGGTTGTTGAAGATGTACTAATACGAATTTCATTCCTGTAGGGCTCGTACTTACAGATAAAACCATATTTTTCCTCTTTAATAGTGAGCTTTTAAAGCCCGGTGGAAATTCAAGAAGCGTCCAATGATTTTCGTATACCAAAAAGCCCATCTAAAAAATAAATATTTTGATTAAGTTGCATAAAATTAAATCTTTTAATTTTGTATATATTTTGCATTTTAAATATGTAAACAAATGTTATTACATATTTCGGACAATTGTATATGTATAAATTAATATTTTGAGTATTTTCACGTATATTACTTTGAGTTTTTGGATACGGTACGTAATGAAGGCGTGCCAGTCTGGAAAGCAATAATCCGGCGGTTTGTTCCTACATTCATCAAAAGCATTCCATATTATTGACCATCACATACTCTTATTGAAACTGATTATACAAAATTGAAACATTGGGAATTAGAAGCCTTGCACATCAATTGTTTGAATCTTATCTTTCAAATCATGGTCAAGTAGCAATCAAATCAAGCAACGCCCCACGTTTCTGTGGGACTTCCGGGATCGAGAAGAGCGAGTCTGGTTCACGGCTTTGTCAAAAAAGTTTGAGGGACATTTCTAACACCTTCGGCAATGACACTAATAACGCAATGACACTTATAACACGAGCAGCGCCCAAACTTCATCAGATTGCACTGACGAAATACGCAGGGTGATAAAGAGGATGGCGTCACGTTTTTCATAGAGACTTCTCTCGATCTTGGTTTCTGGTTTTCATATGGTAATACATATTTTAGTCGCTTTAATTCTCAAATGATTCAAATCAGTGATTCCTGATTTGTCAAGCAATTTTCTCCTCCAAGCAAAAGGCACAAAAAGCAAAACAGAATTTTTCACACCACTTCCACAGAGCCAAGCATTTCTAAAATAATCGCATCTTTTAAAAACCCTCTTAAATTGTCTATTTCATGTCTTTACAATTTGCTGTATATTTAAATCTGGTGATGGTGTGCCGGGCTTTTTCTTCATTAGAAAGCCGAGAAAAACGGTTATCCTGTAAACCCTGTACAGAAGTTATTGTCAAAAATCCACATAAATAAGTTCCATAAACCCATTTATTACCTAACAAAGTACATTTGACTACTGGGAATCACTGTAATTCACTGCGCACTCAAAACAGCTCGCATCGAACTCATCCACGAAGCACACCAGCATATTGTAATGATTTGTACTTTTTACAAGAACAGTCACAGAGGAAGCCGACTATAGATTCGACAAATGACGGCAGAATGGCGTGTGGACATTTATTGTGTTCGAGATGCCGCAGTGAATAAACATTAGTTGAAAACAATAATTAGCTTAAGGAAATTTTAAGAATAGCTTTCTATGTCAGCACGTATTATTTATAAGGCGGCGAGTGTGTGGTTTTCGAGTTAACAGAGTGACTGTTGTCAGAAGACAAGTGATGGAAAATTGCTGGTGTGAGTAAGCGCAGAAATAATGAAATTCGAACCGAATAACTGGAAATTGGGGTATTTCGGACTAATAAACATCGAAAACGGGAATTTGGGGAATTTTTGGCAGATATCGTTAAGCAGGGGGACGCCGAGGAGGCGTAGATCGGAATAATTTAATGTCAATAAGGAAGGGCAAAAGACAGAGAGCGTGTTTCGTTGAGGGAAAAGTTTTGCTAATGAACTGCAACAATACTGTTTAGTAGATGAGTTCTAGTCTCAGAGGTGAGAGGACCTCATGTCTTGTGTGGGAGAAATGATTTTTTTTTTGACGTGAAGAAAATAACGTTGGGAGTTATTCCTTTGATGGTGACAATCGATTTAATTGTGAGTTATGTTGACAACATGGTAAATGGTAAATGAATTTGGTGTAGCCGTCATGGACGTCAAGGAAGTGGGGCGCAGTACGACATCGCTACGAAAAGGGAAGTGGCAATTTAAGTACTTTGACAAACACGACGAGAATTAATATATTTTGTTCAAGTCCAAGCATGTCATCATTTCTAAATTTTAATGTAAAATTTTATTTACAAAGAAAAGGGCCACTCGCGGAGAATGCGCATGTCTCGAGGTGTGAATGTTGATTTTTTTATGTTCTGTTGTTTTGAATTTTTACTTTCTCGCCTTACGAATACTTCGTAAGAAGAGAAAGTTATGTAATCGTGCGGCGGAAAACAGGGAATTTTCGCCAGAAAATCTCTTATAGCAGGGGTCTGGTGACAAAAAAGTGGATAAAACCTGTTGCTAAATTTAGGGAAAAAAATCCTCTATCTCTTGGTGTAGTCAAAATCCATGATTTCTTGCTTCTTCATACTTCAAAATCGATTGACGGCATTCCGTCCGTCCGTCTGTCCGTCTGTGGTCAACGCTAGCGCCTAAACCGTTCGGTCGATTTTCTTCAAAATTGATATATTCCCCGATGGTTTTTACTCGTCTCAAGGCCTCTTGAATTTGAAACCGATATCTTAGTATTTGAGGATACTTTACATGCAGCCCATTTTGAGATTTTCTAAATTAAAAGAAAATGGCTCCAAATTTTTTGATTATATTTTGTTGTTGAATAGTGCAAAGAACGTTGAAGGGAATGACGTAGACATCATTTTCATTTATAGGCCCTATTTTTCGAAAATTGCAAAAAGCTGTTTAAAAACTGCAAAATTGAAGATATAAGTTTTCGCCTCAGACAAAGTCGGTTGTACAAAATTAGTACTTCAAACAAGGTCATGTACCATTTTTTGGAAAAAACGAATAGTTTTTGCGTAAATTGCGATTAAAATTTACAAAAAAAATTTTCTCAAAAACCGCTCCAAATTTTTTCTTTAAATTTTCTGCACGTGTGTAAGAAGGGAAGGTAAATATATAAATAAACTAGTGGTGCTATAGAATGGCACATACTTTCTCGCAGTAGTTATTTTCCAAATGCCGATTATCCGATAAATTATGTGGAGTAAGCAGTTCACCGCTGCCTTTCTTGGTCATGTTTTTTGAAAGACATGTTTTTCGCATGTTGACAATTACCGCCTTCCTAATGATAGAACTGATACAAGTACGTTTTGACTGATATATAAGCAGTTGTTCCGTAAGTCGGTCCCGTAGCGCGGTTGGTTAATGCACCCTGCGGGTTGAGATCTTCAATAAGGAAGGTACCGAGTTCGATCCCCCGAGGGGAATTTTAATTTGATGAATGTGATGTTGCAGGAAAAAAACATTGAAGAGTGTAGATACTTTATTGAAAATCATTTGAAGTACTTCTACTCACGAATAGATTCAATATAGATAAATAGACAGGACATGTCAGTGTTTTCCCTAACTGCGTCTTTTAAACAATTTTTCAACTCTGTTATTCGATTTCTGAAGCGTATGACATGTCAAATCAACCGTTGTCTAGTATATATCTGTATGAACCAATTTAAGTAAAATTATGAGCACTTTAACGCTAAATTGTAATACAATATAACCAGAAGGCATGTGATAAACTTACAATCCCTAACGGTTTAGAAATTAATATTAATTTCTAGGCTTTCGCATACTTCGTAATGCGGTTTATCGCTGCCTTTCTTGGTCATGTTTGAAAGACATGTTTTTCACATGTTGAAAATTACCGGCTCCTAATGATAAAATTGATAGAATTACGTTTTGACTAAAGTATAAGTAATTGCGATAAATGTCGTGGAAATGTCTGTATATATTTGTTCAAATTTTCAACTTTTAACAATTTTTTATCCCTCTTCTTATATTTGTAAAGCATATTACCATCGTATCAATTGTTTCTTTGTCATGCATTTACCATTTTATAGGTCGGTTCTATTCTTTTATGGCTCTGTTCGACAGAGGCGGTGTTGGTGTTGCGTAGTGGTATAAGTGCCGGTTCGTTGAATTTGAGTTTCGTTTGTCGGGTCTCGGTACCGAAATGGTTTGCTGTATAGTACACTTTTGGTTTTTTATGGAGTAGTGGAATAGCAATAAGGGCCGTATAGAAGCAGAGCGAGAAAGTATGTGCGTTGGAAGCACCACTAGTTTGTTTACGTTATGGTGGAACTGTGTGGATGTCCATGTTAGCCGAATAAAGAGTAACAAACACGGTGTGTTTGTGATTTGGGTTTTTGCATTGAATTAGGATTTGTTATTTGTAGTATAACAGATACCGAATAGTATTACAAAAAGGAAAGCTGGTCTTCATCCAGTATTGGAAACTTGTGCCGAACCTACGACATATAATTTTTTTTGGAAATGGCGGCATCCGATGATAAAGTGATTATTGATAAATTAATTTAATAGATAAAAATAGGAAAGGGAGGGATGTTGGATAATAGTTCGATAAATAGAAAGCCAGAGAAAGCAGCCGGTCGCAATATGGTATTGGGAATCATTTGCAACACGTTAGAAAGAGTGTGGGATAATATAAAGAAGTTCGGCTCGTATCATACGCCAGGGCACCCGGTTGTGTGCTGCGATTTTTCTTACTTTGCTTCTCTAGGCCCGACTTCACAATGGAATATGTCACGGTATTTCGCGTCTTTCTCAGGGCCTACGTATACGCGATCATACGTTTCTAGAGGCACCAGGTGCCTCTAGATATCGCATAATCGCGACCGTATCACGCGGTGCTTGCGATCATGCGTCTTCTAGCGGCACGATCGAGGAAGACGCGAAATGCTGTGCGATACCCCATCGTGGCCATACGGGCTTGACAGGCAGAGTTAGAAAAATCGCTCTTGAACGCTCACTGGGACTTTTCTTCGTGTCCTCACGCTTGTAGATAAAATCATTCGAAGACTGCATGGTATTAAAGTGATTTCGATTTTATGTTCACTTGCTAAGGGACATTGGCCGAAAATTTCGGGTTGTTGTGCAACACTGCAACAATTCCACAAACCGCCACTGGATGAGCCTTTTACTTTCCTGTATGCTGTACGTACGTATAAAAATCATGTATAGTGTAGGATAGTTATGTAATGCTGCGCGAAAAAACGGCGGATTTTCGACAGAAAAACTCTTATTACAGGGCCCTGGTAACGAAAAAGTGGATAAATCCAGCTGCTAAATTAAGAAAAAATCTCCAATACGTGGTGCAGCCAGAATCCCTACTTTGTGGGTCCTTGGTACCGAAAAAACAATTGAAAGCAAAACGTCCGTCCGTCTGTGAACAACGCTTGCGACTAAACCGTTAAGCCGATTTTCTCCAAAATTGATATTCCCCGATCGATCTGAATATTCTCGCGGTCTCTTGAATTTAAAACCGATATTTTAATTTTGGATTGTACTTTACGTGAAGCCCCTGGGACATTTTCAAAATTTTCAAAAATATGGCTCCAACAATTTTGACTAAATTTTGTTGTTGGATAGTCTGAATATCATTTAACAGAATGGCGTAGTTCTTAAGTTCGTTGAGAACTCTGATTTTTCGAAAATTGGAAAAATTCAACATTTTTCTCGTCATCTCCCTATAACTACAATTATGAAGATTTTTTATTTTCTTTAAATAATTTTTTCTTCAAAACCACACCTTTCATGTTCATTAAAATGCCTGATTTTGCAAAAAAAAATTTAAAAAATAGTTTGGCGTCTTTCTGGAACTACAATTGTGAAGACACGATTGTTTTTCTTAATGAAATATGCTCATCAAAAACAGTTCTTCAAATAAGGTCATGTTGAATTTTTTGAAAATATAAATACTTTTTCTATATTTTCCTGATAAACATAATAGCCCGCTCGGAATTGACTGTGCTTCGTTTTCGTCGTTTTCTTACAACTACAATTTTAAAAATACAATTTTTTCTCAATTAAATGTATTTATCAAAACTACATCTAGAAATAAGGTCATGCTTATTTTTTTCAAAATACGAGTAGTTTTTCTATAATTTTTGAAAAACATAATAGCCCGCTGTAAATTTACTGCGCTTTGGACTGATGGACGCGTCGTAAATTAGAATTTGCAATTTGTATATTATTTCTTTATTCTTTTCTTACATTCGACCTTTTGTTATCTGTTTACACATTAATTTTTTAGAAATCGTTTAATTTTGTCTAGGTGATGTTGCACCAGTACGGCTTCGTGTCCACATGATTGCCCCCAACATGGCTGCCAGAAAACGATTGAATTTGCAACGCTACAGTGCTTGGGTCTAGTATACTAATACAATGTTTTTGTTTGTGACCATTTTTCCTCATTATGAAACTTAATAAAATAGATCGAGCAAACCTCTGTGACGATATATTACAGACAATCATGAGATTATCATGGGTCTTGTTAAAAAGAATGCAAAGGGCTTAATATTTTTATACGATGTCGTAAACCATGAAAGTGTTCGTTGGTTTGATTTTAGAAATAAAGAATCAACTCTGGTCAGAAATTAGAGCACAAAATAATCATGAATTTTTTTTTCAAAAATAAGAAAATATGTTTTTGCTTTGATAGAACAGTCTTATCCAATTAAACATAGTTAACAAAAAAAATTTATTGCTCTCATCATCAAACAAAAATAATTCAGTATCATAATTTTGTTTAGCAAAACAGTGAATTTGTGATTACATCGCAGGGAAGCCAATTACATTATCAGCCCTACAAGCAATTATAATACTTGGTGTCCAAATCAAATATGTAGTAGTTGTAGTTTCATATTTCACATTGTTATGTATCACCAACAAACATTTAAAATATAATTCAAAAGGCATTATTACTTGAACTGTATGTAACAGACCTGTTCTCGCCGATTGCTCTTTCAATTTACGCGCTTTGGTTCGAATTGCACCTTCTAATTTGTGGTCACCACTCTTAGAATGAGTCTCATCCCCACCCTTCATCGATTTTCGCACTTGCCCCCGAGCTGCTCGCGCGCAGCTCCTGACGTCAGTAAAAGTGCAAAATGCTGTGCATGCCTGCTCTACAGAGACGTCGATCACCTCATCACCAAGAGAAGCCCAATACTATATCAGAAGTGATTGTACGAGCACGCGAATCACCTTCCAATTAACCTACTAGATAAGTCAATACGTATACAAACACCCACACAAAAAAACATTTTACTTATGAAAGCTATAAAATGTGGCATAGTAGTGATTTATTTGGTATTTTGGGTATTTTTTATACCATTTGCTTAATGTTTAAAAATGAATTGATTGTAAATTGCCGAAGAGAAAATTATGAAAACTAGTGGTGCTACAACAGCACATACTTTCCCTTATTATTGGAAACATCTACTTAAGATTGAAATATTGCACTTTCTGCCCTACTAATCTTAGCTATTATTTGAAAACGTCCAATTCAACCACGAAGCGAACAATTCACTGTTTCCATCGCAGTGTTGTCAAAACTACGTGAATTCGAAAACTGCATAAAAATAGAATTCAAAAGGTTTGTAAACTTGTATTGGAAAAAGAAGCCTGATACCATATAGCTACATCAAGACACAACAATGACACGTAATTCACAGAAATTTCCGACAAAATGTATAACAAAAGGTCGAATATACATAATACGAGGGGGAATATAATAATAAATATACGGTCGAATATACATAAAGAAATAATATACATAATTGCAAATTCTAATTTACCACCCATTCCGCTACCTGAAGCTCAGTAAATTTGCAGCGCGGTATTATGTTTGTCACGAAATTTTAGAAAAACGTGGTATTTTCAAAAAATTAAGCATGACCTTATTTGAAGATGTATTTTTGATAAATACATTTCATTCCATCTGCCATCTACGGCCGCCCAAAGTACATTTTTTGACATTTTCTTAATTTTTAATTTTTTTAATGGTAGAACGGAAATATTAATTTTAGAATATTAAAGAACACAAAAACCTCGTCCTAAATAGCAATTTTCTTTTAAAAATTTGTAGCCGTTTTTAAGAAAATGGTGTTTAAGCGCTACTAAAAATGCGAAATTTGAAGATCTTTTCACAGTAAAGTTTTGAGTTTTCAAAACACTTCATTTGAAGTAATTTGAAGCATATATTTTACATTAACATGTATTACATTACATTAACAAATATAATAATGTTTACAAATTGCTGGTAATGTGCATGTTAAAGATTTGAGAAACCTTTAATAAATTACATTTGTTAAATTTTTGAAAAAAACAAAAATACCTCAAAATGAACTTAAGTCATATTAAAGAGTGCAATTAGCACTATCCGTTGAAAAGTTTGAAGACAAAATTTGGAGCCATTTATGAGAATACTTGCTGGTACCCGGCGCGTTGCTGCCGCAGAAGAGATGATTGAGGAAATATTCCTATCCCTCTCCCACTTTTTCCCCCATTCTCTTTTCCTCTCTCTTTTTTTCTCCTGTTTCTCTTTCCTCCTGTCTTTTCCCTCCTCCCTCACTTCCTCCAGTCTTTTCCCTCCTCCCTCACTTCCTCCAGTCTTTTCCCTCCTCCTTCACTTCCTCCTGTCTTTTCCTTCTCCCATTTTCCCCACTCTGTCTCTTTCTCCATCCCGCTACTGTGTCTCTATGTTCCCCCGAATATACATAATACGAGGGGGAATATAATAATAAATATACGGTCGAATATACATAAAGAAATAATATACATAATTGCAAATTCTAATTTACCACCCATTCCGCTACCTGAAGCTCAGTAAATTTGCAGCGCGGTATTATGTTTGTCACGAAATTTTAGAAAAACGTGGTATTTTCAAAAAATTAAGCATGACCTTATTTGAAGATGTATTTTTGATAAATACATTTCATTCCATCTGCCATCTACGGCCGCCCAAAGTACATTTTTTGACATTTTCTTAATTTTTAATTTTTTTAATGGTAGAACGGAAATATTAATTTTAGAATATTAAAGAACACAAAAACCTCGTCCTAAATAGCAATTTTCTTTTAAAAATTTGTAGCCGTTTTTAAGAAAATGGTGTTTAAGCGCTACTAAAAATGCGAAATTTGAAGATCTTTTCACAGTAAAGTTTTGAGTTTTCAAAACACTTCATTTGAAGTAATTTGAAGCATATATTTTACATTAACATGTATTACATTACATTAACAAATATAATAATGTTTACAAATTGCTGGTAATGTGCATGTTAAAGATTTGAGAAACCTTTAATAAATTACATTTGTTAAATTTTTGAAAAAACAAAAATACCTCAAAATGAACTTAAGTCATATTAAAGAGTGCAATTAGCACTATCCGTTGAAAAGTTTGAAGACAAAATTTGGAGCCATTTATGAGAATACTTGCTGGTACCCGGCGCGTTGCTGCCGCAGAAGAGATGATTGAGGAAATATTCCTATCCCTCTCCCACTTTTTCCCCCATTCTCTTTTCCTCTCTCTTTTTTTCTCCTGTTTCTCTTTCCTCCTGTCTTTTCCCTCCTCCCTCACTTCCTCCAGTCTTTTCCCTCCTCCCTCACTTCCTCCAGTCTTTTCCCTCCTCCTTCACTTCCTCCTGTCTTTTCCTTCTCCCATTTTCCCCACTCTGTCTCTTTCTCCATCCCGCTACTGTGTCTCTATGTTCCCACTGTCTTTCCCCCCCTCTGTGCCTCCTTTCCCTCTCTGTATCTCCTTTCCCCCTCTGTGTCTCTTTCCCCCTCTGTCTCTTTCCCCCTCTGTCTCTTTCCCCCTCTGTGTCTCTTTTCCCCCTCTGTGTCTCTTTTCCCCCTCTGTGTCTCTTTTCCACCTCTGTGTCTCTTTTCCCCCTCTGTGTCTCTTTTCCCCCTCTGTGTCTCTTTTCCCCCTCTGTGTCTCTTTTCCCCCTGTGTGTCTCTTTTCCCCCTCTGTGTCTCTTTTCCCCCTCTTTGTCTCTTTCCCCCCTCTTTGTCTCCTTCCCCCTCAGTGTCTTCTTCCCTGTTGTCTCTTCTTCCCTCTGGGTCTCTTTTTCTTTCACTCTGACTTTTCTCCTGTTTCTTTTCTCGCTCTCGGTTTTCCATCTCTATTTCCCCCTTTCTGTTTTGCCTCGCTTTATTTCCCCCTCTTTTTTCCTTCTCTTTCTCTATTTTCCCTCTTTTTCCCTCTCTCTTCCCCATCTCTTTCTCTTTTCCCATCTCTCCTTTCCTTCTCTATTTCCCCCTCTTTTCCCTCTCGTTTTCCGTCTCTTTCCCCCTCTTTTCCCTCTCGTTTTCCGTCTCTTTCCCCCTCTTTTCCCTCTCGTTTTCCGTCTCTTTCCCCCTCTCTATTTTCCCCATTTGTCTGTTTTTCCTCTATTTTTCCCCTTTCTATTTTTCTTCTCTTTCTCCATTTTCCTTCTCTTTCTCCATTTTCCTTCTCTTTCTCCATTTTCCTTCTTTCTCCATTTTCCTTCTCTTTCTCCATTTTCCTTCTCTTTCTCTATTTTCTTTCTCTTTCTCTATTTCTCCTCTCTATTATTCCCTGTCTTTTTCCCTCTCTAATTTTCCCCCTTTCTATTTTTCCGTCTCAATTTTTCCTTCTCACAATTTTTTCGCTCGCTAATTTTCACTGTCTCTATTTTTCCCTCTTTCTATTTTCCCTCTCCCTCTTTGTATTTCCTCTCTTTTTCCCTCTTTTCCCGTTCTCTGTTTTCCCACTCTCTGTTTTCCTTTGCCCAATTTTCGTATTTTCCTTCTCTTTCTCTATTTTCTTTCTCGGTATTTTCCCTCTCTCTTTTTTTCCGTCTCTTTCTGTTTTTCAGTCTATTTTCCCTCACGATTCCCCCTTTCTCTATTTCTCCCTCTCTGCTTATCCCTGTATTTATCATTCTCCCTTTGTCCCTCTTTTTTCCCTTTCATCTCATCAACTTGCGCCGCCTGCTCCTGTTCTCGACCTCGCCTCACGGCACACAGCAACGCTCAGCTACAATGAAGCTCATGCATCATTCCATATTCAACACAGTCATTTTACATCAACATCTCAGATTCAGGTGAAATTTCACACATAGGTAGTTTGAATAAAGAATAAGGAAAGTACAAAGTTTGAGTAAAATATTTCCACCCGTTTGTGAAATACAGCCATGTAAAAGTTTACAAAATTGGGTTCCCGAAAATTTTTAAATTGATGTAGAACCTCACCAAATCAAGATAGAGAGCTGAAAGAGATGTCATTTTGCAGCTTTCTTTATGGCATTTTATATGGTATACAACTAAATAGGAGTTGCGTTCAAAAAGTTTTTCAAATTTGAATTTAAAATTTTAATTTTGAGTTTTTTCAAAATGCTCATCTTCAAAAATTGAAAAAATTCTAAAATAATCCTTATATGTTTCCAAACAGATGGTGCAAGTTTAAAAATGGGACTGCAATGGGTTCATATGGTAATCTTTACTTAAAATGCACAATATTTACTTACTCTAGATTTTATTGATTTAAAATGCATTTTATTTAAAATTATAAGTCCTAATATATACATATTATTGATTTAGTGTTTTTTGTTGGCGAGTGTGTTGTTTTATTGTTATTATCATTATCATTATTGTTATTAGACCGCGGAACCATGCAATTGCATGTTTTTACTGACTGTGCATATCGAAAGGAAATGTATATAACTTTACCTATCACCAAAAATAAAACAAACCAACCAGTCACCTTTCAGTTTATGAACCAGATGCGTGGGAACCTAAACATTTAAGCGAAATGAATCGTTGAGGAAAGAACACCACCTTTGAGCTGCGTCAGCTGGTTATTTACCATCATGCAAAGGGTTAATCATTCCCAAAACTTTCCAAAATGCTATTAATAAAGAAAACACAGTGAGTGACATAATCTCATGGTAGTGTCATCAATGAATAGGCGATTGAACTGCAATCCGGGAGAGGAACCCGAAGACATTTTCTGATCGAGAAAATAATATCGTACTGAAAATAATAAAGAGAGGATCCTCGTATTCATGCACAAAAAATTACTCCATAGTTATAAATTGGCATTGGCAAGAAGTAAATCCCGAAATCTTGCGAAGGGAACTAAGGAGGTTCAATTTCCATAGCGTTGCCAGAAGAAAGTCACTTGTAAGTTGAAAGAGAAATACCTGAAAAGATCTGACTTCACAAAACAATCTAATATAATACACTTGAAAATACGCAATTAAAGAAAAAAAATTAAAAATTGCACTCATCAAAATAAAAATGGGGTAGATTTGTTTTATTTTTGGTGATAGGTAAAGTTACATTTCCTTTCGATGTAGAAAGTCAGTAAAAATATGCAACTGCATGTTCCGCGGTCTATTAATAATAATAATAATAATAATAATAATAACAACTCCACCTATGGAGTACACGACCTTGCAGTTGGTGGTGGAGCTTGAGTACCCCCATGATCCTGAGAGCTATGTCAGTGGTAGCCTAGCTACCGGTAGGGCCTCTCTTGCTGAACAGGTTGAAGGTGAGGGGTCAGACGAAGAAGTACTCCATTGAGGGGAGTGTGAAGCAAGTAGAGAGGGAAGGGTCATGAACATTTGGACTTCCTATTGTCGGCCCATGGAGGGTACAGGAGAGAAACTGGGTTGGCACACCAGGCCACTGATTAGAGTGGAGGCCCGAACCTTGCATTAGCCAGCGAAGGAGGCTGCCTTCAGGAGTCAGTGAAAATCCCGTAGGGTTTAGTAATGCCAACTGGCGATCAGAGGGACCCCTTGCTGAACCCTGCGGGGGGATGCCCCGAGGCCACTGTGTGTCGCAGTATCGGATGGCAGGAAACAACCCAAGGGTTAAGTCTGATCTGTGAACTCGAACTTGCATCCTGCTACTCTTCACTTAAAACCAATGAGCAAAATGGATAGAACAAGCAGTGCAATGAATCTTAACGTGCCTTGTTCTCCCAATGTCCCATACCTGCTCAGAAACTGGACTAATGTCACCTTGTCGACGTCTGGCCATCCCACGGATGTTAGTCCCAGAGCCGGCAGTAGCTCGAAGCCATCGTCAGAGATGGTCGCGGGATGAATTGAAGAAGGTGATGTGGTGCTTTTACTATGCAAAAGCGAAAAATGGAGGCCCAGAAGTAGACGTTTTCAAGGTATGGAGTGAGCGGAACCCAGATATGAGACCTACCCTAGAATAAAAGAAGCTTGCCAGTCAATGACGATACATACTCAGCAGTGGAAAATTCACAGAACAACTTGCTGACATTCAGAGAAATGCGGAGTTTGTTCTTCGATCGAACTTCCCACATGACGAACATGTAAAATTTGAAAACGATGCTACTGTAACTTCCGTTTGAATCTCGTGCGCCGTTGAGGAGAATATACAAAAATCCCAAAGTTAAAAGAGTCATAGAGACAGCAAATTCTGTCTTAAATGAGGTGGTATAGATCCCTGGTAGAGATCTAGATATTACTGATATCAATCACATCGTGTATGCAACTTGATATCTGGTATCTCAGATAATTCTGGGGCCAGCCAAAAACACCGACGGCCGACATCAAAACAGTAAACAGCCCAGAACCCCCATGGATGAAGAGAATTATGAAACGGATAGCAGATACTCGGCGTGAAATATCACTCTTAGCCGAGGCGTCTTCTAAATCAACGCACACCACTAAAGTTCAACGAAAGATATTCAATGTTGAACAAAAAATACCGAATTGAAAATGATACAAGCAGGCTAATGGTAGTTGAGATGCTAAAACAGAAAATTCAAGCATGGGCTCAAAGAATTAGACGTTAAAAACATAGAATAGATTTCCCTGTAGAACCGGTTGTTTGAAACAGACGCGAAGAGATTCTATCGCAATGTGACTCAAAAACCGAATGGGTTGTCACTCATTCAAAAGATGACGTCGAAGAATTTTCGGCAGGAATCTGGGAGGAGAGCAGATCCTACAACAAAGACGCATCTTGTATTCAGTCTGAAGTTGATGCTGCCGATGAACGTATGGAAACAGTGGAAGATGTTCATGAATTTTCGGAAGAGGACCTCTTCCAAGCAATTAAGATCCAGATTTATTGTATTAAGAAGTTAACAGCAATACATTTTCATCTAGCAAAAGCTGTTAATATAATTGTAGAAAAGGCGTGAATTGACTACTAAAAGGCCTTTGATAGTGTACCACACGATTGGATTTTGAAGACCCTAGAGATCTATCGATTTCATCCTAGACTTATTGAATTTTGCAAGGCTAGTAAGAAGTCGTGGAGTACCAGGATACTAATACTCAGCGGAAAGGAAGCAGTAGAAACCAGAAGTATTCAGATTAACTGGGGTATTTTTCAAGAAGATACACTATCCCCTCTGCTGTTTTGCATTAGTTTGATCCCACTATCTAGACAGTTGTCGCAAGCTAATTTTGGTTACAAGCTCCATGGTGATGAAATGCCAGTATCGCATTTCTTTTACATGGATGATCTTAAAGGGTTTGCTAAGAATGAAACGATTCTCTCCCAAATACTGTCTGTCGTGAATGACTTTGGCAATGATATCTGCGTGAAGTTTGGTCTTGACAAATGTGCAAAAATCAATTTAAAAAGAGGCAAAGTAACAACGTCTGAGAACATTGAAGTTGATACGCCCACTGTGATTCAAGATCTTGAGCCAGGTAAAACGTACAAATATCAGCAATTGGTAGTTTTGCAGTGCCTGTAGCCGCATACAGTTTCGGACTAGTGGACTGGACTGAGCTAGAAATTCGCATCATGGATCGAAAAACCAGAAAACAGCTAATAATGCATCATGTTTACCACCCTCGAGCTGATGTACATAGACTTTGTGTCACGTAAGGATGGAGGAAGAGGACTCAAACAAATTGAGGCCTCCTGTCACAACGCAATAGTCGGGTTGGGAAAGTATGTAGTCAGCCATAAAGATGACTACATACTACATCTAATGAGGCAGGTCATGAAATCTGATCGAAGAATGGGAAACAAGGCATTGTTAGTGTAGCAAGAAGCATTGCGAACAAGACTCAAGACAAGCAGAATGACAGAGAGACTGAAATTCTGATGCTTCTTAACATGAAATGTGAGGCACAAAAAATGTTAAAGAAGTCGTGGAGAGACATGCCACTCCTCGAACAATATTTGAAAGGAATGGACAGAGCACAGATCAATAAAGATAAATCATTTATGTGGCTTAAAAGGGGAAGAATGAAGCCAGAATCGAAAGCACTTGTAATAGCTGCCCAAGATCAGGCGTTGAGAACTCGACATTATGGTAAAGCAGTTTTCAAAATTTCCCAAGGTGATAAATGCTGCATTTGCCAGGGACACGTCGAAACCATTGATCATATTGTATCAGCTTGTCTAATCCTAGCAAAGACCGACTACTTGAAAAGACACGACAGGGTAGCTACCTCCACTGGCAGATGTGTACCGCCCTCGAAGTTCGAAACACATGCCCCAAGTGGTACGAATATTCACCACGAAAACCGGTGACGTCTGTTGGATTATGTACGATATTGTACGACCAACAAATTCAAACTGATTGCACGATAGCCACAAACAAACAAACCGGATATAGTTATGCGGGATTTGGAGAAAAAAATAGTGTTTACTTGCCGATGTTGCTGTACCTTTTGATCACAACGTCGTCACCAAGGAGGCAGAGAAACGCATTAATATATATTTATTTGGCTACAAATGGGTGATTGCCAGGGGGTAGCAATAAGTCTGTAGCTTTACAATACCAGTGGCGCAGCGTCAGGGGACGCTGAGATGCTGAGCATCCCCGTATATAAGAAACTTAAATACTGTATTGATAATCTCAGAAATGGTCTCTTGAGCGAAACACGTTTTGTATTAATTTTAAATTTATTTCCTATGATTGAATTTGGCGGGCTGTTGAAGCTGGCCTGTAATTGCTTGGAAGCTAAAATGCTTCTAGCGTCTGCCGCCAGATTGCGACGAGCAGAATACGCAGATGGCGAGGTTCCCCTCTCCCCTCTTCACCCCTGGCCCAGAGAAAGCCGACTGCCTTACGCTAGCATCTACTGCGGAAAGAAACTCGTTTGTGCACGAGAGCGCAGCAAACTTCAGGCGGTCAGTAAATTATCTCTCTCACTCGGGAGTCCCCACTAGGTCATGAGTACAAACTGTAGAAATAGTGCCTGTCTACTATTTCTTAATTAATATCCAAGAAATTGTATTATCTCTTAAATAGATTACATATTATTTATGTTTGCAATGTGTAAATTAACAAATGATCTTATTGCCATTCGCGTATAAGAATTAAAGCTGAGCCATTGTGTAATTTGCTTTCAAGACATCGGCAGCCCTGACTGCTGTGAATATTTTGTGGGAAGCGCCTACACAGTCGTAAGCAATCGAGATCATGGAAGTAGTTCCAGTGTATCTGCCTTGTGTTGCGTTCGCCTGTTAGATGAAGTAGTTGTTTGTGACATTTTGTGTGTTATCTAGCATCCCGAAACGTGCGAGTCATGCTACGCCACTACAATACATCTATTAATTACAATACATCCATTAAATACAAGAGTTTGGAAATCGAGTTCAGTCGAATGTGGGGCGTAAAAGCACAGGTTGTCCCATTCGTTATCGGAGCTCTGGGATTTGTTCCGCAAAATTTGTGTAAGAACTAGTCTAAACTCCCAGGTAATTCAAATGACTGGGAAGTGCAAGAAATCGCTTTATTTGGAACCGCCCACATTTTGCGCAAAGTATTGTAGAAACACCGACAGTCCCTAGATCTGCTCCTTAGGTAGCTGGTTGCAACCTGTATTACATTTTATATTCTGCCGACACAGAACATCTATAGTCGTGATGAAGTGCAATAATAATAATAATAATAATAATAATAATAATAATAATTATTATTATTATTATTATAACACGTCTGTTGGATTGTGTACGATATTGTACGACAAACAAATTCAAACTGATCGCACGATAGCGGCAAACAAACCGAGTATAGTTATCCCAGATTTGGAGAAAAAATCGTGTTTACTTGTCGATGTTGCTGCACCTTGCGATCAAAACGTCGTTATCAAGGAGACAGAGAAACGTCTTGAATACAAGAGTTTGGAAATCGAAATCAGCCGAATGTGGGGTGTAAAAGCACAGGTCGTCGCGATAGTTATCGGAGCTCTGGGATTTGTTCCGTAAAATTTGTGTAAAAACTTGTCTAAACTCCCAGGTAATTCAAAAGACAGGGAAGTGCAAGAAATCGCTTTATTTGGAACAGCCCACAGTTTGCGCACTGACAGTTCCTAGATCTGCTCCTTAGGT
Source organism: Acheta domesticus (assembly GCA_031308135.1). Classification (NCBI taxonomy): domain Eukaryota; kingdom Metazoa; phylum Arthropoda; class Insecta; order Orthoptera; family Gryllidae; genus Acheta; species Acheta domesticus. The sequence goes on along the minus strand of JAHLJT010009419.1, from coordinate 110,501,818 downwards.
AGCTGGTTGCAACCTGGAGTAGATTTTATATTCAGCCGACATATAACATCTTTAGTAGTGATATAGAGGAGTAATAATAATAATGATAATAATAATAACAACAATAGAACACAACATTCGCCAACAAAAACACTAAATTATTAATGTTTATATTAGGACTTATAATTTGAAATAAAATGCATTTTAAATCAGTAATGTATAGAATATGTAAAAATTGTGCATTTTAAGTAAAGATTTCCAAATGAATCCTCTGCAGTCCCATTTTTAAACTTGCACCATCTCTTTGGAAACAAATGACGGCCATTTTTGTTTCGCGCCGTGCGCCACTTTTCGCGTTTGCAGATATTTACTCTTTTCTAAATTACTCAGCTGTACGTTCTAACATTCTAGAATAAAAAGCATTCGATTCAGTATACTCTGGCCTGCATATGGAAATATTACTTACATATATTCTACGTTTTTATTTGGGAAATATTTGCAGCCAAATCTATGGAACGCGAATTAACGAAATTCGATTTTCAGAGAGTAATTCTTTAAAGAAGGAATAGAATCTCAGCCTTAATTTTTTCTGTACTTTTACACACAACAGTATAGTTACTTTTTGTAAAATATCATTGGTATATAACGTACACCTTGAAAATTACATCCTCTTGAAAATTGGAATTTTTTATTTTTTCCAAAATTTGAACTAATATCTCTGTTGGGGGACCAGATAAAAATCTGAAAATTGCACAAATGCTAGACCGCTATTATACCAAACGTAAAGTATTTTTTAAAAAAATTGAAAACTTACGAAAAAAATGCTACATTTCCCCATTGAGGATACTTTGTACCAAGTATTATTCACATTATTTTGAAGCTATTTTAAACTGAAATCTACATTGATTTAAATTAATTAATTATACGTTATAATTAATAAACATAAAAGTGGCTTAATGTATAATTTTCAATATTATGTATCGTTTACTTTAAAACAAACTTACAATTTGACATCTACGTCCGTAATTGAAAATATGGTTATCTTGATTTTGAAAGCTGAACCGCTTAAAACAAAAATTATTTATAAAATATAACAAATAATTAAATGCAGCGTTTTGTTTATGTTTTCGCGTTTAAATTTGCCATTCTGTTTACTATATCTGAATGTTTACGCAGAGATACGAACAGTCGCACAGTACTCCTTAGATCCAATGATCGCGACTGATCTAATGTAAATAACGTGACTGAGTTAACAGAATATGCTACAGAATCAGCGCATATTAGGCCAGTGCAAAGAGCTCTAATGATAACGGAAGATCTTGGAAGTAACATATGTCTAAAATAATATGTGAGGAGATGGAATGTTGGTGATATTTACAGAAGTGGTTCATTTTTCTGTTTGAAATCGGTTCCAACCGGGAAGCGATATTTTGAGTAATGCCTCAAACAATTTTTGATGGTATTTGAAGGAAGCAGGGAGTATGAGAACAAGATAGTTTTATACTGCTCGTAAGGATGATACGACACCGTTTGCCTTTAAGGCGCGCCGCAGGCCACCGAGACTTGCCGTGCCAATGGCGGCGCAGGGAGCGCGTGGGCGCACAGTCGGATGACGCAACGGCGTGGAAGGGAGAGTGGGGTGGGGTGTTTTTCCAAATTTGACTTTACGACGCTCCTATTCATCCGATTTGCAAGATTGACACGGCTTTGGATTCTGGAAGCTTGTCGCCATCGCACTATCAGTCCACATTTTTACTTTCCCGTATACGTTTGTATACACGAAGTGATATACGTAGTATAGGGAAAGTTATGTAATGCTGCGCGAAAAAAATGGCCAATTTTCGGCGGAAAAAAATAAATTGCCGGGTCATGAAAACGAAAAAGTGGATAAAACCAGTTGCTAAATTCAGAAAAAAATCCCGTAACACGTCGTGTAGCCAGAAACTCTATATTCTAGGTCCTTGATACCGAAAAACCAATTGAAAGGAAAACGTCCGCCCGTCTGTCCTCCGTCTGTCCGTCTGTGAACACTGCTAGCGCCTAAACCATAAGTACGATTTCTTCCAAAATGGCTATTCCCCGGTCGATCTGGTTCTAGTCGAAGCTTTGAGATTTTCAAAAAGATTCTTCAAAATTTGGGGGTAATTTATACGAAGACTCCGGGGATTTTCAAAATTTTATCAAAAACGGCTCCATTTTTTTCTTTAAATTTCTTGTAAGAATAGAGTAAAATACACTTATTAACATGGCATAGGACCGATTTTCATAGGATGGCATAGGACCGAGCGCGTGGGCGCACGGTCGGATGACGCACCGGCGTGGAAGGCGGAGTGGGGTGGGGTGTTTTTCCAAATTTGACTTTACGACCCTCCTATTCATCCGATTTACAAGATTGACACGGCTTTGGATTCTGGAAGCTTGTTGCCATCGCTGCATAAGTCCACATTTTTATTTTCCCGTATACACAGGTATGCACGGAGAGATATACGTAGTATAGGGAAAGTTATGTAATGCTGCACGAAAAAATGGCGGAAATTTCCGGCGGAAAAAAATTCATTGCCGGGCCCTGTAAACGAAAAAGTGGATAAATCCAGTTGCTAAAGTAAGGAAAAATATCCTCAAACACGTGGTGTAGCCAGAAACACTGTTTTCTAGGTCCTTGATACCCAAAAACCAATTGAAAGGAAAACATCCGTCTCTCTGTCCGTGTCCGTCTGTGTCCGTGTCCGTCTGTCTGTGTCCGTGTCCGTCTGTCTGTGTCCGTGTCCGTCTGTCTGTGTCCGTGTCCGTCTGTCTGTGTCCGTGTCCGTCTGTCTGTGTCCGTCTGTCTGTGTCCGTGTCCGTCTGTCTGTGTCCGTGTCCGTCTGTCTGTGTCCGTGTCCGTCTGTCTGTGTCCGTGTCCGTCTGTCTGTGTCCGTCTGCCTGTCTGTGTCCGTCTGCCTGTCTGTTTGTGTCCGTCTGCCTGTCTGCCTGTCTGTCTGTGTCCGTCTGCCTGTCTCTCTGTGTCCGTCTGCCCGTCCGTCTGTCGGTCCGTCCGTCTGTCGGTCCGTCCGTCTGTCGGTCCGTCCGTCTGTCGGTCCGTCCGTCTGTCGGTCCGTCCGTCTGTCGGTCCGTCCGTCTGTCGGTCCGTCCGTCTGACGGTCCGTCCGTCTGTCGGTCAGTCCGTCTGTCGGTCCGTCCGTCTGTCGGTCCGTCCGTCTGTCGGTCCGTCCGTCTGTCGGTCCGTCCGTCTCGGTCCGTCCGTCTGCCGGTCCGTCCGTCTGTCGGTCCGTCCGTCCGTCTGTCGGTCCGTCCGTCCGTCTGTCGGTCCGTCCGTCCGTCTGTCGGTCGTCCGTGTGTCGGTCCGTCCGTCTGTCGGTCCGTCCGTCTGTCGGTCCGTCCGTCTGTCGGTCCGTCCGTCTGTCGGTCCGTCCGTCCGTCTGTCGGTCCGTCCGTCCGTCTGTCGGTCCGTCCGTCCGTCTGTCGGTCCGTCCGTCCGTCTGTCGGTCCGTCCGTCCGTCTGTCGGTCCGTCCGTCCGTCTGTCGGTCCGTCCGTCCGTCTGTCGGTCCGTCCGTCCGTCTGTCGGTCCGTCCGTCCGTCTGTCGGTCCGTCGGTCCGTCCGTCCGTCGGTCCGTCCGTCCGTCTGTCGGTCGGTCCGTCCGTCCGTCTGTCGGTCCGTCCGTCCGTGAACACTGCTAGCGCCTAAACCATACGTACGATTTCTTCCAAAATGGATATTCCCCGGTCGATCTGATTCTAGTCGAAGCTTTGAGATTTTGAAAAGATTCTTGAAAATTTGGGGGTACTTTATATGAAGCCCCCCGGGGATTTTCAAAATTTTCTCAAAAACTGCTCCAAATTTTTTCTTTAAATTTCTTGTATGAATAGAGTAAAATACACTTATTAACATGGCATAGGTCCGATTTTCACGGATAACTCCAAATTTTCGGAAATTGTGAAAGTTTGAAGTTTTTTCGGCGTCTTTCTCCAACTACAAAATTGAAGATAGAGATTTTTCCTTCAAATAACATTTTTTCTTTATAGTGACTTCTTTCTTTAAGGTCACGTACATGTTTAGAAAATTTTAGTATTTTTCGCGCAATATTGCTTGCAATATGTGCAATTTTAAAAAATTGATATTCTCAAAAACGGCTCCAATTTTTTTCTTTAAACTACTGGCGAAGATAATGCTAAGTATACTCCATCAGATAACCGAAACTTCATACTGGTCTACACGGTTTTGTTTTTGTTTTTTTTGTTTGTTTTTTTTCAAAAATTACAATAATGTAAAATTTTTGATTTGTCTCTTACGTCGTCAAAATTTACATTATAAATGTGTTATATTTGCTTAGTGCGTTTCCTTACACATAAGCTCCAAAGTATCTCCAATGATGGTTTTTGACATGTCCATAAGTGGTCCATAATAAAGGAAGAAAATTAACAAATTATCTGAAATGTTCGATTGAAATTTTCTTAAACACTATTGAAAATTTTTCGCTGAAATTCTCAACAATGACAAAAGTTCAGTTCTCTCCCATATTCCAGAAGGTTGATTTCGACCACGATATTTGGGGCTCAAAAGTCAAATTAATGCTAAAAAATGTAGGTGTGGTTTAATCACACACATGAAAAGTAAGCATTGCACTGAAACGAAAAGTAATGTTATTTTTTCCACCTGTTGTATTCGATCAAAGAGGGACAGTGATTTTGAAATTGGATTGGTTACCATGACAGCAAAGTTGTTATTAAACAATGTGTGTTTATTTCTCGATTCAGAAAATGAACACGGTAGATTTAACTCTGAAATTTAGAATTAAAATATATGTGTATCAGTCAAAATACATATTAGTGTTGTGGATTTGGGGTGATCGTAGTGTATTACTTATATTGTGAGTTTTTCAAGTGTATTTTTCGAATAATTTTATTACTGAAATCCTTCGCCTGCTGTTTGTGCCGAAAGTCAAAGAAGTTCCTAAGTATTTGGCAATTTTACGTAAAATTTGACAATGAATGATAAAATTATAATTTGCATTTGTAATTGTTTATTTGTTGTTAAAATATTTTGTTTAGTCTTGCTATTGCTTTCTTTGTTTCAAAGTATTTGAAGTAATGTTCATTTATGGTAATATTTACATTAGTGGGGATTTGTTCACACTATTGTATTTACGAGTACATTTGCTTTAAATAATGTCTAGTAAATTTTCTCGAGAACTCAACCGTTTTCCGTAAAAACTAGCTCAAAATTTCGCATTTTCAGAAACACTTAAAACACAATTTTCTCAAAAATTGTTCCAATTTTATTCTTCAAACTTTTCGAACGGATAGTGCTCATTGCACTCTTTAATATGACGTGATGTTAAATTTGTGGTATTATGGTTTTGCAAAAATTACATAAATGTATTTTTTTGAAAGATCTCTCACATCGTTAATATGCACATTTCCAGCAAGTTGTAAACACTATTGTATTTGTAAATTAATGTTCTTCAAATTACTTCAAATGAAGTGTTCCGAAAACTCAAACATGTTCAGTGAAAAAGAGCTTCAAGTTTCGCATTTTTAGTACCGCTTAAACGCTATTTTCTTAAAACGGCTACAAGTTTTTCTAAGAAAATTTCCATTTGGGAAGAAGTTTAGTGTTCTTTAATATTTTAAAAATTAATATTTCCGTTCTACCATTAGGAAACTGGAAAGTCAAGAAAATGTCAAAAAAAGGGAGGGAAACTTAGGAAGGAAATAGATGGCAGCTGGGACGAGTATGTGGCAATTCCGAATATCTAGCCCAGACCCAAGGAAATAGAAACTAATACGGGAAAGTCTGTGCCATTCTCTAGGACCACTAGTTTCACACCCAGGGCCCTGCAACTCTCCATCAAAACCGGGGAGAAAGCTCGAAGGTGCTGCTATAGGAGGCGCTAGTGTCACCGGGTACAGGCTGCCAACATCCTCACCTAAAAATTGGCTGAATTGTGAGAAATACGAAAAGTGTCTTCGAAATGTTCAATTATTCATAATATTAATTTTCATTATATTCATATTAAGAAACCGCCGAAGAAAGCGTGAACATCGACGCTATCTTTTGTAGCATTACGTGCCTGCTTGAGCGTAATGCCAACCTACGTAGCAGCCACACACGTTTGAAGTATCGTTGGCAGCAGATCGTATTTTAGTTCCTGTAAGGTGCTACAGGAGAGTGCGCCGTTATAATGTTCTCCATCACGTTATATGGGAGTTGAAGGGACCTTTGAAGTGCCAACGCCCTTAGGAAACTGTCTACAAAGTAATTCAAGATTTGATTTTGTAGTAATATTACTTAATTTACTTATTTTATTTAAAAAGTAATAACTGAAATACATTTGTAGGATCTCAAGGCTCAACACGGCTCGGTGAAAAACGTTATGATACACTCATTCCTAAGATCATTATATTATCTATTCCACGATTCCCAGCACGAAAAGCTCTATACGTGGAATACACAAAATCAAGTGTATTTCCAAAACGATTTTGTGGAATTGGATGGGTGGAGAATATGGAAGTAGCCAATAGAGTGAATGAAATCCTGTTTCATTTGAGGACGTACGTCAACCAAGCAATTGAAAACAAGACAGCTCCAAAATCACAAAGTTTTAAAATTGTTTCCAATGCTGTTAAGGATAACCTTCTCGGTCCATAACTTGCTTTTTTTAGTGCTACAGCATCTCAGTTGGAGCCCTTTTTGCGAGAATTCCAAAATGATCTGTCAGTGATCCAAAATGATCTGTCTGTCTGTCATTCTTGTTTAATGAATTGTATTATCTTGTTAATACCATGATGAAACGAATTGTAAAGTCAGAAATTCTGAATAGCACGAGATCGATTTGTAAAATAGATCTAGCTGACAAAAATAATCTAATAGATGCTAAAAATTTTGAACTAGACTTTACATCGAAAGATGCTTTAAGAAAAGTAAAAGGAACTTCACAATTAGATATTCTAATTTTCGGACATGCGTTCCTACATCATCACAATGGTGCAAAAACTCAATGAAAGATCATCATTAAAATTCAATTTTACCCCGGCCATCACATGTTTAGACCCTAGTGTTATGTCGCGCTTATTACGGCGCGCATAAGTATTGTATTTGGCGCGCAAGCATCGAGGCAGCGCTCTCTGGCGGGAATCGGCGGCGGCAGCGGCAAGCTGTGGCCACGGTCCGGCAGGCTCGAAGCGTGGAGCGAGTCTCGCCGCCTGGCATCGGCGCTTTAAAGGGAGCCGGCCGACACCCCGACAGCAGTCTGGAGAGAGCCCCGATAGCGCCACGAGTAACGGTATGCGCCGAGTCCGGAGAACCAGCCGCCAGATGTATGACGTCGTGGGGTGACGATTACGGCCAGCATCAGCAGGAAGCGTCCGGAGACGGACGTGTCGCTAAGCAGGGCATTGGAGATTGCCCGGGATTAGCAATATGGCTGACTGCTTTTGTAACGAATGAATTAATAAATTATTGTTAAATTAGCGTGCGAGATTTATTTAATGGACATAACACCTAGTACAGCTTCAGATCTTAAATCTGCTCATCTTAAATTGACATCTTGTCTTGAATGTCTTGTGTCTTGTGGCAGGATGTCTGGCACAAAAGCAGATCGTGTGAGACAAGAATTTATGGACATTTGTGGCGATGTTCAAGTTCAAAATATTTTCAAATCTTTTAAAAGAAGTGAAAGTCAGACTCGACAAATTTTGGATGGATCTTGCAAACCAGTATTCAAAGAAAAGTGATAACTCTGCTGAATTTGTGCAATTGATTTTGATACTCTCGCATGGAACGTAGTTTGTCTGTAAATGCGGAATGTTTGGTGGAAAACCAACATGAGAAGAGCCTCATTGCGCAGAGGCGTATTCATGATGCCATTGTAAATGCAGGAGATGTAGAGAATGTCAGAATTGATAAAAGCCTCATACATTCTAAGCGTAATGCACATTCGAGGTATAAAGAAGATATAATTAAGAAGCGTTCCCAAGACGAAGAGATGTCTGCCAAAGAATCATACAAAAGACTGAAACAAATGGAAATAAATGAATTGGAGATTAAAAGAAATAAATGCTTAGTAAAAGCAGCAAAAATATCTGCGGACATTGACCAAACAATTGCAAGTTTGAATTCTTAAATCTACGCAGATTTTTAAATTGTATGCTTTTGTTCTTTCCTTTTGGGTAGCCACAAGGGATTATAACATGATATCTGTTTTTTCCAAATAGAAAAAGCAATCAATCCATTATCATTTGATTTATTTGTAATTGTAACAATATAATTCCAATATATTTTGAATATGTATAATTAGGAATGAAGTCTCTTGTTCCCCCAATGTTATTGTACCTTTATTTCACATTGATACTTTTTTATTTTGTTTTATCATATTTAGTAATATCATGTTATTTGCATTTACATAGGTAAGTTAGTTTATTGATGTATACAAGATAGTATTAAATCTCTTGTTTTTTTACCAAACCAAAGAATTTCCCAAAACAAAAGTGGTAGTCTGCATTAAGACCAAGACCAGTTTTAGTTTTTTAAATTCTAGATTATTAGTATACAATAAAAATTATTTCCATCCTTGCGTTCCTTGTATACTTTTGACTATATCTAAATAAATATCAATTTACATTTCTTTATTACGTCTTATCACTGTTTACATAAGTTTCAATTCCCTTTAATAATATGCCTGGTTACTACAATCACTTATCAATTTAATTGCTTTTGAAGATATTGTTTTCTATATTTGGGAAGCATGCACCTGTGGACGTTTTTTTACAATAATGATAACACTTCCAAATAAATGTTCCTCCTACTGTGCATGTGGAGAGACTTTGTCAATTAATAAATACAAATAAATAGTCTGGAGTTGCAAAACTATTTAAGATTTTTGCAGTATTGTGGGACCTTCAAGTCTTGTAGAGGCTGTTTTGATGTAAATCTGATTGGTGATTTATGTAATCAAATCAGTGTAAATAAAATGGTATATTCAGTCTCAATGATATTTTGAGATCATTTGATTTGATTTGAAATCATAATTTATAGGCTGCGATAGGTTTGGATAATTATTCATCATCAAAGATATCTAGAAGAATCGCATGAGCCATTAGAGGATTCGTAGACACACGAGTAATCTAATTGTATTTTGAATTGAATATAAAAAATTGAATTTAATTTGTAAACATTCTTAAAACAGTTCAAATGATGGAAATCAAGGTTGATTTGGGTGTTGATACAAATAATGTGACCATGTTCTATTTATTGAGATAAAGTACGAGGGTCGTTCCGAAAGTAATGCCTCCCATTTTTTTTACTTAGGCGTATGATCTCAAAAACGAATGTGAGTGGTGCCATAGTGAAATATGAACTCTCTCGTTAAAGTTCGTTTAATTTCGTGGCTATTTGTCCGATAGAAGCATAGTTACAGAATGCTAAAATGGAGTCTAGCCGTAACGAGCGTCAAAAGCAGAAATGTGTGATTGAATTTCTAACTTCCGAGCAAATTGCACGCATCGACATCACCAGTCTCCTGCTGAACTTCTACGGGAAGCATACAGTGGATGTCACTACAGTGTGGCGACGATGGATAGTGCGTTTCAGCTGTTGTGACAGCGACGTGAATGACAAACCACGTTGCTGTCATCCATGCACAGCTGCCACACCACGGAATGATGGAGCGCCTCGTTCAGTTCTTCCGAGTGAATAGGTTCATGGGGTTATGGTGCTGGGCAACTGCGTATGACGCTGGTCATTGTCTGCAATGCGTTAGAGGTAACGCTGAGTAAATTGAGTTACCGAAAATTGTGCGCAATGTGTGTCCCGCGATCACTCACACAGGAACACCAACACCACCGAAAGGAACGTTTTGAGAAGGTTTCGACCCAATACGAAGTTGAAGGTGGCGGTTTTCTGGATCAAATAATCACTGATTACGAGACATGATGTCATCATTATGAGCCAGAAATGAAACGACAACCCATCGAATGACATCATAAGAATTCCCCGTAAAGGTCAACTCGGCTGGTACAGATTTTGACCAGCGTGGCATGCAGGCTCTTGTTCATCGGTTAATAAAATTTGTAGAAAAAAGGGGGACTATATTGAAAAATAGTTTCGTGTTCAAAAAACTCTGTTCTAACACATTGTATTAAGTTTGTTTTTTTATTTACTGCAGTTGTCATACAAATAAATAGGAGGCATTACTTTCGGAACGACCTACGTATATATCTGTGTATAAAGATACAAATTACACATTACTAGGGATCACGTTAGCCAAGACGCGAATCAGGACCTGGAAAGTGAATGATCTTAAACCTGGAAAACAGGGAAAAAAACTTAAATTTCAAAAACCCAAAACGCTGGTCACCCTGATACACTCGTGATACAAGTATTCAAATTTCCTAAATAGTTTACAAAATATTTTTTAAAAATTTAAGTTTCACGAGCAGATTTATTTATTTGAACATTATTTACACAACAGACCAAAAAATACGAGAAATTCATTTCATAGAGAGTTATTAATTTTTTCCTCCTAAATCGTCAAAATTACACACTGTGCGTCGTGTGGTTGGTCGTGCGAGTCTCGGGTCGTCAAACGTCGCCTAGACCGCGTTTAGGCAGACAAGTCGTCGTACTGCGCACCCGAACGAGTGTCGTACGCTTGTGTCGACAGTTGTGAGTCAAATTCAAGGTAGCGATGTTATCGTCAGACAGTAGTACTTTTTGCAATGTCTAGTCTGTCTCGTTAGTTACGCTCCGCCGTTGTTTTTCATTGATGCGGATAACTGACCGTCCGCCGCCAGCTAGTCAGAAGAGCAAGTAAATTTCTTTATTCTTCGCCCCGGCTCCCGCATTTCCTGCCTCCCTACCACTTTTCTTGGAGAATGCGCACACCGTCACGTGTGTGATTCCGTGCATCGGATTGGTTGAAATTGTTATGTTCTGAAATTTTCTGGAAAGTTTTGAGATTTAGCGTGTTTCACTGGTTAAAGTACTTCCCTTCGTTTTTACTTTCCCGTATATTATACGTATGTACATATAGTATAGAGAAAGTTATGAAATGCTGCGCGAAAAACCGGCAGATTTTCGGCAGAAAAACTCTTATTACAGGGCCATGGTAACGAAAAAGTGGATAAATCCAATTGCTAAATTAAGAAAAAAATCTCCTAATACGTGGTGCAGCCAGAATCCCTATTTTGTGGGTCCTTGATATCGAAAAACCAATTGAAAGCAAAACGTCTGGCCATCCGTCTGTGAACAACGCTAGAGACTAAACCGTTCAGCCCATTTTCTCCAAAATTGATACTCCCCGATCGATCTGAATAATCTCGCGGCCCCTTGCACTTGAAACCGATATTTTAATTTTGGAGGGTACTTTATATGAAGCCCCTGGGACATTTTTCAAAAAATGGCGCCAACAATTTTGACTAAATTTTGTTGTTGGATAGTCTGAAGGTCATTTAAGAGAATGGCGTGTGTCTCATGTCGCTAGAAAACTCTAGATTTTCGAAAATTGCAGAAGTTTGAATTTTATTGGCGTCCTCCTCGAACTATAAAATTGCAGATGAAGATTTTTCCTCCAAATAAAATTTCTCCAAAGTGAGTACTTTCATGAAGGTCGTACCTTTTTTTTAATTTTAGTAGTTTTTGCAATTTGTGCAATTTTAAAAATTACGAAAACAAGATTTTCTCCAAAACTGCTCAAACTTTTTTCTTTAAACTTTTAGTAGGGATAGTACTAAATGTACTCTGAAATGACATAAATGCTGTATTGCTCTATTCCTTTGTTTTTTTTTAAAAAATGCAAAAATGTGTTTTTTGACTTGCCTCTCACGTCGTTAATAGTTACATTAGCGTTGATTTGTTGACATTATTATATTAATGAGTACATGAGCTTTAAATAAAGTCAAGTAAAGTTTCCCATATGCAGAAACGCTTAAACGGCATTTTATCATAAATGGTTTTAAAATAATCTTCATTCTTTTTCAATCGGATAATGCTAATTGCACTCTTTGATATGATGTAATGTTTATGTTGAATTTTTTTGTTTTTTCAAAAATTGCTCAAATTTAATTTTTTTGATAAATCTCTCATATTTTTAGTATGCACTTTACCGCCAATTTGTAAACATTATTATATTTGTGAATGTAAGTGCTTCAAATGACTTCAAATAAAGTATTTTGAAAACTCAAAAATTTGCTGTGCAAAAGAGCTTCACATTTAGCATTTTTAGTAGCACTAGAGCGTCATTTTCTTTAAAACGGCACATTTTTAAGAGAACATTGCCATTTAGGACTAGGTTTTTGTGTTTTTTAATATTCTAAAATAAATATTTCCGTTCTACCATTAGGAAACCGAAAATTTAAGAAAATGTCAAAAAAAATTATTTTGGGCGGCGATAGATGGCAGCTGACAAGAGTATGTCGCAATTCCGAATAGCTAGCCCAGATCCAAGGAAATAGAAAACCAATACGGGAAAGTCTGTGCTATTCTGTAGCACCACTAGTTTTTTAAGGAGAATCTGTTTTATTCATCATCAGTGGATGCCGATTTCGACTCCGCGCGGGGTGCCCATTATGTCCCTCATGGGACACATTAACCTTTACAATTGACATACCTGCGGGCTCCTCGGTCTTCGGTCAGCAGACTCGCAAAGCCTTCTGTAACAACACATATATACAGGGACTGAATACCGAAATAATAGCGGTAAAGGTATTTATACCGGCATAGAAGTACCTTTACCTCTATTATACCTTTATTCAAAATACCTTAAAAATACCGGTATAGGACGTTAAATACCGGTGTTTTTAGAGGTATTTTACCTTTATTGCACGTCTATACCGGTCAAATACCTCTGTTTAGAGGTATTTGACCGGTATTTTCTCATGAAAATACAGGTATTTCAGTAGAATCATACGGGTTTCGAAGGGGAAACATTCTGATTTTTTACGCGGAGATGGCTCAGAGGAATAATTATGGACTCCGCAGAGTTTCTGACCGCGGATCCTAGGGATCGAGTCTCAACGATGACGTATTTTCGTCACCAGACATTCTACCTATAATAGGTCGAGTTCTGTTGTTGGTTGGGAAAGAATTATTACAATGGTCTGGTTTTCTAAAAGGTAGTTCTCTATGGTTTCTGCGGTGAGTACCAAGCGTATGCCGGAGTAGTACTTAAAAACGGGCCACTGATCGGGCATTATCTTTTGTTCCTCATCCTTTCGCCTTAAATACACTCTTTCACGCTCTACACTATTAGTCCTTAGGAGACTAGTCAGAGCCTGGAGTTTGTTTCTATTAATGATTGAGTGATTGTTAGTGATTCCGGGCGCATCAATTGCTAACCCCTTAAGTGCAGTGCATGCGTTTTCTACGAGAGGCGGCTGTAATCTTCCTCCTTGCAAGGTAAGATCAGGCGCCGACGTACCGTCGACTAGCAGGGTTTCCCTCACCAGCGCTCTCCCTGCCGGCACACGCTCTAAGCTCCCGCGCGGTCTTCCGGGATGTGTGGTAGTGTAATGCGTGTGAGTGTGTGTGTAAGCGAAGGGGCGAGGATAGGACAAGAGGAAGGAAAGATCGCGCGCGGTCCATGGCCCGTTTATTAGGGTACTGCTCCGGCATTCCTCTGAAATTGATCGGAGAAACCAAGAAAAACTACCGATCAGCGCAGCCGGCCGTTAGAATTCTTCTCGGACCGCGCGCGATAGTTCCTTCCTCTTCCTTGTCCTATCCTCACCCCTAACACAAATTTACACTTCCATGCACTACACTAACTCATATGCCGGGAGACCGGTGAAGAGCATAGTGTTAGTTTGTCCTGCTCGAGCGGTGGCCCGCTGAGATACCCGATTGTGAAAACCCCACTAGCCGACGGTAGGTCGGCGCTGAATCTCGCTTTCCAGCAAATCACCGTCACATCTCGAGGAAAACATGTAGTACACTTACGGGACTACTGATCTTAGGTTTTGGCGCGCCCGGAATCACCAACAATCAATAAATTAAGAGGTAGGAAAATCGTGTGCGGCGCGTGGTCCGTTTGGCAAAGTAATGCTCATACATTCGCCTGGTTTTGATAAGAGCAGCTGGCCGCTAGAATTGTTCTCTAGACAGCGGCTCAATTCCACCTAACTAAATTATACTGGTGTCGAAAATTACGCCACCGTTAGAATTCGAACTCTACGACTGGACTCTGACTGGGAATTCAGAGCGACATTGCTGGCTCAGAGCTAACTGAACACACCTCCTGAAATACTACAATACTACTACACTACACATACGGAACTAATTATGATAGCAGTTGACGGGTGGTAAAATAATAATTCAATCCTTCAACTATCATTTTTCGAATAGATGTACATTGTACATCTGTTCATCTTATGCATTGTTTTTCCTAATTTCACAATGTATTTTATCCGTCTGCCAGATCAGTCACCTACATGCAACAAGCACCGTACTGGATACTCGGATTGACATTTGAAATTTTATCATCTTTTGAAATGAAATTTAAATGCTGTGAAGTATGGCAAGTAGTTTTTGCAATAATTGCGACGCGCCGCCTCTCAAAGTGCAGAAATCGCCGCACGCCGCCGGGCTGCATGTTTTAATCTTGTACTAGACATCTGCATAAGACTTGTTTTAGAGCTTTCTGATTGGACAGTGAGGAGACGCACGAAACGCAAGCAGACATATCTCTCTGAGACACATACTCTTTGGCAGACAGACAGCTGTGGACTGCTGGTGCGTTCGAAAAAAGGGTACTGACAGAAGTAGTGGTGGGGCACTTGTGAGAATATTTGTGAGGTTTATGAGAGTTGGTTAATATCAGAGTTTGGAGCAGAATTTTTCAACTGTGAAGAGTAAATTGTAATTTCGAATGATAACCAAATTATTGCACATTAACAGACAGTAAGCTAACCTAATCATGACACAAACGTTTATAAAAAGATAACAAAGACCATCACCCAAATTTTATTAAGTTTAGCCTACAATAATCAGTTATACAAGTGTAACAATAAATTGTATGAATTTAGCTGCTGGACAGTTGAATGAAATAAGTAATCTTGGGTTTGTAATGTTCAGCAGGGGCTAAACTTGTGCAATATTCAGATTACTTATTTTACACAACTGTTGGTAATGATTTACCTGATTGATGATTATGTTGTATTACTTAATGCCAATGATAAAATTATTTTATAACTATCTGTACACATTCATCTTTAATGTTTTATTAAATATTAATTTGGAGAAAAAAACGAATTGTTTAAATTTTTTAATTCATTATCATGTTTGATTAAGCCCAACTGTTTGCACTTTCCTTTTAGTTAATATTTTTAACGTTTAGCCATGAGATAAAGAGAAGAATTACTATTCACCATATTATTAAAAATATTTCATGATTAACTTTAAATTTGATGTTTCAGGTAAAACCTTCTGATCATATCGAAGGTGTTAGGCTCAATCATAATGCATACTTAAAGTGCCCTACCACATACTAGGGAATGAAATTAAATTATGATCAGTACGTTATAATTACAGTGCATTTAAAATTTACTTGTTGGATTGGCTTTTTTAATGTGGGATGTACAGGACACTTCTATGTCTACAAGGAAATTGCAATATTAATTTTAAACAACTTTTTACAACAGAAATTCTTTCGATTCTAGTTAGTTTACATATTTGTTGTGGATTTGTGAAAAGTTTTAATGTAGTATTGAGGCAGTGAATTAAAAAAATTTGCAATAGTTGTTGAAATATTAAACACTCAACGATGTATGTCATAAAATATTATCATACTAATAAACAGGACAACCAGGGTGTGGATATTTAGTTTTTTTCTTACCTTTGCACCACAAGATTTCAACTAATGTTTTTTGCCTAATTTTTTTATGCCCACCAATAAAAAGAACCTTATTTATTTATTTACTTTTATATATTTCAAATGATATGAAACATATGTTTCCGTAGATTCACCAGGGATCAATAAAGTGATTGCATTACTGTAGTGGAAAGAGTTATGTGATGTTGTATCGTAACTACCATTGTCTATTATAAATGTTATTGTAGCTACTATTGTCTTAGTTAACATGTCAGAGCACAGTTGTTTGGCATTCAGGAAGACAGGGGCTGCAATTTTATGAGATAAAAAATCCAAAAAGCTGTGATAAATGTTTTTTTATTAACAGTGATTATCATAATGTATCTAGATTATTATGGTTGAATTACCACACAATACATCACAATATTTAGTTACATGAACAGAAAATATTGACAACGTAAATGAACTTGCTGCATATTTTAATAAGAGTAAAGGCATTATCTGTACCACATACCAACCACAATGCATTCACAAGCAGTACGAAAAAAAACAAGAAGACAAGTGTAATGATAATCTCAATAATATCGGGATGGAAACACAATTTCTTCCACAATACTCTTTTCATTTTTAATTGAATTTATATATAGAACATTTTATTGTGTAAATAGTGCATCTTTTGTAATACACAAACTATTTTAGTCTTATTAAGTACTAGTTAATACATTGTATATCTAATTTGAAAATCAAATAACTCAAAATATACAAATTATACCAAGAAGCTACCTTGTGATTCTTGTCACAAAAAAGCCAACTTTCAACTTAGGATATTGCATACTGTTCTCTTTCATTCAAAGGATGTCTGGTCAGCATGAATGTTCTCCCTCAGGTGGCATCAATTGATGAACTTCTGAACTTGCATAAATCCAGAAGACAACGTCCTGACTTGTTTAGGAGATGGAATTTATTACAATACAGAAATCATCTACAACTGATGGGTGACATAATTGCAAAACATTATTTACAATAAAAACAGAGGTCATTATTTCAAAGTTGTGTGCATGTGGCAGTCATAGGAATAATTTTGCTGAGAAGAGAAGTAGATATTTATGATCAGCATGAAACTTTTAATGAAACCTTGTTTATATTTATGCATTATTAAATTTGGGAAAATGAAAATGAATCAGTCTTGGTGTCAAGTTTGCATCATTAAATAGGGCGTTTCTCTACATTTGTAAGATTGATGAGAACTGACAAGGTCTATTGTTAACGACATTATATTCTCTGTTTAGATCCTTAATCTAAATTTTCAAGAAGCTGTTATGTTTGTGTGTGTGTGTGGTTTTAATTTATAATTGCATTAACAATGGTCATTAGCTACAATTACATTTTACATTTAGTTACAAGAATATAGTGTACAGTTTTTAACATATTATTTACAATAATGCTTATAGTTTTCACTCTTACATCAATGGCAATATTTAGTGGTATAAAACATGGAATTACAATAAATGAGCAAGAATGAGAAAAATTTATACAGTTACAATTAATACATAATAAACATGGTTTTAAAATCATAAACTTTACATTGGGGATGTACAGAATCAATTGTATATCATTAAAGGTATTTTTAGATTCTTTACAAAATTGTAACATTTATTCATGGGATTCCAAAATTGATTCAAATACGTCCCTCTGCAGAAACTGCTTTTGGAGAATGCTGTAATGAGGGTGCTGGTTAATTACTGGTTAATTAATTAATTGCTGGTTATGGTATATATTAAGGAGAGAAGTGGGAAGGGGGCTTTTGTTAAATAGACGGATGTGACTCAATTTATAGTGTCCTGTTCAGATTCTTGAAATTCCTTCATGTTCTTTTCTCTTTATATAACATTAGTTTTTAAATTAGCTGCTATGTTTGTTATACATTATTATTCTCAATTTTATTGAATGTAATTTATTTAACTTGAGTAAAGTCATTAATTTTTTTAAACCCAAAATATGAAATGATTACGAGCATATCTGAAACATGTAATCAGTAAAAACCAGATACACGATATTCTGTAAAATTTTCATAGCATTTTTCCTGTATGTAATTGGAAAGAATGTATCTGAAGTTGTAGAAATAATGCATGGTTTCAAATTAAGTTATGGGTCATTCCATATTAAATCAACACAGTCATTTTACATCAACATCTCAGATTCAGATGAAATTTGACACATAGGTAGTATGAATGAAGAATAAGAAAACTACAAATTTTGAGTAAAATATTTCCACTCGTTTGTGAAATACAGCCATGTAAAATTTGCAAAATTGGGTTCCCGAATATTTTTAAATTGATGTAGAACCTCACCAAAGTAAGATAGAGAGCTGGAACAGGTGTCATTTTTCAGCTTTCTGTATGACCTTTTATATGGTATATAACTCAATAGTTGTTGCGTTCAAAAAGTTTTTCAAATTTTAAATAAAAATTTTGATTTTGAGTTTTTTCAAAATGCTCATCTTCAAAAATATTGAAAAAATTCTAAAATAATCCTTATATGTTTCCAAACAGATGGTGCAAGTTTAAAAATGGGACTGCAATGGGTTCATATTGTAATCTTTACTTAAAATGCACAATATTTACTTACTCTAGATCTAGTGCAAGTTTAAAAATGGGACTGCAATGGGTTCATATTGTAATCTTTACTTAAAATGCACAATATTTACTTACTCTAGATTTCACTGATTTAAAATACATTTTATTTCAAATTATCAGCCTTAATATATACAAATTATCAATTTAGTGTTTTTTGTTGGCGAGTGTGTTGTGTTTTATTGTTATGATTATCATTATTATTATTATTATTATTATTATTATTATTATTATTATTACTAGACCACGGAACTTCATGCAATTGCATATTTTTACTGACAGTGCATATCGAAAGGAAATGTATATAACTTAACCTAAACTTAAAAATAAAACAAATCTACCCTATTTTTATTTTGCATGTGTGCAATTTTTTTTAACTGCCTATTTTAATGTATGCGGTATATTTAAGTGCATATTATCCAGTTTTTTGTGGAGAAATGGATCGAAGTCAGATCTTTTCGGGTATTTCTCTTTCTACTTAGAAGTGGCTATCTTCTGACAACGCGGGTATGGAAATTGAACCTCCTTAGTACCCTTCGCACGGTTTCGGGATTTACTTTCTTGCCAATTCCTGTTTATAACTGTGGAGTAACTTTTCGGGGATTAATACGAGGGTCTTCTTTATTGTTTTCACGAGATTCTCATCTCGATCAGAAAGTCTTCGGACGTTCTCCTCCGGGTTACAGTTCAATCGCCTATTCATTGATGTGCCATGAGATTATGTCACTCACTGTGCTTTTTTCATTAATGGCATTTTGCAAAATTTTGGGCATTACAAACCCTTTGCACGATAGTAAAGAACCAGCGGACGCTGCTCAAAGTTGATGTTCTTTTCTCAACGATTCATTTCGCTTAAATGTTTAGGTTCCCACGTATCTGGTTCATCAACTGAAAGGTGACCTTGATTTGTTTTATTTTTGGTGATAGGTAAAGTTATATACATTTCCTTTCGATATGCACAGTCAGTAAAAATATGCAATTGCATGAAGTTCCGCGGTCTAATAGTAATAATAATAATAATAATAATAATAATAATAATAATAATAATAATAATAATAATAGCAAATAAGCCTGATATTGTCGTGTTCGACAAAACTACTTGCAGGGCAATAATAATTGATATTGCAGTCCAGCCATCTCAGAAGAAATACCAGCCACTCTCAGAAGAACTGAAAAACCTCTACAAACTAAAGAGGTAGATATTGTGCCCGTAGTTATTTCATCTAATGGGCTTGTTGCTGAAGATTGGAGGATTGTGAAAGAGAAACTCCATCTAAATGAGTGGCACTTCAGAACCATGCAGAAGGCCGTGCTGCTGGCAACCACCAATATTTTGCATAAGGTTCTCTCTCTTAGTCATTGAAGCAGAACCTGAGTGCACTGGAGCAAGAACTTCTCACCATCTGTCTCGCTATATGTGTTGACGTTCGGTCCTTGAGTTATATCTGAAAACTCCCGACGAGCGTAAAATTTTGAATAATAATAGTGATAATAATAATGATAATAATAATAATGATAATCATAACAATAAAACACAACACACTCGCCAACAAAAAACTCTAAA
This sequence comes from Acheta domesticus, assembly GCA_031308135.1. Classification (NCBI taxonomy): domain Eukaryota; kingdom Metazoa; phylum Arthropoda; class Insecta; order Orthoptera; family Gryllidae; genus Acheta; species Acheta domesticus. The sequence goes on along the minus strand of JAHLJT010009419.1, from coordinate 110,481,838 downwards.
TTAATAATTTGTATATATTAGGGCTGATAATTTGAAATAAAATGCATTTTAAATCAGTAAAATCAAGAGTAAGTAAATATTATGCATTTTAAGTAAAGATTACAATATGAACCCATTGCAGTCCCATTTTTAAACTTGCACCATCTGTTTGGAAACATATAAGGATTGTTTTAGAATTTTTTCAATTTTTTTGAAGATGAGCATTTTGTAAAAACTCAAAATCAAAATTTTTAATTCAAATTTGAAAACCTTTTGAGCGCATCCCCTATTGAGTTGTATATCATATAAAAGGCCATAAAGAAAGCTGAAAAATGACACCTGTTCCAGCTCTCTATCTTAATTTGGTGAGGATCTACATCAATTTAAAAAATTTCGGGAACCCAATTTTGCAAAATTTTACGTAGCTGTATTTCACAAACGGGTGGAAATATTTTACTCAAAATTTGTAGTTTTCTTATTCTTCATTCATACTACCTATGTGACAAATTTCATCTGAATCTAAAATTATGAGGTAAAATTTTAATTTAAACTGTGTTGATTTAATATAGAATGACCCTTATGTAGAATTATATTAAAATAATAATTAATCTTATTCATGCAAGAATCATTACCATTTTTGAGATACAATCATACAAAGAAGCAGCTTGAAGAAGTTTTAAAAATGTTTTTTGGCTCTTAATGATTTTCCAGAAAAATCATTTAACTCTGTCTGTTCGTAAAATTTCCCATGAAGAATTGAATTCAGATTGCTGTAAGATCAATTTAGATACCCACAAAATTAATCAATATATTGAATCAGAGGTTACTATCAAATTAAAATGTATTATTTTCATTGTTTAATTACAAATAAACATTTTGATATTTAATTGAGGCAAAAATTTGTTTTCTTTTTTATTAACATATTGCCTATCCATTCAGCGGCAATTGAGTGAGAGTGATCAACTCTTAATATCAGTTGATTGTAATTTCGAAAATTCCTAGAAGGCAAACATGCCGAACAGGAGAAAAAAACATAAATGCAATAAAAGTAATTGCTTTTACTTTTTTCAACATTTTCCCCCCACAAGTTTAGCCCCTGCTGAACATTACAAACCCAAAATTAGAATATTACATCATTCCCTCATGAAGGTTGCAATTCAAGAACTGAAACGATGTGCAACTTTAAGATTACTTATTTTATTCAACTGTCCAGCAGCTAAATTCATACAATTTATTGTTACACATGTATGGCTGATAATTGGAGTCTAAACTTAATAAAATTTGGGTGATGGTCTTTGTTATTTTGTTATCTTTTTCTAAACGTTTGTGTGTCATGATTAGGTTAGCTTACTATCTGTTAATGTGCAATGTTTTGGTTTCCATTCGAAATTACAATTCACATTTCGCAGTTGAAAATTCAGCCCCAAACTCTGATATTAACCAACTCTCATAAACCTCACAAGTGCCCCACCACTACTTCTGTCAGAACCCATTTTTCGAATGCACCAGCAGTCCAGCTGTCTGTCTGTCAAAGAGTATGTGTCTCAGAGAGATATGTCTACTTGCGTTTCGTGCGCCGCCTCACTGTCCAATCAGAAAGCTCTAAGACAAGTCTTATGCAAATGTCTAGTACAAGATCAAAACATGCCGCCGGGCTTGCGGCCTCCGCCAGGATATGACCTTTGACATCAGTTGTGAAAGAACGAAGGCGATAGAAATCTGACATCGGTTGATAAGACTTCACGTAACTTTCCTGAGCGCAGCCGATGCATTCTCGGAATCAATTGTCACTGTGTAAGAGCTGGGAGGGCTGCGCCGTTGCGTAGGCAGTTTCCGGAGATCAGAATTTCGATCCATGGGCGTCTCCGGTTCGGCACAGGATAAAGCACTCGACATATTTCAGGCTATCAATTTCTTTTCGCAGTGGGGAGGATTTAAATGTGAACTTCGGATGTTTGACTGTTGGCCCCAACAAACGCTCTGCCGAATATGAACTGTGTGAAAGAGAGACAGACACAGAGAGAGAACGAGAAAGAGAAAAAAGCGAACGAAAGAGAGAAAGCGGGTGTGGGAGCGCAAGCTCGTGTATAGGAGGCGCGAGCGCGTGTGTGGAGCGCAAACGTGCGTGTGGAGCCGTGCGGGCGCGTGGGGTGAACGCGTGTGGGGGGCGCGAATGCGCGTGTGGGGCGGCGCGCGCGCGCTGGTGTGGGTGCGAACGCACGTGTGGGGCCGCGCTCGCGCCTACGAGGGCGCGAATGTGTGTGTGGGGGCGCGAACGCGACACTGTTTCCATTGAAAATACCGGTATAATACCGGTATAACCTTTATAGACGTCCATACCGGTATAGACGTCCTATAAAGGTATTTTATACCGGTACAGCCATGCCACGCCCAAGGCGGGACTTGAACCCACGACCCTTCAGAGTAAGGCTGTCATGATTCAAATTATTGATTATAGCAATATTTGTTATTTGTAATATTGGAAAATATATTTGCATTTTAAATATTTGTGAAATAAATACTGAGATAAAAATACTTAAATCAATTAGAAAGTTTATGTTAATATATTATATTTATTATAATCATAATTAATTTAACAGCATACACTAATTTAACAGCAATATTGCCCTAACACGCACAAATTGGTTTCGAGAAAAACACGTATAAGTTTCAGTGGCGTCCATAATTCTAGATTTGTATTAAAATGTATGAAAAATAGAACTGTATTAATACTCACTTAAAGAACAAAATTAATATTGTTAAAACTAATGAAATAGTAAGTTATCTTACTAGTTTTAATAATATTTACCATTTTCTTTATGATAAAATTCCGTTTTATGTGGGAAGCATACTTCCCACTGACCGTTACAGGGTTACGGGATAGTACGCAAGTAACAACCAATATACCCCGTATTTTTTACAACAAGACAACGGTTAAGTAAATTTAATATTTCAAAAACCGTCTAACATTGTTAGAAGTTTTTCGACGAATTCAGTTTTCAACAATAAGTGATTTTTTATTGGGGTGGTATTGCACAAAAAATAATAAAATTTCATTTAAAGAAGAATGTCTTTTTTCAAAATCATGCTAATAGATGTGACCACATTAACAAATGAGCTTGTTGCACCAAGAAAAGTGTTTTAAGAGTACCAAACTACAAGTAAATCAAATTTAAAGATTTTGTGGGTTAGGGTGGTTTTGGACCGGAACCGTGAAATAAATAGTATGTTTGTTGTAATTTTATTTAAAAAATAATTTAATGATCAATTTAAAAACGGTTTTAATTAACTATTTTCTGCTTTTAGAGTAATTAAGGATAAATAAATCACTTAACGGTTTTGTTTTAAAGGTAAACATCTAATACAATTTTTAAAAATAACTTATACAAATAAAAAATGTGATTTAAATAAAAAAATCGGTAGTTTTCCGTGGTTTCTGTGATCAAAACCAGGCGAATGCCAGAGCAGTGCACTAACAAACGGGCCACGGACTTACGGGACTAATGATCTCTGTAGTGGACGCGCCCATAATCACGATCAATCAATCAATTTAATGAATTCCCATCCAACGCGAAGACTAGAATGCGTTATATGCGATTCGTTCAGCTCGCCGGCTACTGACATAAAGGAGAGATTTTCTATCGTCAGGCCATGACTACGTCTGTGTACGTAGTTTTATATTTTATAAAGTACTAACGTGAGATTCTTTAATGCTTGTTGAGGGAAAAATACGCGACGCGTACGAAAAAAACGTGACGCGTTATAAAAACCCAAGTATTAATTCCATTCCAACGTCTTCACGATGGAATATCTCACGGCATTTCTCATCCTTCTGTATAATGCCGCTAGATACTGCTAGTCACATCGCACTGCTTGACACGGTCGCGAGCATGCGACGTCTGGCAGCACGAACGAGAAAGACGCGAAATGCCGTGAGATATTCCATTGTGAAGACAGGCCCTGACGCGCCAAGTTATAAAAACTTATGTATAGAGTAATATTAACTGGCCTAGGACGCGAGAAAACTTGTCCCGACCGAGCCTTGGCGCTCGCCGCTAAACCAAGGTTGCCAGATTGGGGAATTTTTTCTCCCCCAAATGGGATGTTTTTTCGATATGGGGGAAAAATGGGAAACATAAATGCACGGGGAATGTTTAGAGATTTCTTAGGGAAAATTATTTTCATCCGGAGTCGAAATAGAAATATTACTCTGTCAATTATTATGAATTAAAAAAGAACGGACGTTGTTCTCTCTCAATTTTATGTAGCAACTAGTGGTGCTACAGAATGGCACAGACTTTCCCGTATTAGTTTTCTATTTTCTTGGGTCTTCGCTAGCTATTCGGAATTGCCACATACTCTTTCTTGCCAGCTACCATCTATCACCGCCAAAGGTACATTTTTTTGTCATTTTCTTACTTTTTCGGTTTCCTATTGGTAGAACGAAAATATTAATTTAAGAATATTAAAGAACACAAAAACCTAGCCGTAAATGGCAATTTTCTTTTTAAAAAAATATGTGCCGTTTAAGAGAAAATGGCGGTTTAGCACTACTAAAAATGCCGAAATTTGAGCTACTTTTCGCAGAAAACGGTAGTGTTTTCGAGAAACTTTACTTGACATTATTTAAAGCATATATACTCGTAAATATAATTATGTGAAAAAATCGCCGATTATGTAAACATTAACGACGTGAGAGACAAGTAAGAAAATTTACATTTTTGTAATTTTTGAAAATACCAACTGATAGACCAATATGTATTTTATGTCATCTGATAGAGTACATTTACCACTATCCCTACCAAAAGTTTAAAGAAAAAATTTGGAGTCGTTTTTGAGAAAATCTTGTTTTTGTAATTTTTTATTGTTGCACATATTGCACGAAAAGTACTAAAATTTTGAGAAACATTTACGTGACCTTTATGAAAGAACTCAATATGCAGAACAAATTTTATTTGAAGAAAAAATCTCTATCTTCAATTTTGTAGCTGGAGAAAGACGCCGAAAAAAATTCAAACTTTCACAATTTTTGAAAATTCAGAGTTATCCGTGAAAATCGGATCTATGCCGTGTTAATAAGTGTATTTTACTCTATTTATACAAGAAATTTAAAGAAAAAATTTGGAGCCGTTTTTGAGAAAATGTTGAAAATCCCCGGGGGGCTTCATATAAAGTACCCCCAAATTTTGAAGAATCTTTTTCAAAATCTCAAAGCTTTGACTAGAATCAGATCGACTGGGGGAATATCTATTTTGAAAGAAATCGTACGTATGGTTTAGGCGCTAGCAGTGTTCACAGACGGACGGAGGGACAGACGGACGTTTTCTTTTCAATTGGGTTTTCGGTATCAAGGACCTAGAAAACAGGGTTTCTGGTTACACCAAATGTTAGAGGATTTTTTTCTTAATTTAGCAACTGGTTTTATCGACTTATTCGTTTTCACGGCCCGGCAATTAATTTTTTTCGCCCGAAAATTGGTCATTTTTTCGCGCAGTATTACATAACTTTCCCTATACTACGTATATCACTCCGTGTATACGTACGTATACGGGAAAGTAAAAAAGGGAAACAAACGATAGGGATAAAGATAAAGAAAAACACGAGAAAAAGAAGAGAATATGGGGTTCCGAACAGCTCGAAGGACGATGATTAGTTGATCTGAATTATTTGAATTTAGGGGGGACAGCCATTGGAATAGCCAGGAACAGCTCGTGTTGTTTGTCCATAATTTGGAGAATATTATTCGTTTCAAAGTGGGGCGATATTTTTTTTCATATGAGGGGTTATTTGGGGAAATTTTGTGGTAGTGGTGGAAAAAGAGCTCGCAACACATCTGCCAACCCTGCGTTAAACTGAATTCAGTTTCTGGGGTTCGTTGAGCTCCGCGAAAGTGAAAAGGTACGTACAGGGGCAGTTTCGAAGGGTTGACGCTGGTAGTGCTTTTTCTTGCTACCGAATTCGCTGCGCTGCGGCGTCGGATGCAGTCTGGTGAAAGCCTACGAAGCATGTTGGTCTGAACAGAGTCGAAACGCGCGCATAGGAACAAAATTGTAATCTTTGAAAAATGATTATTTCTTCATAAATATCAATTCTACATACTTCGAATTAATAGAAACCAGAAAAAATAAGAATTTGTATCAATGCTTACAGCCATACGACACTCTCAAAACCAAGCCTTTCAGCCGAGGAAAAATTCAGCAACTCAAGCAGTGGAAATACACTTATCTTTCATTGTTTATAACGTTTACTTCTAATCAACTTTTCAACTTCCGGGAATTGCAAGCGCTCTTGTATACCTGTAAAGCTTTTGCATTGTCCCTTAGCATTAAAACTTTTGCAGTGTCAATTATTTTAAATTTTTAATTTAATTAAGCCTTACGTAATTAATGTGTGCAAAAGTCGCTTGTTCTTTTGACGAAGTAAACTTTCACAGGCAATTACAAAAACAAAAACACATCCCTGAAATTAATATATGTTATTAAGTGAACATTATTGAACATTTTTCAGTTGAGATCAGCTGCCCCGGTCTGCCCTTTTAAAAATGATGATCGTTTAAAGTTTACGTGCTTGGAAAGAGCATTATTGCCTCCGGACATAATACCGAGAACGTTTACTTCTTGAAAATTTTTAATCTTCTCAACTTTCGGATTTACATTAATTGCATAGTATTTTCAATTTCTTTTGAAAAATATTCCTTCTTTCAATTTGCCAACTTTCATTGCTTTTCATTAAATTTAAACATACAGTGACTCACAAAACTATTCGGACACGGGAAATTTTGCAGAATAATCATGGATTAGGAATATTAAAAGAAGAAATTAAATGTAAACAAATATGTTGTACGATACCTTTCTTAAAGCAGTTATAAGATACTGACGAAAGTTTCTGGAAAATCACAATAAACTGATATTTTTAAATTTGAATATTAATGCTGAAAAGTTAGGTCACAAAACTATTCGGACACTTGAATAGAAATATAAACAAATATGTACAGTAAACAATGTCAAAACAGAAAAATATGTAAAAAACAACACAGTAAGAAAGTTCAATACCTTGTAGCCATTCCCTTTCGCTGCAGCTCTTCCTTCAGTACATTTGGTACACTTTGTCAGTGGCGTAGCGGACGCTGAGATGCTGAGCATCCCCGTATATATTAATGAAGAACTCTAAATACTGTATTCATAATCTTACAAGTGGTCCGTTGGGCGAAACACATTTTGTATTAATTTTAATTTGATTTCCTATGATTGAATTCGGCGGGTTGATGAAGCTGGCCTGTGATTGCTGGGAAGCTAAAATGCTTCTAGCGTCTGCCGCCAGATTGCGACGAGCAATGACGCATGCGCAGATCACGAGGTTCCCCTCTCCCCTTGTCGCCCCAGGTCGAGAGAAACTCGACTGCTTTACGCTAGCATCTACTGCGGAAAGAAGCTGCTCGTTTGTGCACGAGAGCGCAGCACACTTCAGGCGGTGAGTAAATTATCGCTCTCTCTCGCTCACTCGGGAGTCCCCGCTTGGTCATGGGCACAAACTGTAGAAATAGTGCCCGTCTACTGTTTCTTAATTAATATCCAAGAAATTGAATTATCCTTCAAATAGATTACATATTATTTCAGTCTGCAATGTATAAATTAACGAGTGGTCTCATTGCCATTCGCGTATAAGAATTAAAGCTGAGCCATTGTCTAATTTGCTTTCAAGTTATTGGCAGTCCTGACTGCTGTGAGGATTTTGTGGGAAGCGCCTACACAGTCGTAAGCAATCGAGATCGTGGAAGTAGTTCCAGTGTATCTGCCATGAATTGCGTTCGCCTGTGAGACGAAGTAGTTGATAGTGACATTTTGTGTGTTATTGTTGAGCATCCCCAAACGTGCGAGTCACGCTACGCCACTGCACTTTGTACCAAGTTTTTGGGTACAAGAAGGAGAAAGTTTTCTTCATTCATGTTAAATTATTTGCTTTAATTCTTGTTTGGAACGAATTGAGAATTGTCTTATCTTCTTTCCAATTTTCCCCAAACATGTTCTCTAACAGTGAGGTACGGTGACTGAGGGAATGGATGAAGTACCTTTGGGCAGTTGTATAGCAGCCAAAGTTGAACAACCTGCTACTTGTGCGAGGGATAATTATCCTGATACAAAATAAAATCTATCAAGAATACTAAGATTTTCAGCACTTTGTTTTAAATTTTGTTTCAGAATGTTAAGATAGTTGAACCTGTACATCGTTGCTCTGTGAACATATGTTCACCGCTACCATTGACCGATATGCAGACCCACACCATTATATTTCCTTCTCTGTCGTGCACGGTTGCTTACTCCTTTCAACTCTTAATTTAGTCTCCTCCACATACGAATTCTTCCATCGGATCCACACAGAGGCGTATCTAGGTATTCTTGCGCCCATGGCAAACATAGAATTTGCGCCCCCCTGTTAGGATACTTCAAATTAGGTTTGTTGTTGTTTGCTTTAGCGTACACTGTAAAAAAGGATTGCTTGCCGCACATTAAAATTCAGTTCTCCCAACCAAATTTAATAGTAAAATATGGCCCAGCTATTTGTGTGGTTGACGCAACGTCGGCGCCATGTGTGAACCTCCGTGGTGCTCTCAACCACCGCTGTGTCTTGTGATTCCCTTGCCGACGTAGGGTCTTGAACCACAAAATGTTTGCAGTGCGTGGTTGACTGTCTCGGAACTTCGGTAAGTGGTTGAACATACCAAAATTTGGTGCTAGTTCCTAGATAAATGTTTACACCAAAAATGGAAAATTTTACATCAACCCTTGTTTGCATGTATGCTTACCTTCTTTTATACTCGTACCTGTAGCATTAAATTGTTGGTTATGTAGTTAAGAAATTATAAAATGTTTCAGAATTGCATAAATTTGTGCGTATGCAAGACCATTCAAAACCACAAGCAGAGAAATGTCAAAATTCAAATTTTCAATTAAATTCAGTGTAAATTAATTAGATAAATGAATTAAATTTGGTATAATTTTGCAAAATTATGTAACAATGTCTGGAATCAAATTTTATATAAACATGATTCTAGAAATTGTGACTTTTAAAAATTCAACCGAAAAACAAGTAAGAAGTCCATTTGAAAAATTTTTGAATAAAGACATTTTTGAAGACTTGACACTAAAACTACCTGCTGAATAGAATTAGATATATAAAAATTAAATCTGAAATAATTTCATTCATAATATTTTGCCAAATATTTTCGCTCTTAACATTTAATAGCAACAAGTAAACACTATTAAGACCCCTAACCAACACAAAAAAAATTAAGCAAAACTCAATTCAGTATTTGTAAATTCAATTAACCTACTCAAAAATATAGAGTATTTCTTTCTTCATTTCTTCAGTCCTTTGTTTCACCAAGTCATTTGCAACTTGTGGCACACAACCATCACTAAATAAAAGTTTAAATTTCTTACATTCCATGAAACTAATTTATTAGTTTTAACCGTCACATAATCTCTCTTAAGACCCAGTTGCAAATGACTCCACTGAAACAAGGGTCAGAATAAATTAACACACAAACTCAATCACATTAAACTGATAACAGTTTTGCAGGCATGAAAATCACAAACAGGAATATGAACAAATGTGAAAGCAATTGAAATGGATATATTTGGGAAATTGATATGAGAAAAACACTTGATGGATACTTATAAATGCTTCCTTATATTTTAAATAATTATTTACATTATTTTTTTATACATTTAAAATGAGCATTTCACAGCAACAAGTTTTAGCTAGTAAGTGCCCTAGGCATCACAAAAAATAAAACTTTACAATGAAGCCAAATACTGAAAAGTAAGATACCAGTTTTGCATCTGAGAACGATGCAAGTTTTCTTATGTAGTAAAAACCACACAAGAACATTTTGGAAACAGCCCATAGCCTCGTATAACACAAAAATTGCATGCAGCGCTTACTCCTTTAGAATAAGAAATATGATAAAGAGATGAAAATCCATTGTATTTATGCACATTATTGTTATTTTATTGAACTTCTAATTATTATTTGCAGGCCTCTCAGTGTTTAATGAGGTTCAAATTAGTCTAATCAAATAAGTTTCGTTGTCCAAAAATAGTGAGTCAGGAAACAATGTAAACATTGTTTATGAAAATAATAATAATTACAAGAGGAAATAGCTTTTATAAATGCATTAATCGTGACCATTTCTTTGCATCAATCCCGAACTATAATAAGTGTTCCCAAATCACAAACTTTTATTAACAAAAGCACATTGCAATTAAATTTTCACATGAGAGGACTAGTTCCAATTTCCATGTCTTCTTTCTAATAAAAATTTAGTTATTACATAGTAGATCAATGTTGGACATTAGAATTGCATGTTCCGTGAAACTAGACGAAAATATTTGATTTTTACTTTCTCGCCTTACGAATACTTCGTAAGAAGAGAAAGATATGTAATCGTGCGGCGGAAAACGGGGAATTTTCGCCAGAAAATCTCCTATAGCAGGGGTCTGGTGACAAAAAAGTGGATAAAACCTGTTGCTAAATTTAGGGAAAAAATCCTCTATCTCGTGGTGTAGTCAAAATCCATGATTTGTTGCTTCTTCATACTTCAAAATCGATTGACGGCATTCCGTCCGTCTGTCCTTCTGTGGTCAACGCTAGCGCCTAAACCGTTCGGTCGATTTTCTTCAAAATTGATATATTCCCCGATGGTTTTGACTCGTCTCAAGGCCTCTTGAATTTGAAACCGATATCTTAGTATTTGAGGGCACTTTACATGAAGCCCATTTTGAGATTTTCTAAATTAAAAGAAAATGGCTCCAAATTTTTTGATTATATTTTGTTGTTGAATAGTGCAAAGAACGTTGAAGGGAATGACGTAGACATCATTTTCATTTATAGGCCCTATTTTTCGAAAATTGCAAAAAGCTGTTTAAAAACTGCAAAATTGAAGATAGAGATTTTCGCCTCAGACAAAGTCCGTTGTACAAAATTAGTACTTCAAACAAGGTCATGTACCATTTTTTGGAAAAACGAATAGTTTTTGCGTAAATTGCGATTAAAATTTACAAAAAAAATTTTCTCAAAAACCGCTCCAAATTTTTTCTTTAAATTTTCTGCACGTGTGTAAGAAGGGAAGGTAAATACATAAATAAACTAGTGGTGCTATAGAATGGCACATACTTTCTCGCAGTAGTTATTTTCCAAATGCCGATTATCCGATAAATTATGTGGAGTAAGCAGTTCACCGCTGCCTTTCTTGGCCATGTTTTTTGAAAGACATGTTTTTCGCATGTTGACAATTACCGCCTTCCTAATGATAGAACTGATACAAGTACGTTTTGACTGAAATATAAGCAGTTGTTCCGTAAGTCGGTCCCGTAGCGCGGTTGGTTAATGCACCCTGCGGGTTGAGATCTTCAATAAGGAAGGTACCGAGTTCGATCCCCGAGGGGAATTTTAATTTGATGAATGTGATGTTGCAGGAAAAAAACATTGAAGAGTGTAGATACTTTATTGAAAATCATTTGAAGTACTTCTACTCACGAATAGATTCAATATAGATAAATAGACAGGACTTGTCTGTGTTTTCCCTAACTGCGTCTTTTAAACAATTTTTCAACTCTGTTATTCGATTTCTGATGTTATTCGATTCTTCTGTATGACATGTCAAATCAACCGTTGTTTAGTATATATCTGTATGAACCAATTTACGTAAAATTATGAGCACTTTAACGCTAAATTGTAATACAATATAACCAGAAGGCTTGCGATGAACTTACATATCCCTAACGGTTCCAAAAATGGTTATTACTTTCTCGCCTTACGAATACTTCGTAAGAAGAGAAAGTTATGTAATCGTGCGGCAGAAAAGGGGAATTTTCGCCAGAAACACTCTTATAGCAGGGGTCTGGTGGCAAAAAAGTGGATAAAACCTGTTGCTAAATTTAGAAAAAAATCCTCTATCTCGTGGTGTGGTCAAAATTCATGATTTGTTGCTTCTTCATACTGCAAAATCGATTGACGGCAAAACCTCCGTCTTTCCGTCTGTCCGTCTGTGGTCAACGCTAGCGCCTAAACCGTTCGGCCGATTTTCTTCAAAATTGATATTCACCGATCGTTTTTTACTCGTCTCAAGGCCTCTTGAATTTGAAACTGATATGTTAGTATTTGAGGGTACTTTACATGAAGCCTATTTTGACATGTCGGGACTCCGCACGGAAAACGTTTGCTGGTATAATACACTTTTGCTGGTTTATGAAGTAGTGGAATAGCAACGAGGACCGTATAGGAGCAGAGTGAGAAAGTATGTGCGTTGGAAGCACCACTAGTTTCACTATAGAAATCGATGACAAAATAAACGCCAGCAGTCTTTAAAAATTGATTGTTCCAAATTGTGTATAATACTTTTTATAGGAACAAAATTCTCACCTCTCAATATAAAGTTAGCATTGTTACATGAGATACCAACATTACGAAGTTTAACACATATAAACACATTACAAAGTTTGCCAATATTAACATTGTTAATCCCTAGTAATTTCTGAAAGTGACAGTATTCCGAATGTATAAAATAAGGACAATCAAAATTGTTCTGTAAATTAAAACTCAAATCCATAGAGTAAAACCATAAAGAAAGAAAGTTTCATATTTTCTTAGACCAAGGTTAAAATCCAACTATGCAATTCTAAATTTTGTTTTCTGAAATAAGAATAATTGTGTATTTACATACTTATCTAAATAATCATGTACACTAGTAACAAATCGTCAATAAAGATTGAATTAAAAAATTAAATTAATAATTCAATATTTGTTAAAAAAGTGAGAATAATGAGGGAACATGATGGCAGTATGAAAATAGTTTTAAAAAGTGTGTCGCTAAAGGATCTGTACTAGCAAATAATTAAAAGATGTAAATAAAACTGTTAATTGAAAGGATCAGAAATAGGGTATGCATCCACAGTCTGCACACTCCTAACATAAAAACTCAAATTCTACAATGTAGAGTCCATGAAATTTGCATGCCTGTCACAATTGAAACTTTACAATAAAAAAAAATAAAACCAGACACGTTGAGAAAAATTTACTTAATACATCTTCCAATTGTTTTTTACTTTCCCGTATACGTACGTATACACGGAGTGATATACGTAGTAGAGGGAAAGTTATGTAATGCTGCGCGAAAAAATGGCCAATTTTCGGCGGAAAAAATTAATTGCCGGGCTGTGAAAACGAATAAGTGGATAAAACCAGTTGCTAAATTAAGAAAAAAAATCTCCTAGCACGTGGTGTAGCCAGAAACCCTATTTTCTAGGTCCTTGATACCCAAAACCCAATTGAAAGGAAAACGTCCGTCTGTCCGTCCGTCTGTCCGTCCGTCCGTCTGTCCTTCCGTCTGTCCTTCCGTCTGTCCGTCCGTCTGTCTGTCCGTCCGTCCGTCCGTCTGTCCGTCCGTCCGTCCGTCCGTCCATCCATCCGTCCGTCCGTCTGTGAACACTGCTAGCGCCTAAACCATACGTACGATTTCTTCCAAAATGGATATTCCCCGGTCGATCTGATTCTAGTCGAAGCTTTGAGATTTTGAAAAGATTCTTCAAAATTTGGAGGTACTTTATATGAAGCCCCCCGGGGATTTTCAAAATTTTCTCAAAAACTGCTCCAAATTTTTTCTTTAAATTTCTTGTATGAATAGAGTAAAATACACTTATTAACATGGCATAGGTCCGATTTTCACGCACAACTCTGAATTTGCAAAAATTGTGAAAGTTTGAATTTTTTTCGGCGTTGTTCTCCAGCTACAAAATTGAAGATAAGAGATTTTTTCTTCAAATAGAATTTGTTCTGCATATTGAGTTCTTTCATAAAGGTCATGTAAATTTTCTCAAAATTGTAGTACTTTTCGTGCAATATGTGCAACATTAAAAAATTTTCTCAAGATTTTCTCAAAAACGGCTCTATCAATGACATAAAAGCCATTTTGGTCTATCGGTTGGTTTTTCCAAAAATTACAAAAATGTAAATTTTTTTACTTCTCTCTCACGTCGTTAATAGTTACACTATCGGCGATATTTTCACATTATATTTACGAGTATATATGCTTTAAATAATGTCAAGTAAAGTTTCTCGAAAACTACCGTTTTCTGTTGAAAGTAGCTCAAATTTCGGCATTTTGAGAAATGCTCAAACGCCATTTCCTCGTATGTGGCTGCAATTTTTTTCTTGAAACTTTTGTAACGGATAGTGTTAATTACACTCTTTAGTATAGCGTAAAGTTTATTTTGAGTTGATTTTCTTTTTTTCAAAAATTACATAGTTGTAATTTTTTTTGAAAGATCTCTCACATCTTTAATATGCACATTACGAGCAATTTATAAACATTATTATATTTCTGAGTGTAAGTGCTTCAAATAACTTCAAATAAAGTATTTTGAAAATCAATCATTTTCTGTGAAAATGAGCTTCAAATTTTGCATTTTTAGTAGCGCTAAAACGCCATTTTCTCTTGAATGGCACATCTTTTTTTAAAAGAAAATTGCCATTTACGGCTAGGATTTTGTGTTGTTTAATATTCTAAAATTAATATTTTCGTTCTACCAATAGGAAACCGAAAAATTAAGAAAATGACAAAAGAAATGTGTTTTTGGCGGTGATAGATGGTAGCTGGCAAGAAAGAATATGTGGCAATTCCGAATAGCTAGCGAAGACGCAAGAAAATAGAAAGCTAATGCGGGAAAGTCTGTGCCATTGTGCAGCCACACTAGTTTTATATTTTGAAGTAAGTTTTCAAAGTAAATTGGGTATAACGTTAATTTTTTTTAACTTCAGTAATTTTTATGTTCTTCCTTAATTTAACTAATATTGTAAACACCAATTTGGCGTCTTCTTCGGAAACTAATTTTGTAATTTGTTACACTTGATGAGGGAAATAGAATCTCAAATGTAAACCCTTCATTGAACAAAATAAAAAATAAATTTGGATTTTTTAAAATGTGTTTGTTCGACATAAAAAAGGGACTGAAAAATATTAGAAAATATAATTTCAATTGTGACAACTAAATCAAAACTCTGTCCTCAAGAAGCGCTATCACACAGTACTGCCTCATATTTTGAAAAAGATTTTTTGACATGATGTGTTGGGCACACATTTGTATTTTAACAAGTTTATTACTAGATAAACACAACTAATAGTCCCAAAATTCTGGAATACACAAAATATGCATTGCATCTAAAACATTTTCTATCTCAGACTTAATATTTTGCTCTAGGGCATATTTCAAGTTTCTGAGAGATATTGGCATAAAAAAATGTGCAATTACTTGAGCGTTCGGAGCTTTACAAATAACAAGTATGTACAGAATGTAGAGATACAATTCTAAACCTGAGATATTCTAAGCCTATTCGTTGTCATTTTGTTTAAAAATTGACTAATTTTGTCTAAGAATGTAAGGTTTGAGAAATTATGCTTTTTAACATGGATTTGTTCAACACTTTTGCTGTTTTTTTTTCATTAGCACAATGATACAATGACTTTCAACAATATTCTTAAAATTCTTATACTGAAATTGAAAATAAGTTAATTTATTATTTTGGGCGTCAGGTTTTACACCTGAAGTATTTAAATTATTCATAATTTAAAAATGACGGGGAACGGATATGACTAAATGTAATTGAATAATTTTTGCCTTGCCACGTGGAAGAAGTTTTAGATATAGTAATTATAAGATCGTCGCAATTGATATGTCGCCGCCTGTGTTCAAATTTTAAAATATATACCTTACTGATATTCAATGAGAAATGAAGCGATTATCAAATATCTGATATTACTGATTTGATGCAAGTATGAAAAGAGCAAAAATAAATCCCACAACATTTGAAAACTAGAAATGAACACAAGAAGGAGTTGAGTAATTGATTCTTTTAATATACTATTGTACACTGAAACCACTTCCTTGTATTCGCAGAGGACGCTATTAATTTATATTTAAAGATAAAAATAAACAAATAAAATCAATAAGTTAATTGATTAATTTTGATACAAAGAGATTATATGAATTAATGCGTTTTTTAAAGAGACAATTACCAACAATGCATGCAATTTTCAGAATTACAAGAATACTTTTAACAAATGCTGGATCCCAAAACAATTCATTCGGTTCACTCACGTAGCTGCCATCTCGTATACAGAGGCTTGTAGTCAAGCTTCACTTTGTGTAATCTTTAAGATTCATAGATGGCTCATTCCACGTAAAACCGGACAGAAAAAAACCTGAGGTGTTTCAAATTCTCTAATATTTTTTTACACTATCTTTTATGAAAAGTAAGAGACACGTATTTTTTTGTTTAGCCGAGAATACATTATTTTTGAAGTTACAATTATTGAAATATATTAATTTTTCTCCAATGTTGAGATGTTTAATAATTTGTAACTCCAAATGTATTGCTTGTAAAAACTTAAACTTGATCTCAAATTAAAGCTAAAGAAGCAATCTTTCAACAAGTGTTTGTAAATAATTGCATATTTTTATATTGTGTTTTTTAAATTGTTTATAATTTTTAAAACGCGTTTTTAAAGATGATTCCCATGATTTTTTGTTTTAAAATAGACGGCAATAAATTATTTAGACTTTCATCTCCATCTCTGCAAATTTTCAAAATGGCTTCTGTTTTAGAACTCATGTAAAAAAATAATATTCAACGGAGCGCAGAGCATTTTCTCGACCGCCGCGGCGCGCCGCTGCCATACCGCTTTGTCAATGCTCCCTGTGTCTTCTTCCACTGAACTTACGGCCTTGCGCAACACTGCCCAGGCCATTTCATCGATGTCAGCAAGTCGTTTACCACCCAAGGCAATGGCAGGAAGTCGACCAAGCAATACAAACATTGGGATCAGTTTACATCGAAGAGTGTGTGACACAGTGCAAATAATATCCTTGTTTGTGACGCGTGTGTGAGTGCCTATGCGCTTCTTTCTTTCTTTCTTTCTTTCTACGAGAGTGACAAAAAATAATTGAAGATGTCAGGTACAATGAAGATACGCTTTGATCCTTTCAATCTAGAAAAGTATGGTAGAACTGAATGTAAAAATTTAAGACATGTAATACGAAGTATCCTTCAAAAGTTGGGCACACAATACTTACAAATTACGCCGAACTTGAAAATTTGTAACATATGCAGGTGGAGAACTTCAAAATGGCTTATAAAATGAATGTCAAACTTCTAAAGGTACCATTGAAACATTTTCCAGCAAACCTGGTACAAGTCATCAGAGTAGAAATTCAGAAGAAGACAATAATTCGTAATTGAACATTGAAATGAGAGATAATGGTGATCAAACTTCTAGTGAAGAATTTTGATATAGAAGAGGTAGAAGAAGAACAAGAAAATGAATACATCATAGAAGATTTGAAAAAAAGATACAAACTACTGATGATGATAAAACTTAAAATTTTAACGATTTTCGAAGATTGGTCTTTTCCTAAAGTTAAAAAACATTTCGATGCATCTACTCACATGATAACTGTTTGTAAAACAACTAGCAACAAAGGAATATTGTCAACTCCACATGTGAAATCCAGAAGAGCTATCGTCGCTTCTGTACACCAATATGTTATGGCTTTTTATTGTTCAGATGACGTTAGCCGTATAATGAGTAAATAAAGGAAAAAAATAATTTTATTTCAGTAAGAGAGAATGGGGGATATTCACAAACAAAAGAGGATTATACTGAGCAACATGAAAGAAACCTACTGACATTTTAAAGAAAAGTCTCCGCATCTAAAGATCAGATTTTCAAAGTTCGCTGAATTAAGACTGAACCACTGCATTTTACCAGGAGCTAACGGTACATATACAGTATGTGTTTGTGTATATCACGAAAACGTACGAGTAAAGTTTATGTTTGACGGAGGAGGTCTCGCAAAGGTAACAGACGATGTTAATGCATTGAAGGATTGTCGGTACTACCTAACAAAAGTTATTTTTGACACTCCAAGAGTTGTTACTTTAAAAAGTGTGACAAATGTCCTGGAATAGAACGATTTAAAATGTTGCAGGAAAAGTTTGAAGAGAGGATGATTGACAGAGTGACGTATCGGCAGTGGATTCACGTTGAACTATTCAAGTACATCATGATCCGATTACGACTCCCAAGAAGCTCTATGAGTGGTACAAAAACATACAAAACATAGTGTTTTTCTTCTTCACCAAAGAAGATCATGAAGAAGAAAGAATTCACTTAAAAGTCATATAACTGCAGCAAAATGGCTACGTGGTACATGTTCGTTACATTCCTTTGTTCCTATTTGTGAAGATAAAGAAATAATTAAAACATGCTCCTTGAAAGAAAGTGCACATCTTGTCCAAGTTATATAAAGAGAAACTTAAAAAGACGTAAATCTGATACAACTTCATATTTTATATGTTTTGGAATATTAACAAGAACTTTAAAACTCATTGCTCAGTGAACATTTACACTTATCTTCCTGTTGTGAAGCTTGTTCCCCCCAGCGTTTCATTCGATAGCGGCACATACAACGACGGGCGCATGAGGTTCTCGCGACGCTGTGAACGAGGAAAGATTTAAAAAATTCTCAAAAAGTTATTTTAACAGAAGCCATTTTGAAACTTCGCAGTCCTTTAGAAGAAAGTATGAACTTTCTTTTCGTTTTTTTTTCAGATTTTTAATTCGTGGTAAAATTAATAATTTTATAAATAAACTTTTATAAACAAAAAATTAACATTAAAAAATAAAATTTTATAAACAATAAGATAAATTTCATGAAAGGCACAGATATATGCTTTGATTTAAGAGGAACTCAATACCGAAATTTTAAAACGATTTTGAGATACAAAATATTATACACGTCAGTGCGTATGAAGTTACGGAAAATTTAAAAAAATAAAATGACGAAAATATAAATATTTGAGCAAAACTAAAAAACACGTTGTATAGTTTGTTTTCATGAACCTGTAAAAAAATAATCAGAAAGATATCAGACATCGAGGTCAATTTTCCTTCAAATTCGTCCGATTTTGCGTGGAATGACCCAGATACCATTTGAAACCAACAATAAAAAAGCATGGACATGGGCAGAATATTAGTTTTGATTTTACTTACATATATTTGAATCCTGAAAGATATCATTTTCTCATTTGACAAATATAAATTTAAGCAATGAAATAATACCGAACTCATCTGATTACTCAAAACACTACATTAATTTATTAAAGGAAACAGAGAAGGGACAATGGAATTTAATATCTCTGAAGAACATTAGATTGCTTGCAGTTTCACAATTTTCTTCAGTTATAAAATAAAATGGTAGCAATTTTCTTAATTAAATTGCTAAATCATAGCAAAGATAAATATTTGATGAACTACAAATGCATCAAAACATTCCAGTACATGTCAGTGCAAATAAATCAGTTGTCAACTTTTTTCACTTATGTACACTACATTTCAATGTGAATGCTGGTATGTAACACAGCATGGAACAAAAGAACACTGCAAGAATTCAAAAGCACAGCACCACAGGATGACACCAAAAGCTGACATCAAATAGGGCCTATTGAGGTTTTCATGTCTGTGATGTCCAATTCAAATCACATGCATCTTAACTTGATTGTTTAAAAACTGCCTCCATTTACTCATCCTTCAAGAAACACACATTCAATGACATCAAGTTGCACATCATTTTGCAGTGCCCATTGTATAAACGTTCTGCATGTGTAGTTTTCTGGTCTTAATCAACAACTTCTCTGACACATTTCAACACTTTTTATAAACATATATACTGCGTATTTTCATCAACAACGAAATACCATGATCAACATAACCAAGTTTCAACAGAATTTTAGAGATTCGAAAATTTTCTTCTTATAAAGATTCGGCACAATTGCTAACTACTCTCACAACAGAATACACTCATTTTCCAAATTAAGTACTGGATTCCCCTCCACATACACACACATCTTCGTGTACCGTCAGACGATAAACCTGCAATGAATCATAAATTATACGTTAAAAATACTTGTTACTCGATTAGAGTAATGTGGCCGTAACCTCACATGAAAAATGTTTCACTTACCATTGAGTGACAATGAGCATTCTCTTGGAATCGATTCAGCAGATAGTCATCTTAATATTTCGTCTTTTGGAAACTTAAATTATGTGAACACTCTCTCCAGAGTCATTATTAATCACACTCTGAAACTAGTCCGTCTATCCAGCGGTCAAATGCTCAGGCCGCGCTGGTCTCTCGCCAAAGGTTGGTCAACTCCACCACACCAAACCATTGCATTTACCATCTCCGAAGCGTTGAGCAGGCGTTGAGAACCCCGTGGTTGCGGGAACCAATTAGAACGTTATATGATGTCAACTGATGGTTATAAGATTCGCGTATTTCCCAACCTTCGTCGGTTGGTTAGCTTGACAATCAACGACTAGCACGTCATCTATGGCGATTATTGCCACAATGTATAAATCGATCGTCACAACTGGAAGACACTTAACCATGAGTTTGTGGTTTAGAGTCAATGGCCCTTTTTTTCAGTGTATATATTCCAAATTGCGCCCCTTTTTTAAGTGGCGCCCATGGCACGTGCCATGTCTGCCACACAGATGTTCATTTGCGATTTGTCATCAAAGATTACTCTATTCCACCAATCTTCATCTTTTTCTGCGTGTTATTTACCAAACCCATGCCTTCTCCGTCGGTTCACTTTACTTACAAGTGGATTTCTTCTGGCAACGCGGCTATGGAAATAGTGCCTCCTTAGTACCCTTCGCACGGTTTCGGGATTTACTTTCTTGTCAATGCCAATTTCTAACTGTGGAGTAATTTTTGATGCATTAATACGAGGATCCTTCTTCATTATTATCACTACGACATTTTCTTTTTGACCAGAAAATGTCTTCGGGTGACCTCCTACGGGTTCAATTCATTCCCGTATTCATTGATGTACAGTGAAATTATGTCACTTCATTAATAGCATTTTTCAAAATTGTCCGCATGATTAGCCCTTAGCATTATGGTAAATAACAAGCTGACGCTGCCCAAAGTGTTGTTCTTTCCTCAGCGATTCATTTCGCTTAAATGTTTAGGTTCCCACGCTACTGGTTCATCGATCGACTGGTGACCTTGAATTTGCAGCAAGGGTTGAAGGTTTCAACGTTCTTTTCGAAGATCAAACGATCCGTTACCACGTTGCCCCAATGGCTGTCGGAATAGTTTTGTTGAAGCGAAGTGTCTGCATCGGCGATTCGTTTTTCTTTTAATCTAACATGCATAGTTTTGAAAGTGATTATAATATTTAGGTACTTAAGAAAATTCTATTCTTTCAAATTTGTGCTCTAACTAATGATTATGTGGTTTTCTGTGAAAATTTGTAAGCAAACTTTGGTTAAATTAATAAATGTCCGAATAGTTTTGTGAGTCACTGTATGTAATTGAGATCTGCAGAACTTAAAGATGCAATAAGTGAAATTTGACGGGCAATAACATTAAAACCTCTAAAAAATCTCGTTGAAATTAATGTATGTTATTAAGTAAACATTTGTAAATAGTTTTTCTTTGACAACAACTTCCTTGGCTAACCTCATTGAAAATGGCGTCTATTTAAAATGTACATGACAAGGTTGAAAAAGGCGATTTTCATTAAGTGATCTTTGACGGAAAATTACACAAAAACAAGTAAAAACACTTCCACAAAATTAATAAATACTATTAATTAGACATTTTACTTTCCCGTATACGTACGTATACACGGAGTGATATACGTAGTATAGGGAACGTTATGTAATGCTGCGCGAAAAAAAGGCCAATTTTCGGCGGAAAAAAATTAATTGCCGGGCCGTGAAAACGAATGAGTGGATAAAACGAGTTGCTAAATTAAGAAAAAAAATCCTCTATCTCGTGGTGTGGTCAAAATCCATGATTTGTTGCTTCTTTATACTTAAAAATCGATTGACGGCATTCCGTCCGTCTGTCCGTCTGTGGTCAACGCTAGCGCCTAAACCGTTCGGTCGATTTTCTTCAAAATTGATATTCCCCAGTCGATCTGATTCTAGTCGAAGCTTTGTGATTTTGAAAAAGATTCTTTAAAATTTGGGGGTACTTTATATGAAGCCCCCCGGGGATTTTCAACATTTTCTCAAAAACGGCTCCAAATTTTTTCTTTAAAGTTCTTGTATGAATAGAGGAAAATACACTTTTTAACATGGCATAGGTCCGATTTTCACGTACCGCTCTGAATTTTCGAAAATTGTGAAAGTTTGAATTTTTTTCGGCGTCTTTCTCCAACTACAAAATTGAAGATCAAGATTTTTTCTTCAAATAAAATTTGTTCTGCATATTGAGTTCTTTAATAAAGGTCATGTAAATGTTTTTCACAATTTTGGTAGTTTTCGTGCAATATTGCGTGCAATATGTGCAATTTTAAAAAATTACAAAAACAAAATTTTCTCAAAAACGGCTCCAAATTTATTCTTTAAACTTTTGGTAGGGATAGTGGTAAATGTACTCTATCAATGACATAAAAGCCATTTTGGTCTATCGGTTGGTTTTTTCAAAAATTACCAAAATGTAAATGTTTTTACTTGTCTCTCACGTCGTTAATATTTACATTATCGGCGATTTTTTTACATTATTATATTTATGAGTATATATGCTTTAAATAATGTCAAGTAAAGTTTCTCGAAAACACTACCGTTTTCTGTGAAAAGTAGCTCAAATTTCGGCATTTTCAGAAATGCTCAAACATCATTTTCTCGTATATGGCTGCAATTTTTTTCTTGAAACTTTTGTAACGGATAGTGCTAATTACACTCATTAGTATAGCGTGAAGTTTATTTTGAGTTTTTTTGTTTTTTTCAAAAATTATATAAATGTAAATTTTTTGAAAGATCTCTCACATCTTTAATATGCACATTATCCGCAATTTGTAAAGATGATTATATTTGTGAGTGTAAGTGCTTCAAATAAAGTATTTTGAAAACTCAAAAATTTTCTGTGAAAATGAGCTTCAAATTTCGCATTTTTAGTAGTGCTAAAACGCCATTTTCTCTTAAACGGCACATAATTTTTAAAAGAAAATTGCCATTTACGGCTAGGTTTTTGTGTTCTTTAATATTCTAAAATTAATGTTTCTGTTCTACCAATAGGAAACCGAAAAATTAAGAAAATGACAAAAAAATGTACTTTTGGCGATGATAGATGGTAGTTGGCAAGAAAGAGTATGTGGCAATTCCGAATATTGACAAATAAATAAATAAAATAAATACGGTCATGCTTAATTTTTTCATAATACGAGTAGTTTTTCTTTAATTTTGTGACAAACGTAATAGGCCGCTGTAAATTTACTGCGCTTTGGACAGCTGGATGTCGTAAATTAGAATGTGCAATTTTGTATATTATTTCTTTCTTCGTTTCTTACATTCGAACTTTGTTATAGACTTACACATTAATATTTTAGAAATTGTTTATTTTGAAATATTTGAAATAAGTAAAAAGAATTAATAGCTCTCAGAATAGCGACAATGCAGGGTCTGCAACAATGGAATTCACTTTGCGCTCGCGATTATCTGTGAATTAGTCATTGTTGTGACCTAATGGAGCTGTATGAAAAGGAGTTATAATTGTCTAATTTATGTTGATATTTGCAGGCAAAGATTTAGTTTTGCACCAAATGCTGTACCATTTGTAGTGAGTAGAGAATTTGTTGCATGGTTTTAAAATACTCTTCCCTAATCATGGCCCAATGGAAGGCATTTCTATATTTCCAGGGTATCAGGCTTCTTTTTCCAATACAGGGTTACAAAACTTTTGCATTCTATTTTTGTGAAGTTGTAGAATTCACATAGTTCTGACAACACTGCAATGGAAATAGTGAGTTCCAAGCGAAGATGTTAGTAGCGCATAAAGTGCAATATTACAGTACTACTTAGCTGTTTCCTCTAATACGGGAAAGTAAGTGCTGTTGTAGCACCACTAGTTTGTTCTTATATGTTGTTGTTTTATTACCAAATAAAAACAAAATATAATTTCAAAGAAGTAATAAATTAATAAATCAGTTTTTAAAAGTAAGTTTTTTTCATAACGTATTTGATTTTACTGCGAACACTGCAATTTTTTATATGGTACCACTGCCTTCTTTAAACTCCATAACTGAAAATATATAGGGGCCGTGACTATTACGTCAGTGATGGCTCATATTTCGTGCAGAAATAGCAATGACGTAATGATTCGTTCAATAATAGGTCATACTATGAACGATTTTGTTAATTTAAAAGGGTTGTTTATAATACTGGTATACAAACAAATGTACTTTTGGCGGTGATAGATGGCAGCTGGCAAGAAAGAGTATGTGGCAATTCCATATAGCTAGCGAAAACCCAGGGAAATAGAAAACTAATACGGGAAAGTCTGTGCCATTCTGTAGCACCACTAGTTAGAGGAAAAGGCTGGAGGCGATTATCCCTTTGTAGGAACATTATACTAGTACGTAGCTAGGGTATGTACGGAAGCTAGGGTATTTTGACGTCGTGGCAACGCTTCGAGCGGTCGGCATATCAAAGCCGGAAGCTGTCGTGAAAGGAGGTGGGTTGCGTGGCATTTGACAGTTGACACGCAGGATTAGCCAAGGCCGCCTAGCGGAGAGCTCCCTAACCCTATCCTAGCTTGCTACCGCAGGTGGTTGTGGCTACCAGTCCGCTTGCAAGGGAGTATTGCGCTAGTCAAATACGATCAATGTGAAATTACGATCCAATTTATTTTAAATAATATTCCAAGAAAAAATATCACTAATAAAAGAAATTAAAACTGAAAAGCGTAATATCCCATGTAATTTTAATGTACTCAATCAAACGAAACATTTACTATAGCAGCAACGTTCGCAAAAAAAGAAGAAAAAACGCCACCATCATGGCGGACGTATCTTTGGTGAAGCCTGGGAGGCTTCCCCCTCCCTGCGGCTGCTCAGATTTCCCCTCTCGGTGATAAGGAAGCGCGGAGGTGACAAGGAGAGGCGAGTGCTTGATGCAGCGATCGTACTAGCCGTCAACTCATCACTTCTCTCATTGTCAGAAGAGGACCTCGCACTGCCAGGAGTGTCCAAAAAAATGAATAATTCATTAATATGTTGGTCCATCACATTATCCTATTACTGAAACCCTTCTTCAAGAAACGGATTATTTTCTGTTGATAGTTTGGATAACCCCCACAGTAGAAACACGCAAGCTGCCTTTGATCACACTAGAAACACGTAAGCTGTCTGATCCTTCTCTCTCATCAGTTTGTGATTGCCAAACTCCCAATGTGGACTTACCGCGCGACCCACGAGAGAAAGAGAGAACTATGTTATGGCAAAGAGCGCAGGCTGGCGTAGAGATGTCTGTAGCTTTGGAGGGGGAAGCTACATTCGGGCATGCGCAGTGGAAGGTTTCTATGACTGGTAGAGCTCTAGAACGATTCTCAATGATAAATGAAGTATCAATTCCTGGTTTGTAAACTTCTCTGTGACTGTTCAAGAACCTGTATCATAATGAAAATTGTATCGTAATGAGTATCTTTATTAGACATCGGATGTTTAGGTACTAAAAAATCGCCTTTTAGGCGCCTAAAAAGGCACTGAAAATATCAAGAATAGGGAGAAAAAAGGCACTGTCATAAATTACATACACAATAAAATCGTGTCCTGTATTATTTCAGTAGTATACCTGTGGGTTCCGGCTCTCATACGCAACCAATCTTTATAAATGAGGGCTCTAAAGAAAGAGAATTTCACGGAGACTTGACGAATTCCATTTTGGCATTAAAAATATGGATGATTTCTTTTTTAAAAAAACATCGAAATATTCATGTGAAATGCAACCCGCATCACATGTCAACATATATCGACAAATAACCCATAAACAAAGCGTTTTAGAGTCTGAAAAAGTAAAATTTTGAGGCCAAAGACCTCAAAGAAACTTTTTTCACACCATAATCTACAATATGAGACATTCTCCGATCCATTCAATTAATTTTCGCTTCCACGCTTCAATACTATCAAGGCCACTTCAATATTTCAGTCCTTCCTGCTGGTAGCAATTTTTGTGGCTATACGCTTAGAAGGCTTAGATTCGACAATCTTTATTTACGCTTTCTGTTAACACCGTAGTTTGTGCAGTCTGACGAGATTTATATGCATAATCATTAATTCAAGATTTGCTCTCCAGCAACAACTAGAAGTGCTATTATAGTTGCTTGATACCTATACCTATGAAGATTGTTTCTTATGCGTATAGTGAAACTATTCAATTAATGTTTTTTCATGGTCTATAAGTGCTGTGTACTTAATTGTGGAAGGATGTGGGTGCTCAGTGAAGAGTGAAGACTGTGTTTGTGTTTAACCTGTACCAATATTTTCGTTATCATTCGATGAAATTTTCAAGTCAGCGGATTCAGACACATAACTTTCTCAAAAGTAAAAAGCTAATATTTTTGTGACTATCACAAAAAACTAAAACCTAATTGACAAAGTGCTGTGTACAGCATTTAAAGCTGGCGCACGCGCAGCTATACGCCGCGCGCCACGGAACCCGCTCACGCGAAACGCTGGCCAGCGAGCGGGTAAGCCGAGAGGCGAGGCTAACCCGGGCCACGCCGTCCCTATATAGGCGGGAGCAGGTGGCGGCCAAGTCAGTCATGCAGTAGCGGTCTGAGAAGCATCGAGGTACAACAGTGAGACAGCGCAGTGGAGCCGCTGGGAGAGCCTGCAGCCAGGAAGAGAAACACACGCGGAGAGGCCGCACCAGAGTCGTACGGAATACGACGCGACTGCCAGCCTGGAGGCGCCGTGCTTGGTGATGCATGGCGAGATTCGTGCTGGAAATGCACACGGCGGAGTCGCGCAGTCAGACGTGTGTTACAGGACTGGTGCTAAGTGACGCACTAGTGAGACACGGGCTTGGACGTTAATGCCAGCCGGAAGGGAATAACTCCTGGTATATTGGATTGTATAGTATAAATAGAGTGGTTGAAAGAATAAATAAATTGTTGTTAAGAGGACGTACTTTCATTCATTGGCAAACATAACACAAAGAATATTGAATAATTACTTCAAATGTCTTTAAGTAAGTATTGGGAATTGTTCCAAGCAAATTCTTCATGATATTGAATAAATATTTATTGAAAATTTCTTTTACACATTAATTGCATTGTTTTTTATTTTTATTTATAATTGTGTTAGTACATTGCAAGTTACCTTTATAGATTTTAAACAAATAAACACGTTTCGTTAACTACTTCCCCTCTTAGAATGAAAATAGTAGGATAGGGATAAGTGTGGTGTCTAACATGAGAGAGTCCTCTCACGGGTACGCAGAGGTAGTGGGGGAAAACTTGTGCCATGGCACAACACAAGGAACAAACTTTTTAAAGTAGCTAAAGTAAAATAGCTTGAAATAAATGGAAAACAAAAATCAAAACGCGCTAGCCTACAATACTACGTGAATCAATTAAAAAACAACTAAATTTAAAATTATAGAATAGTGCAAGTCACCCGACAACTGCCAACGATCGCAGTCCAAACGCACAGTTTAAATGTTGGCGGTATCTGGAAGTATGTACACCAACGCCCAGCTGCAAACTCATATTGTAAATAAAACACCGTTTGATATTAAACTCAAGGTTCGTTAAGATATTAAAAATGCAAACCTTTTTTGAGCAATATTCCCATGTACCGAAGTGGGCTTACTAATGCCTACTAAATTGTTTCTAATGCTAACAAATGGTATTTAGTACTCAAAGATGAAAACATTAGTTTGATTATTTTTTGGCTCGGAATTGCTTTTCTTGAGGTACGTAAGGATGCAGAAAATAATTCAATACTTTTTAGTATACAAAAAATGTTTCAATTTTCTCACCCCAGCAAGCTGGCACCCTGACTCTCCAAAACCCACTCGGTTCTTCATAACAAATCAAGGAAAGTTAAATAATATTGCAATGAGTAGGTCTCTTCTTGCCCGATCCGGTATTTTCGCTTGGCTTTCTCAAGAGTAAAAACCTTTTTTATTATTTGACTATCAAGGAAAGCGAAAAACTCTCAAGGAAGATTGAAACATTTCTTCAAAATTTGTTTTTAAAGAAGTATGAATTGTTCCAAGAACATCTCTCTAGTATATTGTTGAATAAACTTTAATTGAACATTTGTTTCAAACATCAATTGCATTGTTATTTGTTTGATATTCTGTAAGTACATTAGTAGTTCCTCTCCTTTATGGAAAGGATGGACAAATGGATGGGGAAAGGGTGGGATTTAACATGCGAGAGTTCTCGCACGGGTACGCTAGTTAAAAATTATTTGTAAAATTCGGTACATATTTACAACTCTTCTACATTTTATCCTTAATAGTTTCCATTGCAATATATCACCAGTAACGTTTCAAGGATCGCAATTTCAAATCTGCAACGATTGGGAGACTAAACCAGTTTGAATACAGAGAAGGATTTCTGAACATCTACTGATATGTCTGGCATATATTTGAGAAGTCTAAAATTAGCAACATTGAAACCTTCTGGGAATTTACATTTATTTCCACTCAAAAGGTGCCCTCTGTGTATTGTCAATCGACCATTTTCTCAGAACATGGCTAGTATTTATGAAATAGGGAAATGGAGAAAAATTGTTATACTTTCTGGAATTCTCTCTTGTATTTCAAAATACAAAAAAGTGAATTGAAGGTTTCATAATGAATGGTCAGGTTGCACCATGGCCGATTTTCTGATATCGTAGCATTGTATATAAAAATAATACATAAAAAACAAAAACGTACAATAATTATAAAAAAAGCATTTATGCAAAATAGGCATTTATGCTGAAATAAGCAAAAATAAGCTTTAGAAAACTTCGTCAAATGTCATTTGTCATGATTCGTGCACATATATTATCAGCCTTTGAATAAGTTCGCTAGAGAAAAATAGGCATTTCCCTAAATATCCGATGTCTAATCATTATGCTGGTTGCTGCCATCAAATGATAGCATTATACAATGGAAGTAGGAATACGTCTCTGGAAACATTTTGACGCTGAACGAACGGGGCTGTTGCGCCGGACATTGGCGAGATCAATAAGTTAGTGGAAAGCGAGAGAGCGCGCGGGGAGGGTGGGCGTTCCAGGGCTGGGGAAAGGCGGTCGTTCAACGCGCTGCTGCGGGGGTATGATGCGAGTCGTTTTGGAACGACTTTTCTTTGAGAGATGTGGTTCATGGGTTTGGTCAATATGTATAAAGAAACGATTAGTTATGCCAACGTTTCGAAATATTTAATTTCTTCATCAGGACTTTATTATAAAGACAAGAAACACAAGACGTGAAGACAACAACGAAAATTAACAATCACAAGTATATGTTACGTTTATAAACAGTACCAAGATAATGGAAAGTACACATCTTACTAATACAAATGAAAACAGACTGTACTTTAATTTGGTTGACAAACGGTTTGACATATTGGGCCGAACGTGGAAATTCACACGAAAATTGTAATAATTCACACTAAATGACAACATTATTTTTTTAGTCAATTACCATCAAATAGTTTATGAAATGTGATTCATTAAGTGCGTATGTAAGTTTATTGTTCACTTTCCTTAAAAATAGTGTTGGTTTACGATATCCTTACAACTGACTTCGGTAGAATTATTAAGAATGCGTGTTACGGTGCCCTTGAAACTAAAAAGAGATCAACGTATATTACCTTGGCTATCGGTTAAAGAACAAACGGCCTAGAAATCTGACACAGGTTGATAGACATTTCTGGCGCTGCCGTTGCAACTTTGCTCATTGCAGAAAGCGCGGAGGTCATGGAAGGTTTTGATGCGAAACGTTTTTAAAACACGTTTCAAAATTTGAATACAGTAATCCCTCCACATCCGCGAATTCGCTATTCGCGAGTTCAGAACATTCGCGATTAGAGAGATGCTACCAGTTTTAACATTCGCGACTTCAACAATCGCGAGTGCGTCTTTTGACCGTACATTATTTTGAAAGCGAGCACATTTCGTTTCCTTTATCAGCGTCAACTCAGAAACGAACTCAGCAGACACCATAGTGTAAAGTATCATGTTCTGCAAATATGTCAAAAGTTGGAATGTCAATTCACGTTCAATTACAGAATTGTAAAATAATTCATTTCAGTTGCGTCAAATTGAAGGTAAGGGTTTTGGTCACATGAACAGAAAAGCCATTCATGGTCTGTGCAACGCTCATTATACTGAACTCTCTGACGAGGAGCTTCGGGAACTAATCAGCGAAGAAAACCTCCTCGAACGTAATACTGAAGTAACGGAAGTGAAACTGCGTCCTGCGTCAATGTCAAAACTGTTAATGGCGGTCTAAAACTTCAACAAGCTCTGGTGCCCAAAGGGCATTCCGAACATTAAAATAATTTCGTAATGTAAGAGAGAAATAGAAGCAGCAACTCCATCTTTATTTGGGTATTAAAACAACGAGGAGGGTGAAACAAAAGAAATACCAAATCTTGTATCCAATCACTTTCAACTTCGAAAACTTTCAAATACTGTTTTATTTCTTCTCTTTGGGATGTTAATTATGAATTCTGTTTGTAATAGCGCTTACTGAGTTCTACTGTTAATGATTATCAGATATTTTTTCTTTCTTTTGTAGACAGTTTTTCGATATCCAGAACCTAACCCACTTTTCTTCATTTCAACATTCCCTGATTTGGCATTCGGGATGCGTTTTGAGAAAACCTAAGTCTTGCGAATGTTGGAGGATTACTGTAGTATGTGGGTTTTGCATGGTGCTCTACCAGCTGGCGAAATGTTGAGAATGTTTAGTGCACTCGCCTCTAACACTGGATGTCCCGCAAAAGGGGAGCTGTCTTTCCACGGATCGACTTATCAGGGTTTCGGCAATCTGTGCAAGTGACAATCACTGAGGACAAATTTATTTTTCTTACTTTTGTATTAATGAGCAAGACGGGATTTCAGCTGGAGGTCTCAACCTTTCTTCAGATTTTACGTACAGTTTTGGAAACATAAATTGATCGCGGCCGTCTGCGGCTAAGTTCAGCTTTTGAACGGCTTGGGCAGCCCTTGCCATGACGAAACATCGCAGGTGGAGCCTTACAAGTCACCGCAGCCAATCTCAACGCGGGGGGGGGGGGTGCCCCAACAAATTTATGTCTTAGAAAATGGCGGGCGTCCTTAGTACAGATGCGGAAATATTTTCAAATAAAAGTACATGGAATGAAACACTTTTATGAACATGAAAGTAATTGAAATATATATGAACACATATACTTAACCACCATTGTTCCCACAATTCCTTTTTTGAAGAAATTACGTTGATACGAGATAAAATAACACTAATTTTAGACCAATTACTTTCGTACACACATTTTAATTCCCATATTATTGTTCATACACAGTCCAAGAACTTTATCAACTGTACAGTTTACTACAGATTTTTTCGATAAGAAAAACTATTATAATTGCACATTTGCAATAGTTCATAAGTTTCTAAAAATTGCAAAATACTGTCTTTCTCGAATCAATAGAGGACTTCTAGGGAACTATTTCAATAAAAGATAATAAAATTCAAAGAAAAGGTGTATATTTATTATTAAAGCAACAATTAAACTAGATATTAAGCAATCAATTTGCATCTCTTGTCAAAATTGTTATTTTGCGATATTCAACTCGGAGACAATGTGGGGATTCAACTCAGAGGAATAGCGTACATTTCGGATTTGTTTATAAAATTGTTAATTGTTGCAAAATTCTTAATTCGCAGTTTTCGATTCTGGGACATCAGGAAACTCTTCCCACTTTGGAATTGCAAAAATTGGGATTTGTTTATAAATTTACGAATTTAGCAATTCTTTTTTATTCTCTCATCTCAATTGCCTTTCTACAAGTTGCGAAATTCCGCAATCCGATCGGCGCTATCATCTTTAATTTTCGAGATACGCAATTGTTTATAGGAAATTAGCAACCCTCATTAGGTTTACTGACAATCCAGTCGCTCTTTGCAAGTCGCTCTCAAGTACATTGTTCAGATCGTTTTGCAGTGTCTCGCTTTCCGCCGATTAAATTGTATTATCGGTTTCTGTCTTCGACTACGTTATAAATAAATTATCAAAACGCCGAAGCTGTTGCCCTGCAAATGTGAACGTAATTTTTTTTACATGTTTGTTTATATTCCATTCCGTGGTGCAAGCTGCGTGCCGTTATCTTTATCGTCTAGTGATGGAATCAATTTTAAACAAATTATTTCTCAAAACTCATTTTGACGGAGCGGCAGCACACACCACATTATTATGAATTACAATTTGTTCTATCGAATTGTTTTGTTGATTTTTTTGAAGTCCCTGTTTGAGCTATCCAGAAGAAAGTTTTAATTCCATCGATTTCACTCTAACCGTCAAAATTGCAGAAAATACTATTCGGTAATACGAGACTGTTGCCGAAATTCGCAGTGCGGTGTAAGGAGTGGTGTCGAAACACCATAGTGATACATTCTACAGCTTATATTTCCCATTTTCGATTTTGATTAATAGTAATTAATAATTAGTGAAGTTTGAATATAGATCATTTTAACATTTAATCCACGAGGTAAGTATTGCGCAGCAGAGATATTCTTTGAAATATTTGTAGTCTTACAGAAATTGAACAAAATTTGATTTTTTAATAGAACTACATATATTTTTTACCGAAATGATTAGATTATTTGAAGAGGAATACAGTGATATCTTACTAGTTGTAAATAACTTAAAAGAAATTAAGAAATATTTTTTGTAAACTTGATTTGACATTATGACCAGTTGTTGGTCCGGGAAATATTTCCCTTGAGACGCCTATAAGGCGATCGCTGTTGGGACACTTGGCCTTCGCGGCGCCGAGATCTTTTAGCTGAACTAGGAACTCGGTGAGATGGCTGCTTGAATACTGTAATCGGGGTCATGGTAAGAAGTGCATGGAAACGGGACATCAATGTTAAAAGAATCAATCGCCGAAAAGAACTGACAACTTAAGAAAGAAAATATTTAAGTCCATTTTCAGACCTAACGAGCATTTATATTAATTGTTACAATAATACATCGAGATAATTAACTTTTAATTACTTGCTCAGGCGCACTGAAAAATATTACACAACACTTAATACTATTAACTGCAGCCCAGTAATCAAAAAAATCTGCAAAAAATCACAACAATTTGTGTTTTAAGACGAACGTTTGAGTTTTTAAGCCTGTTCCAAGGTTCTAAGACATAGTAAAAATTTTGTTTGTAATTTTTTTCAAAAATATTTTTTGTGTTCATATTTGGGTCTGAGAAAATATCCAGAAATATTTTTCTGATAGTATCAATTGTTTTCTTATTTATACTATTTTTTCAGTCGCATAAAATAGTGTTAATTTGACGAAAAAAATTGAAATGAAAAAAAAAGTTTTTGGCTTTAGAGGTGTGTGTGTGGTGGGACAGGGACTAAGAAACCTTTCAAAAATATAATTTTTATGTTAGAATTATAGTGTAACTACACATATGTCATTTGGTTGAGGGGGAAATTTTTACCATCTTATCAGGGATACCTTTGATAAGTGCTTGAAAATTAATGATTTGTATTTCTGTTTCATTCATGTGACTTCATATAATTATGTCATAAAAGTTGGGCTATCCCAAGATAAACAAATGCAAATATTAAGAAGCATATTCTGGCCCAGTTAACCAAATAATTGTGGTTATTACTATTATTATTATTATTATTATTATTATTATTATTATTAGGTCAAATATTAAATATTTGGACATTTTTACTTTTCTGTATACTTACTAAATACAGAGCAATATACTAGTATTAAGAAAGTTATGTGATACTGCGCGGAAAAACGGCGAATTTTGGGCAGAAAAAATTAATTGCCGGGCTCTGATAAAGAAAAAGTGGGTAATTCCAGTTGTTAAATTAAGAAAAATTTCTCTAAAACGTGGTGTAGCCACAGTTCTTGTTTCGTGGGTCCTTGATACCTAAAACGCAGTTGACGGCAAAACGTCCGTCTGTGAACATCACTAGCGCCTAAACGATGCATCGTATTTTTTCCAAATTGAAGAAACCTCTATCCATCTTACACGATTCGATGATTTGAGATTTTGGAAAACATTCTTCAAAATTTGGGGTACTTTACATGTAGCCCCCCGGACATTTTCAAAATTTTCTCAAAAACGTCTTCTAATTTTCTTTTTACATTTCTTATAAGAATAGAGTAAAATAGTTAAAAAGATGGCATAGATCCGATTTTTGGCTTCTTCCTACAACTACAAAATTAAAGAGAGATTTTTTCCTTCAAATAAAATTAGTTCTCCATAGTGAGTTCTTTCATTGAGGTCATGAATATATTTTTTTTAAATAGTAGTTTTCGCGAAATATTACGAGCAATATGTCTCATTTTAAAAAATAACAAAAACAATATTTTCTTAAAACCTGCTCCAAATTTTTTCTTTAAACTTTTAGTAGAGATAGTACCTAATACACTCTGTGAGATGCCCTAAACACCATATTGCTCTATTCTTTTGGTTTTTCAAAAATGACAAAAACCGATTTGTTTCGACTTGTCTGTCACGTCGTTCATATTTGCATTAGCAGCAATTTATTCACATTATATTTATGAGTACATGTGCTTTAAATAATGTCAAGTAATGTTTTTCGAAGACTCAACCGTTTTCTGTGAAAACGTGCTAAAAATTCCGCATTTTAAGAAACGCTCAAGCGCCATTTTTTCATAAATTGCTCCAAATTTTTTCTTCAATCTTTTCGAACAGATAGTGCTAGTTGCACTACCTATTATGACATAAATTTCATATTTTTATCAAAAAATTACATAAATTATTTTTTTAAAGATTTCCCGCACCGTTATTATGCACATTTCCAGCACTTTGTAAACACTGAACACTTTGTGAACATTGAATTTGTGAGTTAGTGTAATTCAAATGACTTCCAATAAAATTTTTCGAAAATTCAAACAATTTATGTGAAAATGAGCTTCAGATTTCGCATTTACAGTAGCGCTTAAACGCCACTTAAAAACGGCTCCAAATTTTTCCCACATTCGTTTGGTTCAATGATAGAAAGCTTTCGTCCGGAACGTTAGGCAGCAGGGTCGAATGCGGTGAAAGACGCGTTTCTTATTCGTGATTTTTTTTTGCTCAAATTAACTTATTGCAGGTATCTTTTCTTGGCGTAATTAATTTTTGATTTTAAATCATAGTAGTCCTGAAAAGAGTTGTTTATCTTTCTACGAAGTATTTTTATATTTTATTTTCCTATTTTGTGTATATTTATTTTATTTTAGGAATTGTAGGGAATGACTAATAAGGAAACCAAAAACGCCTCCGAGACAAATAGATGTCTCTCTCGCTCTCGTTTGTCATGGTGAGCGTAGACGACATTTCCATTTTCTTGGCTGTGAGTTAAAAATTTGACTTTCCTGCCTTCTGGCAACGCTGCATTCTTTTCTCTTTCTGACCTGGAGTCGAACCTGCCAAGGATGTCTCGCAACAAAATAGATGAGTTTGTTCAACTCACTTCTGAACAATAAAATTGTAGCAAGCAGAAAGTAATTCCTAACATGGTCGTATAGCAGTCGTATTCAGTGGCGAAGCGTGAGGTTAATTTTT
Source organism: Acheta domesticus (assembly GCA_031308135.1). Taxonomy (NCBI): domain Eukaryota; kingdom Metazoa; phylum Arthropoda; class Insecta; order Orthoptera; family Gryllidae; genus Acheta; species Acheta domesticus. The sequence continues at coordinate 110,446,198 of JAHLJT010009419.1, read as the reverse complement.
GGATAAGCTGAGTCACGAACATATTGTAAAAACTCATATTTTTACTTAATTTATGAAATATCGAATATTTAGAAGATAGAGATCAAAAGACTACAAATTTAATAATAATAATAATAATAATAATTATTATTATTATTATTATTTCAATCATGCAAGAATACTCAGATCAAGAATAAGCCTACTGCAGAATTGAAAAAAAATTGTAAATAGTTATGCTTCTTTATAATAGATGTATACTCCTTGTTTGTACAGGTTTTTGTAAATTAATTCTAAATACCTGGTTTTCTTCAGAAAAAATTCAACGCTTTCTTTAAACATATCATCTTGCGAACACATACACGAAATTTTCTTTTCTATTAAAATAGTAGCCAAGTTGAAGAGTGTTATTTGACTTAGAATTACGTTAATGAGTTTTAATTGTTTTAGAGTGCTCATTGTCAAAGAGACATAGCGATATGCAGTTGCAGGTCAACGACATTTCACTTGTAACCTACACACGTATACGCTATTCAGTTAACTTACGAAATGAAATTACACTGATCAGATCCTGTTTGATCTTTCCAGAATACAATACTACTGGGGGATTCACACGCCGCGATACCAACCCATAAATGCTTGAAATCAACGCTTTTTTTAAATGATCTTGTTTTATTAAAAGTTAAACCAATGCTAAATGATGTGGGAGAAAGAGTTAACATTCTCAATAGTGTACTTAATGAATTGGCGACAGAGGAATACTAATACTGAAATTTGGAATAAATAAATGTATTTACTTTTGTTAGTAGTGATATTTGAAGTTGCTCAATGACCTCTAGTGGACATTTCCGGAAGTTCCACGCAAGCTTGTGGTGAAGAGAGCGCCTGCCGGCAGGAGTTTAAATTACTTAGCCAGTTGTAAGGCCGGCCTACCCTTCTGGCCGAATAAGCGGGCCAGCTTCTCAATGCGCATGCGCGCTCACTTCCCCGCGCCCCATCCCTTGCCAACAAACTGTCTTCCAGTGGTAAGCGGAACGGCCTCAGCCTCACTCCCCAGCCTGCCCGATGCACCGGGCGGCGACAAAGACACTTCGCATTGAATGCGCATAAGAACAGAAAAATGAACTTGGTGCGCATACTTTACGGTATAAATTGGCTAAAATAACATTATAAATTGACAATTTTCTTTTTTTAGTGAAGATATATTTCCCGCCTTCTTCAAGATTCTTAGGGATAGCTCAGCTTACTCTGCCTACCCTGACGCGTCGCCACTGGTCGTATTTTACATTAGTTGTTGATAGAAATAGCTTTACTAAATTACATAATGGTCAAGTATGTAATTTCTTCAGAATTCAAATATTCACCTTGTTCTTTGTACATAACATTGACAACACAAATGTAGAATGTTCTAATTTGAAGATCTTGTGGCAGTGTAAAATAGATAAAAATATTAATCTAGACAGGGAATGGAACCAGCCACTTTCCCAGTTCAGGAACAACCCTTTGGCACTGAGCTATCCATTCGTTTCCCTATTACTTCACTTATAACAACACATTTTAAATTAACGAGACTTAAATGCAACATTTCGTATACAACTAGTGGTTCTACAGAATGGCATAGACTTTCCACTATTAGTTTTCTATTTCCTTTGGCCACGGCTAGGTATTCGGTCTCTTATCAGCTACCATCAGTCGCCAAACGCCTACATACTCTTATCAGCTGTCATCAGTCGCCAAACGCCGCCTAATTTTTCGGTTTCCTAATAGAACGGAAATCTGATTATAAGAATATTAAAGAACAGTAAAACTTCGTCCTAAATGGCAACTTTCTTTGAAAAATTTGGAGCCGTTTTTAAGAAAATGGCGTTTGGGCGCTACAATAAATTTTTGAAATCGAAATTTGAAGATCTTTCCACAGAAAATGTTTGAGTTTTCGAAAAACTTCATTAGAAGTCATTTGAAGTCATTAGAAGTCACTTTAACTCGCAAATACAATAGTGTTTACAAATTGTCGGAAATGTGTATAATAACGGTGTGAGAGATCTTTCAAAAAAATTACATTTGTGATATTTTTTAAAAAACAAAAAATACTTCAAAATGAACTTTTCGTCATATTAAAGAGTGCAATTAGCAATATCTGTATGAAAAGATTGAAGAAATAATTTGGAGCCATTCATGAGAAAACGGCGTTTGAGAGTTTCTGAAAATACGAAATGTTGAGCTAGTGTTTACAGTAAACGGTGGAGTTTTCGAGAAACTTGTTCTCATAAATATAATAATGTAAACAAATAGCCGCAAATGTAAATATTACCGACGTGAGAGACAATTAAAAAATCCTTTTATGTAATTTTTGAAAAAAACAAAAGAATAGAGCAATATGACGTGTATGTCATCTCATAGAGTACATTTAGCACTATCCTTACCAAAAGTTTAAAGAAAAAAATTTGGAGACATTTTTGAGAAAATCTTGTTTTTGTAATTTTTAAATTGCACATATTGCAAACAATATCGCGTGAAACTACTAATATTGAAAAAAAATGTAATGAAAGAACTAACTATAGAGAACAAATTTTATTTGAAAGAAAAATCTCAACCTTTAATTTTGTAGTTATAGGAAGAGCCCGAAAAAATTCCAAACTTTTGCAATTTTCGAAAATTCAGAGATTACCGTGAAATTTGAACCTATGCCACTTTAATAAGTGTATTTTACTCTATTCTTACGAGAAATTTAAAGAAAAAAATTTGGCCGGGGATCTTCATTTAAAGTACCCCCAAAAATGAGTGAAAGTTTTTCAAAATCTTAGAGCTTCGACTCTGGCCCGATGAACAGGTGTTTCTTCAATTTGGAAAAAATCGTACGCGTAGTTTAGTCGCTAGTGTTGTTCACATACCCGGACGGACGGACGTTTTGCTTTCAATTGGTTTTTCGGTATCAAGGACCCACAAAACAGGGATTACGGCTACACTACGTGTTAGGGGATTTTGATTCTTAATTTAGCAACTGGATTTATCCATTTTTTCGTTATCACGGTCGTTATTTTTTCTGCCGAAAATTCGCCGTTTTTTCGCGCAGCATTACATAACTTTCCCTATACACGTATGTTACTTCGTATGTACGTATACGGGAAAGGAAAAATGGAAGATGGTTAGTTTTAATCAAAACTATAAAAATTACGAATTAATAATACAGAAATAATATACATTATAATTTTATTCTCCCATTACAGTAGAGGGACCCTGTATTTACAATGCAGTGGTGTGGGCTACGATATTTCTCCGAGATTTTAGGATCTTTCGCACTCACGTTCGTGGTAGCTCGCTGCATTGGTGTCACAGGTTATGTCGTAAACTTGTGGGTTCGATTCCTAGCAGTTCTTCCCTTTTTTACTCAATAATAATTAGCAATGTGGAATTCTTTTAACACTTTTGTTTACATCCACGTTGCTGTGGGTTTTCGATTATTTACGTATGTAGCCGTTAAAGGGGCCGTTTTCTTTCTTCAATAAGAGTATTAAAGCCGTAGTTCTCTATCACGACTTAGATTGGCTGCGGTGACTTGTAAGGCTCCACCTGCGATGTTTCGTCATGGCAAGGGCTGCCCAAGCCGTGCAAATGCTGAACTTGGCCGCAGACGGCCGCGGTAAATTTTTGTTTCCAGAACGGTTCATCTACAAGCCTTGAGAAAATTAGCATATCCCTTGAACGAAAATCACTTCAAAACATTTTTAATAGGTAGCTTAATATTAGAAGTTAAAGGTTTTTTTTATAAAACGGATGTATTGACTTATTATTTGTAAGAAAACAACCTTTAAATGAGAATTCCCATTCCAGGTGAAACTTTGTTTATCCATCAAACACTAACGATGCTTGAATTGCTGTTTTGCGCGAATGGAAACATCGAAATCAATATCAATACAGTTAATTTTCTATCTCAGGTCAATTTACACGTCTAATTTAGTAACTTTAAAAAATGTAAAGTAAAGGGAAAATAAGTGGCGTGGTGCAGCATGGTGTGAACTCGTTTGGCGTGTTTAGTGAGGAAGAGCCTGAAGTTGTGGGACAGTGTGGCCACGCGCTGCGACAGATCAGAGAATGGCGTGACAACGCGTCGCGTGAGAATTTATTTCGGCAGAATCATTTCTTATTTAAAATCCCCTCTATAACCACTGCTGAAGATAAGAGTGTTATCTGAAGTGTCAATTGATGTGAAAAGTCAGAAAGTGTAATTTGCTCTTTAATTTTGAAGTATTTTGAAAAGAATTCAGCATTCTTGCTATTGCTATTCATATTAACTTTTAAATAAATTTGCTTGTCACTAAACGTTCTCCCTCTTCATTGTAAGAGTTTTAAAAATTGTTTAAAGTTTTTCCTTTCCTTAACAGTACTAGTTTTCATGTTTCGTTTTGTTTTTTATTCAGGTGTTGGAAAATGGCGTCTGAGCAGTATTGCCTTCGGTGGAATGACCATCGCACAATATTACTTACGAACTTCGAGAGATTGTTGCAAAGCAACTCGTCCGTGGATTGTACATTGGCAGCTGAAGGCAAATGTTTACGGGCACATAAAGTTGTGTTGTCGGCCTGCAGTCCTTACTTGGAGGTAAGTTATTCGTTCTGATGAGATTCATTGGATTCTTTCAAACAATTTTGCCGTCCGCCTGCACATTATGTTGTCTTCAGTAGGATTTATTCTCATTTGCTTCTGCATGTTTTATTCTTGGTGTGATACCAGCACTCTGAAATATCAGTGCTTTTTTCCAAACAAGTTGAAAACTATTTACTGTAATATTTTGTTGGTCGTCAACCGGGAGAACATTTGTTTAAAAAACTTCCTAAACATATGTTTCTACATCATTAAAACCTATCATCACCAAAATAATCCATATAGACTAAAAAGTAGTTGCATCCAAATTGCCATTTGGAAGAAAGAAGTTTTACTTTTCGTTATATATTTTTAAAACATATTTATGAAGCGAGACAATGTGCAATGTGAACGGGTAAATCCATTTTAAGTGGTCCAGAATTTAATAAATTGGTCGCTCGACCATCTCGAAAAAATTTAATATTTTGTGCATAAATTTCCTTATGTTTTGGCTGTTCAAAACCATCGTTTCATTTTTTTATTGTCCCTGGTTTACAAATGGCGGCCATTTTTGTTTCGCGCCGTGCGCCATTTTTCGCGTTCGCAGACATTTACTCTTTCCTAAATTGCTCAGCTCTCGGTTGTTCTAGCATTCTAGAATAAAAAGCATTCGATTCAGCATACTTTGGCCTGCGAATCAAAATATTAGTTACCTATTTCTTATGTTTTTAATTGGGAAATATTTGCAACCAAATCTATGGAACGCGAATGAACGAAATTCGATTTTCAGAGAATAATTTTTCAAAGAAGTAATAGAATCTATGCCTTAAATTTTTCTGTGCTTTTACACACAACGGTATAGTTACTTTTTGTAAAATATCATTGGTATATAACGTACCCCTTGAAAATTACATCCTCTTGAAAATTGGAATTTTGGATTTTTCCCCAATTTTGAACTGTAATATCTCTGTTGGGGGACAAGATAAAAATCTGAAAATTGCACACATGCTAGACCGCTATCATATCAAACATCAGTAAAAATTAAAACTTTTAGATTTAACTCGAAGTATTTTTTAAAAAATTGAAAACTTACGAAAAAAAAGGCTTCATTTACCCATTGAGGATACTTTGTACCAAGTAGTAATCACATTATTTTGAAGCTATTTTAAACTAAAATCTACATTGCTTTAAAATAATTAAGTATACTTAATAATTAATATACATAAAAGTGGCCTAATATATAATTTTCAATATTACGTATACTTTACTCTAAAACAAACTTACAATTTGACATCTACGTCCGTAATTGAAAATATGGTTATCTTTATTTTAAAAGCTGAACCGCTTAAAACAAAAATTATTGATAAAATACAACAAATAAATAAGTTCAGCGTTTTGTTTATATTTTTGCATTTAAATTTGCCATTCTGCTTACTATTTCTCAATGTTTCTGAAGAAATACGGACAGTCGCACCGTATTTCTTAGTGAAAAAACGTGACTGAATTAACAGCAAATGCAAGAGAATCAGCGGATATTTGACCAGTGCAGTTAGGAAAGCAGTGTCGAAGTTACTGCCAAACTTGACTCCGCACCTCTGATTATTTCTTAGACTATCAGCAACCGAAGATTTGTGTATCTGACAGAACCAACACGGTGGGCCGAGGATTTAACGCTTTTTCTAGATCACACAGGCTTTTAAATCGTTTTCTATGAGTTTGTGGCTTGAGGGTTGTCTTCCCTTTATGTCAAAACGTGTTAATCTGTGCCTTTGTGCACAATTGTGTGACCGTTTATGAAAATGGAGTGTGATTGCTGTATAGGTGATATTACGAATGAAGTTGGCCAGAAACCTTTCTGATACTTTTCCTAAGGACATTACGTCAATTGAAGACTTTGATGTAGAGGAGAATGTTGTTTTCATTAAGTAATAATTGTGATATCACATTTCTCTGTAAGTATCAAGAGATAAAATTGCACGGAGTACTGTGCGCCTGTTCGTATCTCTGCAGAAACCTTCAGAAATAGTAAGCAGAATGGCAAATTTAAACGAAAAAACATAAACAAAACGCTGAATTTATTTATTTGTTATATTTTATCAATAATTTTTGTTTTAAGCGGTTCAGCTTTCAAAATCAAGATAACCATTCTTCAATTCCGGACGTAGATGTCAAATTGTTAGTTTGTTTTAGAGTAAAGTATACGTAATATTGAAATTTATATATTAGACCACTTTTATGTATATTAATTATTAAGTATAATTAATTATTTTAAATCAATGTAGATTTTAGTTTAAAATAGCTTCAAAATAATGTGATTACTACTTGGTACAAAGTATCCTCAATGGGTAAATGAAGCTTTTTTTTCATAAGTTTTCAATTTTTTTAAAAATACTTCGAGTTAAATCTAAAAGTTGTAATTTTTACTGAAGTTTGGTATGATAGCGGTCTAGCATGTATGCAATTTTCAGATTTTTATCTGGTCCCCCAACAGAGATATTACATTGAAGGCTTTCACGGCCGGAGTCAATATTCTTGATGTGCGAATTCTTGACTGGCGATCAGTCGCCAGTAAGCCGCTGTCCCGGACACTTCGCCCGACCTCGCCACTGAAGATGCCCACCGCAGTCGTGGGCGAAACGTTTGGCAGTTCCAAGCCAATTGGACCACGGCCCATCAGCCCGGAAGACATCAAGAATTGAGATATTTCAGTTCAAAATTGGGGAAAAATCCAAAATTCCAATTTTCAAGAGGATGTAATTTTCAAGGGGTACGTTATATACCAATGATATTTTACAAAAAGTAACTATACTGTTGTGTGTAAAAGCACAGAAAAATTTAAGGCTTAGATTCTATTACTTCTTTGAAAAATTACTCTCTGAAAATTGAATTTCGTTCATTCGCGTTCCATAGATTTGGTTGCAAATATTTCCCAAATAAAAACATAGGAAATAGGTAACTAATATTTTGATTTGCAGGCCAAAGTATGCTGAATCGAATGCTTTTTATTCTAGAATGCTAGAACAACCGAGAGCTGAGCAATTTAGGAAAGAGTAAATGTCTGCGAACGCGAAAAATGGCGCACGGCGCGAAACAAAAATGGCCGCCATTTGTAAACCAGGGACAATAAAAAAATGAAACGATGGTTTTGAACAGCCAAAACAAAAGGAAATTTATGTACAAAATATGAAATTTTTTCTAGATGGTCGAGCGACCAGTGCTGGACCACTTAATATGGATTGACCCGAACGGAATGAGAAGCTCAGAAGTAACCCATTTTAGTGTGGTATAGGACTGCCTTATTGGCTCACACAGAATTTTCACACGACGCGAAAATGTCAAGTCCCTAACGATGTTCATTGTCACACCATTGAACTTTCTCACTCAGAGGTTTCGATCTCAACCCATTCGCGGTCGCGGAGGTCTGGAAATTGACGATGCAGTGCAGATCTAACGAAGGCAGGAGGCCAGGAGCAGCTGGCTGAACACATCGTGCTGGGGGAGCGTTCCAGCGCTGCTGAATAGAAGGCCTAAAATGTATCAAAAGGTTATGGAAGAATTTGTAAGAAATGCCAAAAGTGATCTGTAGGGAACGGGTTTTGATGTCTTAAAACGTAGCCAAAAACAACAATAAAATTATCTGTAAATGCCCCCAAAACAAAGAAAAGTGACGCAAAAATATTATCAAAACTACTTCAGATGAATAACTCAAGCTGTTGGCTATGTTACTGATGTAATCGAGGCTTCTTCCTTTTGTTCATGTGAACTCAGCTTGCAAACTTTTGGTTTGGACTGTTCTTTAAAAGACAATCACTACCTTTATTTATCGTGATACCGCCTGAACCGACAGTGGCGCCGATAGACGTCACAGGAACCTTTGATTACATAGAATTCACAACGGCTGACATTACGAAGATACATAAGCGAAGAAATCGAATTGGCTACTTAGGAATTACGTGGTGAACATTTGTTGCATCTCGTAAATATTGTTTGAAGCAAGTACCATTAAACTCATATTAAAATCGATGAAATCAGCGAAAAATGCATTAAAAATGAGTGAAAAGATAAAAAACAATTTATTAGTCGAAATCGACGAAAAATGCAACAAACAATGACTTAAAAATGGCTCATTTCGTGGTGTCATAACAAAATGAATTTCTATTCTAAACGGCATTGTTCTAAAGTGAAAAGAAAAAATTACATTTCATTAAAATCCGCCCCCTAGGGATCTGGCTTTTCAAGCTATTACCCTCTGCCCTATTACCGATAGAAGCTCTACAATTTATCGATCAGTTAGCGCCATATCAGACCTTTCGTCCTAACGTCGGGCGAATTGCACAAGCAATATGAGGAGGCATCGAATTGTCTGCTCTCCAGATTCCAAGCGCCCCAATCTGGTGCATTACTCGAATAATTTGCGCACATTGCTTTGAGGTTGATTTTATGCAGAATGCTTCCGCTACCGAGATTCGATTCAAAGTTTGATTCTTTCTCGCCGGATGCAACTATTTTTGAGATTATATTTGTAATATTAATAACAGAAATTCCACTATTTAGTTATCGAAAGTTACTACCAATTTTATCAGAATGTATTGACCCTTTATTTACTATCTAAAAATTTACTAAATTTAGCTAACGAAAGTAAGTCATGAAAATAACGATCACATTGTTTTCTGCATTTCCTAACCAAATACGTATGGTCTGGTTCCTGAAAGCTTTTGTCCAGCATGTCTGGTGTGGAGTCCATTTTCTGAAACAGTGTTAGACGTAATTCCAAGACTGTTCTTGTCCACGCACGGAATGTCACAGTATTGATTGCGTAGAATATCTGTTAATCTTTCCTTCTAATGTGTGTCTTTTCCATCTCTTTCTCGCTTCTTTTTTCTATGGCTTCTTGTCTTATTAGCGTTTTCCATTCGCCGCACTTGTGCGCACCCAGTGCACACTCAGGGCAGCTTTCGTGTTCCATTCGGCCGCTAGGGCGCACCAGTGCAGAGAAGCCCATGTTCCATTCGCACAATGACACGGAACCAGGGTGCACCATAGAGGAGAGATACAACTAGAGTGCGCGTGAGCCTACTGCGCAGGTTTCAACATGAGGTGGTCGTAAGTCACGTGACTTTGGGACACCGGCAGCTTGTGCCAGGCTTGTGCTCTACGGAGCTATATGTAGCTTTGAGTGCTGTTTGTGGTGCTACAGCGTAATTATTTTGGGACGTTGTGGATATTTGTTCACTGCTTACGATCCAAATGTTTTTTTCTTTTCAAAAAGTGCAATAACAATTTAACTTTGCAAATTGTGTTCCACAGGATGACAACTGTGTTTAATGTCAGTTCACGCCAGTATGCAAGTGTGCCACAAGTGAATGATCCTGAACTGGGCAGTGAGGTACCAACTAACCATACGTACTTGTCATCAGTACACAAACTTGAAACTAGATTGTCTCCCTATGTTGTGGACATTGTAATTTATATTGGAGGATTTTTAGTAACAAAGTTGCAAAAGTCTCTTGCTTATGTGGACTGTAAGCTAGTTCTTTGCTGGACTGATAGTGATGAAGGATCATATTCCTTCATTCAGAGAAAGGATGATTATGGAAATGTTATAAAAATCTGCAAAAGAGCAGAGGTAAAAGTAAGAATACTTCAGGGGAGAGGTGACATTTTTAAAAAGTCAGCATGTAGTACAATTGTAAATAGATGTCTGAGAGAATTTGTGAATAGTTCTGTTTTTAGTAATTTAACATATCATGTTATTGGTCAAGAGGCCATAATGAATCACAGGATGTATTCAATTAAGGCAGTATTGTTTAAATATATTGACATAAGATTAAAACATGTAGGAAGAGAGCACACCCAAATTTACCAAAAAAATAGTATTAGGTCACTTAACAACAAAATGATTTTATTTAGAGGGCATTAATCCTGTGTATTTACTGGTGTAAGTTGTGTTAATAGTATGTTATAGTGTTAGTAATTTGTATGATTGTAGTTGATTTTTTTAAGACAAAAATAAAACATGCTGTTTTTTTATCGATGCAAATATAGGTTTTATATAACTCGGAAGGAAAGTGTCTAATGTTATAGTTAAAATATTGGGAAGAGCTTTTGAAGCTCAAAAAAATGAGTGCAGATGGTACTTTTCTCCCATATATCACATACGGTTTTTACTGTTTTTGTCTAAATAAATCAAAATATAAATCAAAGGTAAAAGCCTGTTTTCCCTCTATAAATCTTTGAAATATCATTTTGATAACTTGCTATTATAAATGTCACTGATGTGGATCTTCAATAGTAGAATGTCTAACATTGAGTAATAACAGAAATTTGGATTAATACATCCCATGGAGTTTATTTTACAAATATTTTTTATTTATAGTCCTACGTAAATGTACTTGTAAAACAGGTTTAGTGGAGTATGCGGTTGAAAGTGACAAGTTTGTCAAAAATCGGAATTTTCATGTACTTGAGCAAATAGAGCAGAAAAACTTAAATTCACTTTTCTGCTATAAGCAACATTTTTAGGGTTGTTTAATAAATGAGAAAATAACGCTAATAATCTTACGTATGTATAAAAATAAATCATTTAACGCGAGACGGGTTTTCTTGTAGATGCCACCTAGCTGTCCCAAAGTCACGTGACACTGGGGCGAGAGATGTTGATACCCGGCCGGGCCTTCTGCGCAGCCCGGTGCGCTCTCTAGTATATCTCTCCTCTATGGGGTGCACTCGGGGCGCCCTAACCTGCACTGACGGGCTCGACGGTGCAGTCCATTGCACCGGGCGATTTTGAGATTAGGTACGGAAGTTATGAATATTGATTTGGATTCCTCGTGAAATTGTAAAGGCAATTGAGGATCTCCTTTGAACAGGGACACTTTGAATGATGAAGTATACCATGTTTTACAAGAAATGTTTTAAAATAACTTTGTGACATACTCGAAGTTCGGAAAATTAGTTTGTGTTTTCGTAAAATTCAATCGTGAATTACTGCATGTTAACAAATCCCGTGCTATTTGGTAATCAAACCTATGCCCTTACAAAATCATTCAAATATACAATGTGCCAAGAAGAGTTTCTCGCATGCGCAAGCGGAAATGCTCATATTAATATTTTTATAGTTTTCAATAACCAAATAATTCTGCAGAAGCCTTTCGGTTCGAAATCTAGTGTACTATGTTCGAAATCAATCACTGGCAAATCTCGAGAAATGAATTTTCGACAGATTCGCATTTGAAGTTTTCGGTTTTTAAATAAAGAATCACACTTAATACTTTCTGAATGAAGGAGTAAACAATTACCAAAAGACTTCGTACAAGATGTGTTAAAATAATAATAATTATTAGAAAAAATATAAGAACGATCACAATTCCACAATTCTTATTTTTCGAGTTCTGTTAATGTGTCAGACCATGAACAGCTGTCTATAATCTCATTGCGTAGCCTAAACCAGCCTACATGCACTGACTCAGTTGCGGAATCCGATTCATTCGTGGCTGCCCCACGGCTGCCCTTCACGTGTGTGGGGCAGCACTGTTGCGGAGCGATGACGTATTTGCCCTGCACTAGGATGGGTTTCAGTGCAACAAATGGAAAACGCTATATGATCCGTTTGTAGTGTCAGAGAAGAGGTGGTAGGTATCCAATATCTGTCACCAAAATATTTTTTTGTATGTGGAAGTCGTTGCTTTTTTGTTTAATAACTCTGACAATTACAGTGCGCCACTTTCTAATTGTTCAACCCTTGTATCGTGGACAGCAAATCATCAGCAATCGTTATCAGCAAAAGCTATTAAGTTCAAAATCATTTCACTGACGTAAATGAATTTTAAAGTAGTTTTAAGGTTGTGCATAATAGAATGTTTAATCGAAACATTTTTGTTTATTATTATTATTATTCCATTACATATCGACTAAAGATCGGGTCAAAATAAAATCTACTCCATGTTGCAAAGAGCTACCCAAGGAGCAAATCTAGGAACTGTCGGTGCCTTCACAATACTTTCCGCAAAATGTGGGCTGTTCCAAATAAACTAATTTCTTGCACTTCCCAGTCTTTTGAATGACCTTCGTGTTTAGCAAACTTGATACACAAATTTTTCGGAACAAATCCCAGAGCTCCAATAACTGTCGACACGACCTGTGCTTTTACGCCCCACATTCGGCTGATCTTGATTTCCTAACTCTTGTATTTAAGACGCTTCTCTGCCTCCTTGGTAACGACGCTTTGATCGCAAGGTACAGCAACATCGACAAGTAAACACGATTTTTTCGCCAAATCCCGGATAACTATATCCGGTTTGTTTGCCGCTATCGTGCGATCAGTTTGAATTTGTTGGTCGTACAATATCGTACACAATCCAACAGACGTCACCGGCTTTGGTGAGTGTTCGTACCCCTTGAGGCATGTGTTTGGAACTTGCCTTGGGCGGTACAGATCTGCCAGTGGAGGTAGCTACACACCCTGTCATGTCTTTTCAGGTATTCGGTCTTTGCTAGGATTGGACAAGCTGAGACAACATGATCAATGGTTTCTACTTGCTCCTGGCAAATGCGGCATTTATCATCTTGGGAAATTTTGAGAACCGCTTTATCATAATGTGTTCTCAAGGCCTGAGCTTGGGCACCTATTACATGTGCTTCGGATTCTGGCTTCATTCTTCCCCTTTTAAGCCACATAAATTATTGATCTTTATTGATCTGCACCTTGTCCATTCTTTTTAGATATTGTCCGTGAAGTGGTTTGTCTCTCCACGATTTCTTTAACATTTTTTGGGTCTCACATTTCATGTTTAGCAGCATCAGAAGTTCAGCGTCTGTGTTGTTCGACGTGTCTTGCCTAGTTTTCTTCGCAATGTTTCTTGCTACACTAACAATGCCTCTGTTTCCCATTCTTCGGTCAGATTTCATGACCTGCCTCATAAGAGGGTCATCTTGATGGCTGACTACATACTTCCCCAACCCGACTATTGCGTTGTGCCAGGAGGCCTCAATTTGTCTGAGACCTCTTCCTCCTTCCTTACGTAACAAAAAAATGGAGCTTTTTTAAAATTTTGAAAATATCCGGGGGGCTTCATGTAAAGTACGCCCCAAAATGAAAACATCAGTTTCAAATTCAAGGGACCCGAGATCGCCTGATCGATCGGGGAGTATCAATTTTTAAGAAAATCGCCTGAGACGGCAGCGTTGTTCACAGAGGGACGGACGAACGGACGGACGGACGGACCACGAACACACGGACGGACAAACTTTTGCTTTCAATTGGTATTTCGGTATCAAGGACCTACAAAACAGGGATTCTGGCTGCACCACCTGTTAGGAGATTTTTTTTCTTAATTTAGTACCTGAATTTATCCACTTTTTCGTTACCAGGGCCCTGTAACAAGAGTTTTTCTGCCGAAAATCCACCGTTTTTTCGCGCTGCATTATACGTACGAGAAAGTAAAAAAGGCTAAAAATAAATAGAGGGCACGTGTTTTAAATTTAGTTTGGCGAGATTTAATTTCTGATTAATATGACTAAATTAAAATTATATTTGAATATTATAAAAATAGTAATTACATTAATTCTTTTAGACCCTTAGCCCCATTATGGACTTTGGATCTCACGGTTGGTAATTACCACTTGTGTAATTATAATTTTCAAGGAAGGTTATCTTGAACCAAGTACGATGATACATCCGGAGCCAGGTTTGAATGTAAATAGCTGTATGAATCTGGGACAGTCACGTCAGCACGAACTGATAGAAATATCTATTAATTAATTGTTACTTTTTCGAATTAATTGCCATCTGTTTTCGTTAGTAGAACGAGTGTATGAACGTTCTTTTTCAAGCAAGCACACTAAATTAGACATGCAAATTCCCAGAAATTGAGTTAGGGGCCGCCCATAAATTACGTAACCCAAATTTGGAGTATTTTGGAGCCAATTTGGCGTACCGAATTAACGTAGAAATTATTTGGCTGCAGCTGACAATAAGAATGGGGGAAGTTGTGAGTGAAGGAAGAATGCGTGGGGGAAAAATGGTTGATTACAAGTTGTGCACAGGCCGTCGTGGATGGCGCAAGAGCGAGAGTCTACAGCGCTAATTTAAATGGATTCAAGATATGTTTCATTCCAGTTTTTAATATTTTAGACGTAATCTTTCAGATTTAAAAAAATGAAAAAAATTCCTTTTATTGTAACAAACAACTAATTCCCCTAGTTTATTTACGTTTTTAAAACAAAATAATTAGTTAATATTTTGATGTTTTTGTAAAGGACTCAGAAAAGGAATTATTTCAGCAAATTTTGAAAATAAAAAAATAACAAATTTACATACACTTAACTAATATCCCCTACCCGTATGTAACGGAGCGTAACGCTGCCTCAGGCCTCCCTCCCTCCTCCTTAGCGTTACGTAATTGATGGACGACCCCTTACCTGATCCTCCGCTCTACTACGTCTATTTGTAAAATAGAACATATGACTGCCACGTCTCGCCTCTGGTCGAAATAATGGAGTGGGTGTTGTCCATGTATTGAAATTACATGGACAAGAATGTACCTTTTTATTTTAACGTTGATGACTAATTCAGTGGTGTTTAATTGTCGCCTTTACGTTTCTTGTTTTTCAGTGTCTTTTATACTTTCTCAATTTTGCTTTAGACAAAATTACTGTTTTAGGTACCTAAATCCTAACATGAAATGTGTTCTATTTTTTTTCCATTGTCTTTGTCTTGCATATCTGCCGTTAGTGTTGTGCATGTAGGGAATGTGAATGTAATGGGAGATTCAGTTCTGTCGTGATTTTTTGAAGAGTTGCTAACTTTAGAACCGTTCAATTTTCAGAATAGAAAAACTCTTCCTCTCTCCTCTGTCTGTCCCCCTTAACTCCCTTTCATCCTCTCACCACCTCCCCCTCCTCCTTTGCCTTCCAATCTTTACCTCGAACTTTTCGCATTTTCTTCTTTCTCCCATTCTCAGTTATTGGCATATTAGGAATATTTAATATTATGTCATTGGTGATTGGTGTAAATCATGTTGATTTGAAAATAATTCCTATCCTAGATTGTATCAGAAAATTTCGGTGAAATTGTTAAACCTCGCATGCTTCGTAAAAGAGATTCTGTCCTATATTCGTGTGCCACACTTTGGGTTTATTTACTTACATATTTTCGTTCTACGTATTGACTTGCATCTTTCATGATCTTTTTAAAACAACATGCTTGTTGAAATTGTTTTATGAAAACGTTCTTATAAATTCCTGCAAATCTAGTTTTCCAAAGTTGGTGATGGTGATTTTTTTTGTCTTTGTCTTATGGTGCTTTTGTTTTTATCAACCCTGTTCATTGCCAGTGTATATCTCATCCCTTGCAAAGTGTCATAGCTTCTTACACGGAGTGATGAATTTATCAGAAACTCCAACAAAAAAATGAAAATATTATTTTCCCCGTTTGCGGGCTCTCAGGGCTTCCAGGCACGAAACGGATTCCAAAAGATGGCGCATGTCTTCGTGTTCAGCCGAACCCACTCCGCTCAAGATGCGATGTGCATTTTCTGGAGGGGAGACACAGCTCCCACAGCACGTTCCTGCTTGTCTAAGACGCTTTCGAGTCGGTTTCTGTCGGGTGAGTTTGGAAACCACGGCAAAGTGGAGATAATACAGTAAAATCTCTCTAAACAGGAACCTGTACAAACCGGAAACCTGCCTTAACCGGACAATGTCTCCAGCTCGTGAAGTTAAATGGCATTTTACACAGCATAAAACGGAACCTCTCCAACCCGGAAACGGAACGGTTTTTCGTATCCTGCAGGGGAAAGAATCTTTTTAAACGGAATTCCTGTGAATTTAATGCAATTGGAAGAGAGACGAGATATGTTCGTAATGAAGTTAATGCATTTGCAAGCTTATTTTAAATTCTCTATCCCCGTGACTCGCAATTTAGTCATGGCAGCCGGACATGGGAGAAGGGGCTTCAGCTCCCAGCGTAGAAATCACTTATCTCAAGGCGTAGGGCGTAGGGGAATTCCTCTCTCCCGACTCGGAGCATGGGAAGGCGTACGGGCATGGCTTCTATTCACGCGTCTCTCTGTCCAGCGTTGAAAATTATAATCCCTGGACGTGATACGCATTGCTCAAGGCCATGCGAGGTTATCAGAAATAATAAGTTTTTGCCATCTCGAACGGTATGCACTATCGCTCATGCTTAGTTCAAGTTTCGCATCACTTAGTGCATCTGCCCATGAGCAGAAGATCGATAGTGCTTCACGCTCCAGGGTGCAAAAACTTTCTATAGCACTGGGTGGTGACAGATTGTGCATTGAAAGAGTCAGCAAGCAGCCCGAATTCAGCGAGTAAAGAGTGTTTTTCAATTCAGAAGCTGTCAATGAAGAATGTTTAATATTCATTTATTGGTGATTTCTTCTTCCGTAAATGCGATACATACCAATGTATTTTGATAACTATAATAGTCATGTAATTTAATTTCAGGACAGAAATATCACAAGTGTCACAAATTGCATAAAACGGAAACCTCCCCAAACCGAACGTTTTTTTGTGTCCCGATCGATTCCGGCTTGGATAGATTTTAGTGTATAATCGAGTTCTTTTAACCTTTTCGTAAAATCGAATCCTGCAGCTCGATGTTTCCGTGGTTGAATAGACTGCTTCGAGAGATGGGTGCAGGTGATCAGGTGACCGAGGCTCCTGCGACAGAGGTTTGTCGTATAATGAACAACCGCCCAATAACGCCCGAATACGCCATCATGATAACACTTACTATAGCTGTACCGTCGCAGAAAAACCATCATGGCAGACGTACCTCAGAGGCTTCCCCCACCCTGCGGCAGCTGAGATTTCTCCTCGGCAATAAGGAAGCGCAGAGGCGACAATGAGGGCGACTGCGAGAAGCAGCGATCGCACTGGCTGTCACTAGTCAAACACTTTTCTTTTCGTCAGAAGAAGAAACTCGAACTGCCAGGAGTGTCCAAAAAATCAAAAATTAATCAATGTGTTTGTCCATCACATTATCCTATTACTGAAGCCGTCGAGGTGAGTTGGTCCACGTCCTGACGGGGGGATACAGAGAAAGCTCTCAAGTGTTCCTTTCTCCATTTTTTCATCTTCTTGCTTCTCATTTCATGTCATGTACGTACTTTTCACTCCTTTTTCTACCTCACTGGCCTTCTCTGTATGCTGAACACCCACCCATGTGTTTGCCGTGCATGGCGACCCGTGTCGGATAGAATGTGTGTCTTGGTAGTTGAGAGACCTGTTTGTTTCTCTATCTATTCTTAGTGCTACAGTTCGCCTTGCACTAAGAGGTACGTTGTTTACGTATTTTCGGGAACATTCCCTGTTAGTTCCAACACTCTCGCTTTGGCCACGGACTCTTCTAGACGGGCAGTCGGGAGCTAACCCACTCCCGATCAATCGGCTCGGACTAGGTCTTCTACTGAACTCCAGAGTGTGCGGGGGGATCCACGGCGGGGCAGCGCTGTGATATCCTCCCACTATATCTCCGTGGCAACCCTGGCACTCCCATGGAGTATCCCCTTGTTGGACTCCGTGGTGGGTGGGGACCACGGGGATGAATTCGATATCCATCTATGGATTCTTCACCTTTTCCCCCCGCCCTCATCCGCAAGGAAGAGGAGATGTGCAGAAAGAACTATCGATTTGAATAGTTTCTTTTCCAAAGAAGAAGATCGACCAAAAAAGCCTCATTTCCTCGTCATGGCATGTGCCGAGGAAGGTAAAACTTTTAAAACTCTGAGTGCTGTCCGTCTGGCGCGAGCCATCGAAGAAGCCTACGGGAAGCTCCAAGCGGTCGTGCGACAGAGAAATGGAACGATTCTCTTTGAAGCGCGTACCGACGAGCAAATTGGTAAAATTCAGAATACGAAGCAGATTGCGGGCCTCCAGTTAGTTGTCACGGGTCATCGTACCTTCAACGTGTGCAAAGGCGTTGTAAATCACGAGGACTTTGCTACAGAAACGGAGGAAGATCTCTTAAACTTTTTCAAAACCTATGGCGTGACTGAGGTGTGTAGGATCAGATGGAAGGAGCGGGGGAATGCGATCCCTACTTCGACCCTGATCCGTACGTTTGAACGACTATCCCTCCCGGAAATGATCATTACTGCTTTCTACAACCGCCGTGTGCCGAACCCTCTGCACTGTTTCAAATGCCAAAGGGTTGGTCATACCCAGCAGCAATGTGTGTCCGTAAGCACGGTTTGCGGGAAGTGCGGATCATCAGTTCACGACCCACAACCATGCGACAAACCACCGCACTGTGTAAATTGCGAATGCAATCACCCAGCCAACGACAACCAGTGCCCCATGTTTCTCCGGGAAAGGGAAATCCAAAAAATAAGAGTGACCGAAAACGTTTCCTTCCCTGAGGCGAAACGTAGGTACCAAACCAGGAACCCTGTTGACCAGTCACGTTATTTTTCCAATGCTCTAAAATCTAAGTCCCCGGGGGTAACAGCGAGTTGCCAAACTCAGTGTATCCCAGCTGTAGTTGCACACTTCAGTTGTCAGATGTCGCCAATAGACTTCCCTGAAGATACGGCGTGTATTCAAGGTGGGAAAGTGATCATTCCCACTAAGTTCAAAAAACCTCAAAAACTCCACCAGACATCGACCACTTCCACTAAGAACCTTACGGAAATCGATCTCAAGCGGATACCGCCTCCCAAAAAAATTATGTCATCAAAATCCCATCCATTTCTTTCTGTTTCCGAGATTCATATCGGACGATCCTCCAGCCCCTGTAGATCTCGGTTACCCGTGGCAAAAAAACAACGGGAAATCCCCCCGACACAGGCGACCATATCCAGCAGCAGTCAGGATGACTCTGCTGTTGATGAGGAACACAACGAGAGTTCCTCTACAGCCCTTCAGAAGGATACATTCATCGAGAAAATTATAATGCCAGATACTTTTTCAAATAATATCGATGCCTTGGTGGGCTAATTCACCGTCGCCCTTCTTCGCACAGCCACCATTGCAATCCCGACGTGTACTTGTCGGCTACGACGCGTCCCAGTGCCTTGGTGGAATGCTGACTGTGCCACCGCGGTTCGTGACCGAAAGCGAGCACTCGCGAGGCTCAGTAGGGCCCCCATCGCTTCAATCCTGATCGATTATAAAAGAAAGAGGGCCAGAGCTAGATTTGTAATACGGGAAAGACCGCTTCCCGTGTGGAGAGCCTTTATTTCTTCTCTTTCTTGCCATACCCCTCCTAAAGTAGTATAGCGAAAGATCCGAAGATTTTCCCCACCATCTGTCCCAGGACTTCTTATCAATGGAAATCTCATTACTTCTCCAGAAGAAGTAGTTAAGGAATTGGCCTGTCATTATGAAAATATCTCTAGTTCCTTACACTATTCTTGCTTACTAGCTTCTTGAAAACGAAGAGTAGAATGGAGAAATGCAGATTGGACTTCTCAACTTGCGTGAAGGAAGATTATAACGCCCCTTTCTCCATGGATGAACTTTCCTGTGCGCTCGCCCGTGGGAAAGCTTCTGCTCCAAGACCAGACGAGATACACAACCAAATGTTAAAACACCTGCCGGAAGAGGCACGTATTTTTCTCCTCCGTATCTTCAACAAGATTTGGATGGAACATACCTTTCCTAGGACTTGGCGCGAAGCTATTATTATTAATCCAATTCCTAAAGAACGAAAAGACAGGACAAAACCGTCAACCTACCGCCCAATCTCGCTCACAAACTGTGTATGAAAACGTCTAGAGCGAATGGTGAACTCGCGTTTGGTCTGGCTCCTGGAACAGAGAAACCTACTTACACCCATCCAATGTGGTTTCAGGAAGAACAGGTCAACCATGGACCACCTTGTCACCCTTACCACACAGATCTCCTCTGCTTTCGTGCTACGTCAACGCCTGATAGCAATTTTCTTCGATATAGAGAAAGCATGTGATACTACCTGGAGGTACGGCATTCTTCGCGTCATCCATTCTTGGGGTCTTAGGGGCGGCTCCGCCTTTTTTTAGTAGCCTTTCTTTCTTCAAGATACTTCCGTGTCCGCCTTGGTGACCTGGTATCCGCCAGCCACCATTTAGAAAACGGGGTCCCTCAGGGCTCAATTCAAAATGGCACTCTGTTTGCCATCGCCATCAATAGAATAGCGTCGATAATCCGAGAGCCGGTGTAAGCATCGCTCTTCGTTGACGACTTTGCCATTTCCTGCTCCTCCAAGAGTATTCAGGTGGTAGAGAGACAATTACAACTTGTCCTCAACAAATTGCAGGAATGGAGTGATGTGACAGGTTTCAGATTCTCCACATCAAAAACTAACTGTATGCACTTGTGCAGGATTCATCATCTCCACAACCACCCCGTTCTTTTTCTTGGAAGCCATCTTCTTCCTTTTGTGGAATCTGCAACTTTCCTTGGGCTTACTTTTGATGAACTAACTTGGCGAAATCACATCCGTAAACTGAAAAGCCGATGTATGTCACCTCTGAACCTCCTCCGCATCCTTACAGGCAGCTTTTGGGGAGCAGACCGTGTGTGTCTCTTGCGTTCCTATAGAACCCTCATCCGCTCTATTTTGGATTATGGATGTATTGTATATGGGTCAGCGTCACCGTCAACCCTCCGGCCATTAAATACCATTCACAATGGGATGGCATAAGGATTAGTACAGGCGCCTACCGCACGAGTCGCATCGAATGTCTCTTAGCCGAAGGTAGAGAACCATCTCTGAGTTGAAGGCTATTTTATTAGCCTCTTATGGTGCCAAAGTGTCGGGACTCTTTGACCATCCTTGTCGAACCCACCCAAATTATGAGTTCTCGTACATTCTTCGAACATAGTTACCCCATCCCCCAGGTACTAGATTACGAAATCTTCTCCGGGAACTACATGTCGATCTTCCCACTCCTGTGAAACCCACAAGTGACCGCATTCCCCCTTGGAAACTCCTTCCCAATATTGACCTCAGACTCTCCAATCTATCCAAACAAACTACTAGTCCTCTGTTTTACCAGAAGCAGTTTCAGGATATGAGAGAATCCTATCCAGATCATTTATTCTTATACACGGATGGTTCATCGAACAGCGACGCGGTGTCATGTTCTTTTTATTGTATCAGGGCCACCAAATCATTTCGGTTTCACTCCCAGTGCAGTATATTCACTGCGGAATTGTATGCAATTCCGGAATATATAATTTTATTTGAAAGATAATAACAAAGTTTTATGTTGCTTTTTGGCCCCTCTACAGCCAATTTTACGTTTTAAGATAAATTTTACGTGCCCATTTTTTCCCTTCTGCCATTTCTACATGTATAGTTCATGCAGAATTCAAGCCCTCTGTTAGCTAATATATGTGCTTTTAAAAAGCGGGGAGGTTGCATCTGCAACACTGAATAATTTTTCTCTACTTTGGCATGGGCGCAAATGACCACAGTAGTTGAAATGCCCTCTAAACCATATTTTCAAGACACTGCTTATTTTGTGTTGATCGTTTCATCAGCTCACGGTCTAATACGAGTACTTGCTTGGTCAACGTCAATAATTTGTAATGAAATCTCGTTAGTAGGTTTACTTACGGGCAGAGTAGCTGTCAACTCGAATTCTGTGACTAGATCGCACATATCACATGATGTGTTGCGAAATGTCGCGTGCCTTGTGCCCCTAGTAAAGTGATCGTTCTGTGTAAAAGTATACCAAGCTGATTGGTCTTAAAATGGTATCTTCTTATTCATCCTTCCTCGTAAAAATTTGTATTGCTATTAAGCATGCGGTATAATTGGAAATGTTAGGGAAAGGTATAACACTTAATCAAGTCAAGAAAAAATAGGCTAATTTTCAAGTACTTGGACAAATCAAGAAATTAATCAAATATTTTTTAACTAGTGTATTCAAAAGTAATTAAACAGAAAGTTACAATGTGATTTTTTCAAAATTGTCTTACGTAATTTTAACAATTCAATTATCACATGCATTCCTGGTTTATATTCAAAATTAATATGTCGTTCCATTGTATTTTTCCTAATAGTATTTCGGAACTGATTTAATGCTGCGTAACCTGAAGTACAAATAAACTTTTTCAAAGTTTTTTTTTAAATTAACGACCATAATATAAAATGGGTTTAGAGATTTTTAGAAAACCGATAATCCCCTACCAGAAAAATTGATGAAGCTTTAGAAAAATGGTTTCAGATGGTGGAAATGCCACTTCTTGGGACTAGGTCCCCTTGAACAACTCAGATACTTCGGCAGCGCCCAAGTTCAAGAAGATGCAACCAACCCACACCCCTCACCAGTAGCCTAACCGGTCTAAACTTATCTGTTCTGTAGCCTTTCATATTTCGAAATTGAAAATGCACAACAGCCCCTATAGATACTGTAATCTAGATCGAAAGGGTGAAAAATCGTTTTTGGCCACAGATAACAATTAATAATTAACAAATCTTAATTGTCCGTGGATTGATTTAATTAGCAACTCCTGGCGCTTCAACTGCCGAAGTCATTAGTCGCGTAAGTGTAGTGCATATTTTTTTAATCGCGGGAGGTGGAGATGATTTCCCTCCGATGAATGGCGAGATCCTGTGCGTGACATATACGGCCGCTTGTAGGAATTTCCCCCAAACAAGTATCTCCCACCAGCGTGGCACCGCTCCAACAAGGACAAGCTCTGTTCCGACAAATGTAGTGCACATGACTGTAAGCATGTGTATGTAAGTAAGGGGTGACGATAGGACAATGAGGTGGAAGGAAAGATCGCACGCGATTCGTGGCCCATTTTGTTAGGGCACTGTACCGACATTAGCCTGATGTTGATCGGGGAAACCACGGGAAGCTACTGATCAGTACAGCCCTCCGCTACAAGTCTCCTCCAGACAGCTGGTGAATTCGACCTAGCTGTGTACCGACTTTCGAAATTATCATGTTCGTCCAGAAGCCCAAACTCCATCAAAAGGCAACATCAGCTTGTTAAGATTGTATCAATAAAGAGAGTGTACGGGTTTTAATTTTCCAATGTTAAAAACGTGTTGCATATCCTTCTGCAGAATCTTCCATTTCCATAACTTGATGGTCACCGGCTTCCCTTTGTTGACAACAGCAGGTTTCTGACACGCACCTTCGAAACATCCCGGACGATACACAACCAAGTTCGTAGGTTGCGCTCCAGATATGATTCTTCTCTCAACCTCCGCGTCCATAGTGCGATTTCATGGGGAGCGGACCGGATTTATCTTCTGCGACTGTATACACAGTATGTCCCAGTTCCGTTTCGATTGCTTCTGTGGTGCAATAATGGTATCTTTGACGAATAATGGCGTTACGATCATTAAAGTTTCAGCATCAGCTGTTACGAATTTCAGACCGCTAGCATCGCTTCAGAAGTCGTCCTGGACGCGAATGTAACAGTACGCGTCTGATACTCCTCGGAAAATGGTGTTGGGGCTGCGATGCAACATTACGTTTTGTGTGAAGTTAGGAAAATCAGTCAGTGAAACATTTGATATGATGAAAAGTGTTTATGGTAGTGACTGTTTAAGTTGTTCAAAAATTCTGAGTATCTGAACGTCCTCAATCGTTTGTGAGCGAGAATTCGAGTTCGACCCGAAAACCGAAAGGCAGGATCACAGTCGCTTCTCCACGTCAAAATTTCAGCCAAAACGTGATGATTATGCGCGATTTTTTGGCTCGATAGCGGGTCACAGTCCTTGATCACCCATCGTATTCGGCGGATTTGGCCTCGGCCGACATCTGGTTGTTCCGAAAACTGAAGTTGGCAGTGAAAGGAAACCGTTACGACGTCGTTAAGGACATCCAAGAAAATTGTACCGCAGTACTAAATGCAATTCGAAAACAGGACTACTGTGGCTGTTTAAAAAATACTTTTAAAACGATTTCAACTATGCATTCATTCAGGGAAATACTATTTTGGAAAATTAAAGTGAGTTTCTGAACGTAATACATGACTTATTTTTTATAGTCACAGTCCTAACAGAACTGGGACACTGTGTGTAACATTCGTTCACTAATTTTTAACTGTGGCAGTATTGTTTATAGAGCAGCTCCCCTATCAACCCTTTGCCCGTTGAATGCTTTTCACAACGTTGGCGTCCGTGCATCCACTGGAGCCTGACGCACCAGTCGCATCCAGCGCGAACCCCCTTTGAGAGCATCATACGATCTTCTGCTTGCAGCCTAGGGAAGAAAACTTTTAGGCCAACCGGATCACCCAATCCGCCAGGTTATCCAGTATCCTAACCACGAACCTTTGAATATTCTGCCAAAACCTCCGGGTATCCGTCTCAAAAATTTGCCAGAGGACACACATGTTCACGTCCCCTCGCTCATGAAACCCTTCAGCAACACCGTTTCGCCCTGTTAACCAAACACTGTATTCTCTCCGACCGCTCTCCACGAGTTGAGAGCAGCCTATACACACCACACTTTCCTTTACTCTGACGGCTCGGTCATCAACGATTCAGAGGCGCTTATGTTATTGTAGAAAGTCTACTTGCTCGTTTCTAATTCACCTATTCTGCAACGATAAGTTCGCTGTGCTCCAAGCCGTGAAATATATCGAATCAGGTTCCTCAAGACGATTTGCAGGTATTCCCGTATGGCATTTCAGTCACCCATTTGACGACAATACAAAACCTGGTATACCGTCTATTGTCTCTCCACTACGATCTAGTACTTTGTTGGATTCAGGGTCATGTTATCGTACGCGGCTTGAATTTTAAAATATATATTCCTTCATCCAGTGTGTTAGTCCATTACGCAGCGGTATTTTAGCAAATGTATTTAATTTTTTTAAATAGCTTTGACGGAGGCGATAATGACCGTGGCAGTTGAGGCACCCTATAAAACTCAATCAATCAATCCTTCCATCGCCGCAGCCGTCTAACGAACCGGCTGCTCTGGCGCCGACAGGAATGGCTTTCAGGGGAGTCCTGCGCTGCCCAAATATGGCTGAACAACCGTGCCTTGCACGCGGCCCAACATTCGTCTCCCGCGAAAGCTCATGTGAACACTGCTACTTCTTGTCACAGACAATGCGTGGGGTCAACAAGAAAATCATCAGATTTTTCGCATAATCACAGCAAGGAACGGTTGATGTCTCTTATTCGACAGATGCGAACATCTCGGCATTGAACGGCACCGGATACAAGACTCGCCTGTGAAAATTTTCCACTAAGCGCAAAATGCTAAAGATAACGCATTGGTCATGGTGTCAATAAGGAATTTTAGGGCCACGCGTAAGGTAGCGAAGTTATGCACTAACAGTCACGTGACGAATCTTGAAGTCATAACTCTTACCTTAGGCCTAAGGGTACGTTTATGTTGGAGCAGCGATAAGTACAGGTGCGTCAAACTGGGACAGCCATGTCAACACATCGGAATGAAACTTGTTAAATGATTTATTGCTAATTAATTGCCACGTATCTTCGATGTGAAAACGGATGCAACATACGTGGCAATTAATTCCAAATTGTGACAATTAATTAGCAATAAATTATCTGAGTGTTTCCGTCGAGCTACGACCCGCTTTTCACTTGTGTGTGCTGGCGTTGCGTCAGGCCAGCTCACACCCGTTTTCGCCTTCAAGCTACATTGCAATTAATTCCAGATTGTGGCAATTAATTAGCAATAAATCATTTGACATGTTTCATTCCGGTATGCTGACATGGCTGTTCCAGCTTGACGCACCTGATGATAAGTACGAAGCAACGAGAACGTCTCCATGGAAACAAATGTAGGTGTTCATGTTAGTAGCGCACTCAGCACGAGATCAGCGCTTCGACCCGCGATAAGAGCGAAGAAAACCGTTTGGTAGGTTTTCGCTGCTAGTATCGCTGTCCCACGCTGTTTACAGCTGACACAGTTAAGGTGTACGTATCGAATAAAATAATTGCTGAGAAATTGATCAGTTGTGTTTTTAGTAGGAGTAAATTATGGGACAAAGGGACACAAATCACCGCAATAGAATCGTTTTAGACAAATTGTGGGCCGCGGTAATGAGTACACGTAACTTTTTGACGTTATGTTACATTCGTTTTTCAATGAACAACGAAAATACAAATAATTACAGGACGACTGTCATTTTTATTGTTATATTGTGTTGTGGAAAACTAAATGTTAACTGAGGTAAAGCACATCATCATCTGGCATTGATGTTTTATTCTGAGTCATTGTATTGCACACTCAGAAGGTAACCCCATAAGTTTGTTTGCCATAATCACCCACATCATCTGTTAATGAATTTGTAATTTGCATGCACAATATCTTGCAAAACTATGGAAAAGAATATCTTGTTGTGAGTCAATCATCCAGAATGATTGGGATGATTAATTCTTATGTGCTTGCTATCCGTAGCAGCTACACAATGAGGGTGCATTTCAAGGAGGGATAATTTATTACAGAAATTCTAATATAAAAAATTAACTAACTTATAATTTTTTTAAAGTAATTAAACAATTGTGAATTTTTTAACACTGAATAACCAGATGAACAATACAAGTAAAATGGAATGCCAGGAACATATATATTGTATTTTTGAACTAGAAAATTTATTAAAAAAAGAATTATTTACATTATTGCTTTTGATAGTACATAAAATATCACATTTCCCTGAACATCATTTCAAAGGGATGAAAATTGCAAGTTTGCAATGAATTCAAAATTAAAGTGATTGGGATCAGTCCCGTGCCACAATTTGTCAAAATACTGAGGTGTTACACTCCACACACCACTCAGCCTTCCTGTTTGTAACTGATTAAGTTTTAAGAAACATTATTAAATAAAACAAGCATGCCAATTACCTTTATCACTTCCCTGATAACACTGGTCGACGTTTTTAAACTTTTGAAAAGTTACAGAAACAAAACTCACTACTTCTGACCAATTTTGGGTCGCTGAATACGAATATGATTGCCGTTCTACTGGATTAGCTCGTATTTTTGTGTAACGCGTAGTTGCCAAATTTACCATAATAGGCATAATGAGCTGTCGTGAAGGTACCGAAAAATACTGCAAAAAAGCAATCATCTTCGTTTTGGTACTTGTGTCAAAGACAATCAATTTTGAAAATTCTATAAATTTATTAAATCGAAAGAATTTAAAAGCTATATATTTAGTTAGATTACTAGCATTTAAAAACTATACTTTAGCATTTATATACTCAGAATAGTTTATAAGGTATAATGTTCACAGATGTATACAGATCGTCACTTAGTTTTGGAAAACACTGTCTAAGATACTTAAATCCTTCACCTTCCTTATCTATTCCTTTTACGAAATTCATGAGGTCCAACTTAATTCTGCAGATATTGAGTTAGTGTCCTCATTGGTTCCGGTAGGTGATGCAATATCGATAGTTTCCCAATCGTTCGGAGGAGTAGGTGCAGGTAAATTTTTTCCATGAGGCACTGGTCTGATCGCGGATTGCAAGTTTCGATATTCAATGGCACGCTGTTTCTTCTTGTTACTTCCTGCTGTATTCGTCATACAGAAACAAGGCGCCATCGTGACTCCATATCATCGGAACAGCAAAAGGCATCCTTTTCTTGGTTCCTTTAAGCCAGGTCGTCAGACACATCATACAACGCACAAGAGGGGCCCAGCTTTTATCCTGATCCTCAATCTTACAGTCAAAACAAAAATAATATAAATCCCTAACGACATCATTCATCGATCTAATCTGAGGATTAACCATAAACACGCCACAGATGTAACGATATCAGCCCGGTGAATTTTTACAACCTCTGCGGGAAGAACTTGACTTTTCTTGCACCGGAAAGCGAAATTTAGAACCACAGCACATCCACTAAATTACTGTACTGTATGGTAACGGTAAATCATTTTCGAAAATACGGGACAATAACTGAATAAAATTTAATAATAAGTTACTGAGTTAAATTTCGTAAGTGGATTCAGACGACAAAGGGCTACATTCAGTGTGTAAAAGAAAAACTTAAATACAAAACAATAGAAGGGGAAGGAACACAAGTGTCAAGGGTTTCAATCATCGCGAATTTCTCTTTCTCCGTTTCATTGCTTTATGTATATATATATATTGTAACCAAACCCTGCTCTTTTACTTGTTACAAATAGCAAATCTTTCATTTACTAATTCCGTGACGGATAGCTGTCCCGTCACGCACACCTGGGAAATTTCTAGGTAGAATAAAATTCCCTATCGGGGGTGGGTTCGTCTTTTCAACTAACTACCAATTAACATTCCAACACAATTTGAAATAACATTGAAGATATATTCTTATGAAGGAAAGTTTTGTACAACTAAATTTACATTTAATTACGGTAGCTATCTTTCCCTACCTAAAAACTGCAGTTTTCTCTAAGAAGATGTAAACTTTGCACCTTATTTCCAAGTAATAACTTCTACACACACAAAATCACTGAGAAAAACACACAAAATACACTTCAAAACAATAACCCTGAAAAAAATACACATACAATATTCAAATTTCTTGTAACACCTTTGGATTCATTACACGTGAATTTAGTCAATTAATTCTGTACAAGAACACAATTTTACATTATTTACAAAATACCCTTATCTGATTTCAATTACGACTTCAGGAAGAAAAAAGAAATGACTTGTCAAATTAGCAAGAATACTGTGCGGTACAGTTCTAAATTGAGATTTAGTAAAAGTTCTTTTGGTTTCGTTAAACTCACGGCCGTCGAACCTCCGGAGAATTCCACGCTGCGAAG
Organism: Acheta domesticus; assembly: GCA_031308135.1. Taxonomy (NCBI): domain Eukaryota; kingdom Metazoa; phylum Arthropoda; class Insecta; order Orthoptera; family Gryllidae; genus Acheta; species Acheta domesticus. Next base: position 110,416,925 of record JAHLJT010009419.1, on the reverse strand, counting down.
TCGGTTGCAAAATGTTGTCCACGCCTCCAAGGTCGTAGGGTCCCTTGCGCCGCTCCGCGCGCTGCCTGCTGCGTCGCAATCGTGAGGCCTCAGGGCGCCGTCTCCCCTCGGTTAGCGATGTTTTACCGTTGGCTCCTCAGGCGATGGTTACCTCCGAATCCAAGTCCAGAATCTCCACTTATGACTTCGTAATTGGCAAAAGTCAAATTAATTACAATGTCGATTAGAGTTCTTATAATTCTGGAGATTCTATAAATATGTTTTCAGAATGAAATTTCAAAAAATAGTACAGACTTTGTGGTACAGCGTACTCGCTCTTTTACGTGTCGCTCAACGTCGTCGTAGCGCACAAGATGGCTGACTATTCACTTTGGCAACTCCAACAAGATAAGAAAACGAATTCATACAACTGCTCGCTTCGGCGACTCGGACAAGAAGAAAGTTGGATTCTTTTGGCACAAGCTCTTGCCGTTTCCGTTTGTTCATACTAGTTTTTCATTGGCTGGCATCAGAGTACGTTCAGAAATTGAGTTTACGACTGTCGCCATCTCCTCGCCACCAGAGAACTATTTGTCCAAGATACGGTGTCGTGTCTTCACTACTATTTTCTCACTTATTTAAACTGCAATCGCGTATTAGCGGTTACAATATATATATATATATATATATATATATATATATATATATTGTAACCGCTAATACGCGATATATATATATGCTAACAACAAGAAGCTGCTGTTTTTCGCCAACTAAGTGAAATATTACTTATTTCTCACTCTAGTAACATTGTGGAAATGGTTTATTTGATGATAACTAAAGCCAAAATGGTAAAAACTGGCAACTATGCGTTACACAAAAATACGAGCTAATCTAGAAAATGGCTGTCAATTTCGAATGCAGCATCCTGAAATTAATTAGAATTAGTGGTTTTCCTATTTGTAACGAAACTGACGTCGGCCTGTGTGATCTGCTTTCCTTGAAATTCAGTGCAGTTTCTACTTCAGAATTCAAAATCTTCAGAGGACACCTAAAAAAATAATCTTTTGGAAATTATTTTTAACATTAGATGGTTTATTGTATCTGTAATCTTCATACTTTATATTCTTTTAAATTAAACACAGACATCACTACAAAATAGGCACAATAGGAAACAAATACTGAGAATTCAATTAAGAATGGTAAAATGCTAAAAACACCCACCCAACTAAAACACCCAATTCTTGTCTTAGGCAATATTAAAATGTGAAGAATCCTGTTTGAGGCAGTTAGAACAAAAGGGGTGTAAGTGACAAAATTGAGAAATATAAGGTATCTCACTCACTTTGAAGCATGAAGTGGATTGTGTTTGCAGGCAAAGGCATGCAAGAGCATACATTATTTGGGTTGCATTTTAATGGTGTTTCTGAATATTACTTAACAAAACGTAAGCATTTGGCGGCAAAGGGATACAAGTGCAGTTGCACCTCTTTAGCGCGAAGGAGCTTCACCCTTTACGTGACGTGTCTTTAGCTATATTACTGAAAGTGGTATTTTTGTACATTTACAATGGAAGTTAGTGATGAGTTTGACAAAGAGGAAAATAGTGAACAAACAAGAAGCAGAAGTACTGATACAGAAGGTAATATTACTTCATTTTGTACCCGAAAGAATCTGATTCTGAATGTAACCTTTCTCTTTTCCGATCATGTATTATATGATTGTTCATGTTATCAAATGCTGAATGAGAAATTAATAGTGTTTTGTTTTACATGTAGATTCAGCATATGTACTGATAAGGACAGGGATTTTCATACAAATGAATCACCGTCATCAGAGGAATTTGAAGAAAGAGGGAAAAGAACTAGAAAACGGGTCAGACAAGAATTGCTATGGAAGAAAAAGAGGTCTAAGAAACGTTACAGGAAAAGCGTATGTAGGACAGAATGGTGTTTACAAAAAAGCGAAGTGCATTCAGCCCTGGATGCATATTTGTAGATATGTTTATAAAACTATTTCAGAAGAAGAGCGTACAGAAATATTTGAAGACTTTTGGAACTTAGGATCCTGGAATCTCCAAACATCGTTTATAAGTGTATTGTGACATTTGATTGAAATTCAAAGTCCCACGCAACGTACGCGACGCCAGGGAACAGTATGTTCCGTAAGCTAGCACGGCCATAGTCGCGGGAGCGCGACCTGGCGGCAGCCCGTGAAAACCTCCGGCCGACCGCGCGAAGGGGTTGCGTCGCGCGCAGCTGTCCGCTAGGGAGGGAGGCGAAGGAATTCTCCCCTATATTTGAGGAGAGGAGCTGATAAAATACCGTCGACAGCCAAAGAAAAGCTCTCTTGTCTCTTGCCACTTCGCACTTGGTTATTATTCATCCAGCTACTCTCTCGAAATCTACAGTTTCTTAGGAGTTTTCACAGTAGATGCTGTGTTAGCTAGAATACGTCGGAATAATTCTAATGCATTCCGGGAGACTGTGTCGGAAATAGGGCACGAAAGTTATCAAAGTTGAATAATTAGAACGTTTCGAGCAGAAATTAATAGTGAAACGCTGTGAATTCGGAAGTGAAGTTGTGTGGCGTGAGATTGCGATCACTGCAATCTAATACGTGCAGCAGGACTGAACACTTTACTGCTTACACGTAGCTGCACTGTACGCAAAATAACTTTTTATTAGCATTGCTATAAATTGCGACGTGCATTGTCTACGCATGGAAGCGTACCAAGGAGGGCAGAACGGATCTGGACGAGACGGGACAAGACGGGACGAGCTGCGTATTCCGGAACGAGAAGAAGAGACGAAGATGTCGGCGAATTATGTGCGACGCGCTGACGAGAGCCGGCTCCCCACCGCGTGTAATCGACGCCGTGGACGCCGCTGCCCGGGCCTAAGATCGCTTCGCTGCCGCAACGTTGCAACTGCCGAGGTCAGGTAATCGCCGAACGGAGGGGAAGGCCAAGGTTGGCGTAGGTTACGGATTTCGTGCGGCGCGCTCAGAACGCCGTTTGTGTGCCAGACGAATAACTAGAGAGAATTTGTGCCTTGCCAGACTATGAAAAGAAAACACTACTACATTCAATTGCTTCAATGATCAAAGATCTGAGAAAAAGAAAGACATTTGTAATTATAAGGGGTTATGTTTTGTAATGTTTTAAAAGGGTCATGTTTATTGTTGTATAAAAGGATTTAAAGTAAATGTTGTACAAAGTAGTTGAATGGTTTAGCAGACTGTGCACAAGTCAGACTAAGGTTCAGGCAAATGTAATTTTGCAATAAGTAAATTCAGTTTCTAATCCGCCAAAGACGGACAAGTATTTTGAGTGTTTCAACAACATTATAATTTGTAATAATTTTTCGTTTGATTTTTGGATTTTATTAAAATTCATGTGTTTTGATTTATTATTTGTGTGTGTTTGGTCAGCCCTTGTCACTTATAAGATCCTGCTCCCCTGAGATTTTCAAAAGCTCGTTTTCGAGCATTCGTCTACGCGTCTGCCTATGCGCGACTACGCATAAGGGAGAAACGTCAGAGGGTGTATGGATGTTTATCAACCTAAACTATTGTCTAACTATACACAGTCCCACAAGGCTGTAAGCGTTGTTCTGTAGCTCAAGAGTATGTAATTTTTTTTTCTGAAAACATTAGACATCAGTCAAAAGAGATATGATAATGTATTGAAGAATAGACGTCCTACTGGTGTTCCTCCAACAGATAGGCGAGGAAGACACACATCTATTAATGAGATTTCTGACGATGACATTTCAATGGTGAAGCAACACATTGGATCGTTCCCCAGGTACACGATTTACTATTCTAGACATAAAAATCCCCATACACAGTACCTCTCTGAATATCTCAATATCCGAAAATGTGTGAACTCTGTTTAGAATTTTGCGAGGAAAGATTCATACACAGCCTTGTTAAAGAAAGTCAAAACGGTATTTTTAGTTCACTTCCAACCTAATAAACCCATAGAAAAACGGATGTAAGTGACACATTTGGTGGCAAATGGGTGTAAGTAGACGTAAGCGTTTTGGAAAAAGATCCTATTTCAATAAGTATTTAACAAAATCCATAGAAATTGTAAATATAAGCTCGTTAATAACTAACAGAAAGAGTAATTACTTTAGAAATGCGTCTAGAACGCTTCAGAATTTTTATTTCGATTCGAACTTTAAGGCTCATTAACTCTAAACTACGTTTTTGTCACGTACACACCTTTGGTTCTAACCGCCGCTGATAGTAATAATTAATTTGAAGTAGATTTTTAAAATTTAATTTTTATTTACTCCACGATATACAGGGTGAGTCACGTAACTTTAGCACCTCCTGTAACTTTTGAACGGTTGAAGATATTGCAATGCATTTTTCACGGAAATGAATGAGAGAATGGGGCTAATTGATATGTGTATTGATTTCTCTTTTATCACTTTTATTTTACGAGATATTTGAGGTAAATTTGTTTTTTCAAATGGGACTATACATATTTTTTCAGTATATCATGACAAGCGTAAAAAGACGAATCCAAAGATATAAATATTGTTATATGTTAGATAAGCATTTTTTTGAGTAATTGTGATTTTTTTGCGACTAGTGTTTAACGGATATTTTCATTGTAACTGTCAGCCCCACAAGGTCACGCAGCGCTCCCCCAGCAAACGCGGGGTCCGGAAAGGGAAGGGATTTTAGTACTTGAGGATACGAAAAATATTCACAAAACTGTTGCATTTTTTCCTGAACTCTCCTTTCCATCCTGCTCCATTTTCAGATATTTTGTGTTTCTTAGGGATTGAAAATACGGATTTGTCGTAAGTAGTATTTATTGAAATGCGCTGCATGACCTTGTGTGGTGGACTATTCAAAATGTCCGTTAAACCCCAGTCGCAAAAATCAAAATTAATCAAAAAAATACTTATCTATCATATAACAATATGTACATCATTGGATTCGTCTTTTTACGCTCGTCATGGTGGACTGAAAAAATATGTATAGTTCTATTTGAAAAAACAAAGTTACCTAAAAAATCTCGTAAAATACAAGTGATAAAAGAGAAATCAATACACATATCAATTAGCCCCATTCCCTCATTCACTTCCGTGAAAACTGCATTGCAATATCTTGAACCGTTCAGGAGTTACAGGAGGTGCTAAAGTTACGTGACTCACCCTGTATATTGCATACCAAACATTTTTCTTTTATCACAGAAGAAACAAAAACAAAATAAAAAATCATAATTCAAATTAAATATTGTCTTTAAATAAAAAAGGATACTCTCCCTTCTAAATGCTGAAAACGTACCGAACTGAAAACTGTTTTAACACACGAAGCTTGCCAGACTGAATAATAGAAATTGACAGAATAATAGATAACTGTACATATTTGAAACATTCTATACACTAGCGTACCCGTGCGAGAACATTCGCATGTTAAATCCCACCCTTTCCCTATCCATTTGTCTATCCTTTCCATAAAGGAGAGGAACTACCAATGTACTTACAGAATATCAAACAAAATAACAATGCAATTGATGTTTGAAACAAATTTTCCATTAAAGTTTATTCAACATTATAGAGAGATGTTCTTGGAACAATTCATACTTCTTTAAAAAACAAATTTTGAAGAAATGTTTCAATCTTCCTTGAGAGTTTTTCGCTTTCCTTGATAGTCAAATAATAGAAAAGGTTTTTACTCTTGAGAAAGCCAAGTAAAGTAGTGCGAAAATACCGGATCGGGCAAGAACAGACCTACTCATTTAACTTTCCTTGATTTGTTATGAAGAACCGAGTGGGTTTTGAAGAGTCAGGATACCAGCTTGCTGGGGTGAGAAAATTGAAAAATTATTTGTTTACAAAAAAGTATTGAATTATTTTCTGCGTTCTTATGTACCTCAAGAAAAGCAATTCCGAGACAAAAAATAATCAAACCAATGTTTTCACCTCTGAGTACTGAATACAATTTGTTAGCATTAGAAACAATTTAGTGGGAATTAGTAAGCCCACTTCGGTACATGGGAATGTTGGTTAAACGATGTTTACATTTTTATATCTTAACGAACAGACACCTTGAGTTGAATATTAAACTGTGTTTTATTTACAATATGAGTTTGCAGCTGGGCGTTGGTGTACATACTTCCAGATACCACCAACATTTAAATCGTGCGTTTGGACTGCGATCGTTGACAGTTGTCGGGTGATTTGCACTATACTTTCTATAATATAAAATTTAGTTGTTTTTTTAATGATTCACGTAGTATTGTAGGCTAGCGCGTTTGATTTTTGTTTTCCATTTATTTCAAGCTATTTTACTTTAGCTACTTTAAAAAGTTTGTTCTTTGTGTTGTGCCATAACACACATTTTCCCCCAATACCTCTGCGTACCCGTGCGAGAACTCTCGCATGTTAGACACCACACTCATCCCTATCCTACTATTTTCATTCTAAGAGGGAAAGTAATTAACGAAACGTGTTTATTTGTTTAAAATCTATAAAAGTAACTTGCAATGTACTAACACAATTACAAATAAAAAGAAAAAACAATGCAATTAATGTGTAAAAAAATTTTCAATAAATATTTATTCAATATCATGGAGAATTTGCTTGGAACATTCCCCAAAACGTACTTAAAGACATTTGAAGTAATGATTCAGTTTTGTCAGTTAGGTTTCAGCTTTTCGTGATAGTTACAAAAATATTAGCTTTTTACTTTTGAGAAAGCTACGTGTCTGAACCTGTTGTCTTGAACATTTCATCGAATGATAACGAAAATGTTGGTACAGGTAAAACACAAACACAATCTTCACTCTTCACTGAACACCCACATCCTTCCACAATTAAGTACACAGCACTTATAGACCATGAAAAAACGTTAATTGAATAGTTTCACTACACGCATAAGAAACAATCTTAATAGGTATCAAGCAACTATAATAGTACTTCTAATTGTTGCTGGAGAGCAAATCTTGAATTAATGATTATGCAAATAAACCTCGTCAGACTGCCCAAACTACGGTGTTAACAGAAAGCGTAAATAAAGATTGTCAAATCTAAGCCTTCTAAGCGTGTCACCACAAAAATTGCTACCAGCAGGAAGGACTGAAATATCGAGGTGGCCTTGATAGTATTGAAGCGTTGAACCGAAAATTAATTGAATGGATCGGGGAATGTTTCATCTTGTAGAATATGGTCTTAAAAACGTTTCTTTGAGGCCTGCGGCCTCAAAATTTTACTTTTTAAAGCTCTAAAACTCTTTGTTTATGAGTTATTTGCCGATATAGGTTGACATGTGATGCGGGTTGCATTTTACATGAATATTTCGATGCGTTTTTTTTAAAGAAATCATACATATTTTTAAAGTCAAAGTGCAATTCGTCAAGTCTCCGTGAAATTCTCTTTCTTTAGAGCCGTCACTTATAAATATGGGTTGCGCGTGAGAGCCGGAACCCAAAGGTATACTACTGAAATAATACAGGAGACGATAGTCTTTTTTCCTCACACAAATTCACACTTGTCTTCACTGTTTTTATTTTTCATACAATCTGGTGTAAAATATTCTTAATTTTGGTGATACACATAGGCCTACAGTACACAATGGATTCCCTTTCCTCCATTCAAGACCCAATTCCTTAATTATTTCTTAAATATTCATTCACCTACTCCCAAATTTCTTTCAAGAGGCTAGGTTTCTCCCTTAAAAAAAGGAAATGGCCATAGAGTTTTTCAAATGTAATCAATCACTAACCTCAATACAAAATAGTACATTTATAACCCTGCTAGTAATATATTTCTTCTCTTTTATGTCAATGTAAATTTGTTTATATGTAAGCCACTTTTAATTTTCCGTAAACACTAATTTGCATAAAGTTACATTGTATAATGGTGATAATGATATAATAAATATATACAAAATTCTCGTTATCTAAAATAATTTTCAAGAAATAATTAAGTATTGATTCAACTAAAGATGCTTATAGCGATTATTTGTTCTGATGAGTTGGAAGCAGGCCAACTTAATAATTTTTGAAGTCATGACAGCTTACCTCTATAATCCTCGCCACTTCAGCCAGGATATCACTCTGAGCAATTTTATCTTCTCTTCTTGAATATTTTTTTACTTGTCCCACGTTCTAAAATTCTCCCGCTTACCACATTCATTGAAGAGTTGTCATCAAATCAGGACGCATCGATGAAAATGCGAAGCAAAATATAAAATAACAATACATTTCCAAAACAAACCACAATTGAATTCGCTCGCAGAACAAAAACTTCGAAATAAATATGCGCTAGCACTGACTCTCTCCCGGGCTCCACACTGCTGTTTGTCGCATGTTACAGGAAGAGTTGAGTGAGGTTGGCTCTTTATCAAGCTTGCCAATATCCAGTGAAGAAAAGACCTACAGACCTGCGTAGGGGGTAATGCTTACATTTCTTAGGGGAATGACGGTTAGGTTCAACTTAAACTGTAACCAAAAGTCCCTAAGCCCATTAAATAAGTATGGCGGGTGATTTACATAAGGTTTGTAGGGAAGAGACGAGATAGTTTAGCCGTATGTCCTGTAGATGTCTGATGGATTCCGTGTGGCGCTGCTTCGCGCTGTCCTGTCATGAACACAGCAGCATTGCGATTTCGTTGTACGTTCTCTCTCGTCGCCCACATTCTTTATCGCTGCTCCAACATAAATGTACTAAGGCACGACCTGAAGGCCCATTCACAATGCAAATCTCTTCCATTGCAAACACAAGCGTGGCGTTAACATAAAAGTTAGGACTACGTCCATAAGCGGACTCATTCACAATGCCTTTGCGTAAAGCATAACACATAAGACGTTAAGTTAAAAGGTTGCAAGCTTCAAGCTTCTGTGCTTATGCTTATGTGTAAGAAATGAACCAATCACAGTACGATTAACTCAAAATCGAGTATCGAAATAGGATCGAAGTCGATAGATCGAAAAAAATACTGGTTTTCCACATTTCTTGGTTGAGTTTCGGCGGTTTTCTGTGTTGTTTTGTAGCGTAAGATATTTTTGTCGTTTAGTTTTGTTGTAGTACGAGTATTATTCAGTTTTAATTTTTATTGAAATTAAAATACCTAACCTAAACCATGGCCGCAAGGCTGAGACGCGCTGATAGGCCTTGTCCGTAAAGAGCTCTTGTGCCATAGTACATACGTACATGCTTATGTGTACATACATGAAATATAGATTCTCACATCCAACCAATAGTAACTAGAATGACCCACAGAAAAATAGAAAATCTTTGCTGACGCTTATGTTCGACACCGTCAGTCTATCACTTATGTTAAAGTTTATGTCTACGCGTTATTCTTATGTTTACGTTTGCATTGTGAATGGGTCTTTATACAGAGTGTTTTTTTATCGTTCGCCGAAGATTCCGGCCGCGTCGCCCGGGCAGTCGAGGGCTCATTCGCCCGGCAAACCGCTGACTCAACTCCCGTGCTATCCGAAAAACTACCGCTGCGCCGCTTAACGTACTTTAAAGAAGATGCTGAAAGTGGTGTCCTTCGACTCGAATGCATTCTTGGCACCTCCGAAACACATTCTGATTTGCCCTTTGAAGTAAGTCTCGAGGAATTGCTGCGATTTTCTCTTCAATAGAGCGCCGGAGCTCTTCCTCCGAAAGCAGGTTTTCTGCATACACCTGATCTTTCAAGTACCCCCACAGGAAAAAATCACAAGGAGATAGATCAGATGATCTAGGAGGTCATATTATAATTATACGATCGTCACAATAAACATTATTTAAAAGTTCATGGATCGAACAGCAGTGTGAGCAGTTGCCGAATCCTGTTGAAAGTAACCATAGTGCCTTTCTTCTGGTGTCAATTGTTCGAAGAATAATGCCAATATTTGATGTATGTACACGTCAGCAGTAACGGTGGTGTTGTAAAAAATTGTGAATAATTCTAGAAAAATATTTCTTGTGGAACTCAACGCACACCACACTCCGATCTTTATGTCGTGAAGTGGTTGTTCGTGAAGCTGTATTGAAGAGAACATCGCAACAATTCCTCGAGACTTACTTCAAAGGGCAAATCAGAATGTGTTTCGGAGGTGCCAAGAATGCATTCGAGCCGAAGGACACCACGTTCAGCAGGTACGTTAAGCGGCGCAGCGGTAGGTCTCGTATAGCACGGGAGTTGAGTCAGCGGTTTGCCGGGCGAATGAGCCCTCGACTGCCCGGGCGACGCGGCCGGAATCTTCGGCGAACGATAAAAAAACCACCCGGTACCTTCGTAAATAATGCGCGCCTGGTAGGAGTCTGTGCAGCCACCTTACAAACGGCAAAATAGCCACCTGAAAATAGGAAAGGTTCCATTTTTCAACTCTAATAAACTGATTCTCGAATGTGAGACAAATACAATTATTCCTTACCAACTCCACAACTCTGGTAAAGAGTTACTGAAAATGTTGGAAAGGTATCAGGTACGAAATTCGCGAAAAAGAAGTTGAAATCATATCTTCGTGTTAGATTATGTCTTGTGCTCATAACAGACGCTGTTATTCCATATTCTCAAGAAGAGCTTATTCAAAATCCCGGACTGCATACGCACCATGGAGGGCCACAAAATCTAAAACTCATTGCTTAATGGAGATTCGTTTACTCTTGCCTACACCCTTTGGTATATTATGCAGCTTCCTTGTTCGAGGCTGGAAATGCTTCTTTTGTTATAAGGCATAACTCAATGTCGTAACTTCTAAAGCTCTTCCAAACGTTGTACTTTAAGACCGTAAACAGCCACGTGATCAGTAGAGTTCAAGGATGTCTTGCCGCTAAAACTCTCTAATGTACTGCCATTCAGTACGTTAGTGCTAATGTGCCGGAGAACGACTTCTAAAGATGTCGTCCTCTTCCGACCTTTCCTCGACTGCACTGACAGCACTGAGGAGAACTAAACGTCGGCTCCTTTCTCGTTGCACGCACTTCCTCTGAGGCGAAGCATTCAGTCGCCGATCCCTTTTACCTTATATGGACGAGGCCCTTCGTTTCGAACTGTGATGATAACTTTTTCCGCTGGTTGCCGCGGCTGAGCTGTCAGCGCCTGCCACTGTGTTGCTTTACAGTCCCTAGATACAGAGAGTAGCGCATTCCATTGTTCCACCGATCTCGCCATTTTATATCCAGTTGTCAGGAGAATTGAAACTGTATGATATTTTGTTAGTTGAGAACCACGAATCTATCCAAAACCAATATTAATATTCTTGAAAATCTCCATAACGTCACCAATTGTAATAATTTTTCTTCCGCTCCTGATTGCTGCCTGGCGCCTGAGGGTGAGAGGATATTAAATGGCAGCGGTTGCTTCTCCACCAGCTCCCCCATCTTCAAGCTCAGTTCTGTAATTTGTTGCTGAGTTTGCGCCAATTCTGAGCCGAGTTTCCGCGGTCTTGTTTCGCTTCTCCCGCAATTGGTGGACGTGCTGGCGATTCAGAAATTTTGTTCCACTCCTCCTATTTGACAAGAAGATTGCCCAAAACTTTCGCTCAAAGAAATGCCACACCCTCGTTCGAACTGTCACAGTTCGTACCTGGAGAAAACAAATAGACGCCGAGACCAGACGCCCACCAACGCCGTCACAACCCACGGCATTTCACTTCTGCCACGACCTCACGCAGCTCCTCCGAAACACATCCGCTCCCGCCGACGACCTGCGGGCTCCTGAGGAAGTGAAAACAATTCCTTCTAATCGGTTAACATGTTAAAACGTGAGTGCATTGTCATAGCTAAAGATAAGATTTTCTTGCAGTAAAACTCTCTAAAACATGCAGTAAAAACACTAAAACGTGCAAAAATATGCAATAAAAAGATCAAAACTTTGCAAAACGGTGTTATATAGCCCCAAAACTCCAGTTAATCCATTTATCAACTTATTTGGGATATGACATTTAGGGTAATTGAAATATGATTTTAGTCTTTGTGTTATAATTTTGTACATATTCTTTAATCAAACCATATTTGACATTTTAAATATGTGCACAAAACATTTAGCATAAAAATACAGGAAAGTAAATACAAAAAAATAAACCTTCAGAAATAAAAAATAATTAAGTTACAGAAGAAATGTTCTTAATTGTTTTCATTATAATTTGCAATTATGGTTGTACTTGGCGCGACAGTGCGCGTGCGGGCCATGGCCTACCAGCAGCGTTCTGGTCTTGCGGCCATAGGTTAAGGGGGTACATGTGGTTAGCACGAACACATGATAAGTGAGTTTTCTCATCGTCACACAGCAACATATACTGGGACATTGCAAGGAAAACGCACATATTGTGATGAACCGACGCTCAAACAAAAGGAGGGAAAGGCACCGTCACACCGAAGTGTGTCGGTATTCAGATGACAGGTGTGCCCGTTAAAATTGTGACTGGGCGCCAAACGAACACTTACCTAACATCCGGTACCAGCTTATGAGCACCTCAGGGGTGAGCATTCTGTTTCAATGAGGGCATGTACAGGGTTTGGCAGAAACAAGCTTTTTTGAATTTCCTTCAATGTGTTATTCTCTTAAAGGGCGAAAACACGTTTATTATTGCTTTGGATTACATATCATTTTCTAATTGTTTTCTTTAAATTGTCTTTAACATGGCAATTATTGATGACATATGCAAGTGGTAGATTCATACCTGAAGTCGACGAATTGCACACCTGTTCCGACGGGCGCAGTCACAGGTAGGTTGACGAACAGGTGCCTCCGTCCCAGGCGTAGCAGACAGATCGGGCGTCGCAGGATCGCAGCTCACGCACCCGGGAATTCGCCTCTCGCCGACCTACACAGGACTTTACACAGGAAGTTGTAAAGATGAACCACCTACGTTGAATAGCGGGTGAAAGCCGTCAAACGCCACTTTCCCCGTATTAATGCAGCCACGGTAGCTCGGCTAATTAATTAAATGCTGGTCCGCCGAATAGAATAAATTCCACAGAATTGTGTTCGGACGGCCAGTGCTGAGTCGGTCGATCAACTTTATCTGTCGTCGTCGACCACTCCTCGACGTGAATTTATTTATATGTTAAAATTTTAAAGATGCTTTCTCGAAACGTTTTTGCTCTCTCAAGTTTTGATTCTATCTGCTGAAGTTTCGCTTCTCTCGCCAGCCTCTGTCACGTATCCCCACTCTTTCCTTACATGGCTGCCTTGTCCTTTCACGTGATTGCAATTTCTAATGTTATTGGCCGAAATTTTGTGTTCTGGAAGATTCTACTCAAGTCGGAAGATAACAGGGCACTTCTTAGGGTGATGTCATTTGCTGGGTATCCCATTGGCTCTCTTTGTTGTTTGAGATTTCGCCAGCGCCGCAGAGACAGACAATTCAAGACCACCCGGCCGCCTTTGTGGCACCTTATGTGTTTTGGGGATTTTCCTACACAACGCAGGGAGAGCCTCTTAATCGACTAGTTCCGGTTCCTCGTATGTTGACAATGCTGGACCGTCCAGCCGTCCAGGGGCGGCTTGCTCGGGAGTCTCTGGAGGCAGTCCGTCACTGCCTGCTTTTGTTATTTGAAGACGGGGTTGGGAAGGGGTGGGCGCAGTTTCTGGCGCGTGGGGCTGTGACGAATTGAAAGGGTTCCTAATTTGGCGTGACGCGAGGGCAGCCGGGTGTTGGGTTGCTGCGAGAGCTTATAGCTCGTCACACTATAAACTTGCCTGACCGGGAATCGAACCCGGGGTCGCGTTATGGAAAGCGAGCACGCTTACCAATGAGCTATGCCGCCTGGCACAATTATGTATATTTCCAAATTATTTTCTGAGAAATTATGTCTTCTATCACTCTATGTTTCAGACGAAAAGTTTCGTTCTACATTTACATTTGTCCGTGTACCGAGCCTCACTTTGGCGTACGTGTGCACGCAGCTAAAAGCGGTCAAAACTGCGTGTATTGTCTGTTGATTTCCCAGGGCACATTAGGTTGCGAGAATTTCGATGAATTTGAAACGCAGTGCGCTTGCCACGAAGCTTCGCACCCAAGCTTCGGTCAAATGTGACTCGCGCATGCAGTCTCGTGTTGGTATGTTCAGCGAAAATTGATACAACGGATATATGATCCAATTGGGAAGATAGATCCCGAACCAGGGACCAAAAAGGTATTGAATACCGGTAAAATACCTTTAAAGAACGTCTATACCGGTGTGGACGTCCATAAAGGCTATACCGGTATTATACCGATATTTTCGCTGGAAATAGTGTCGCGTTCGCTCCCCAAACGCGCGTTCGCACCAACAAACGCGCGTTCGCTCTCCCTCACGCGCCTTCGCGTCCTCACACTCGCCTTCGCGCCCCACACGCGCGTTCGCGGCCCTAGACTACTATAATAATTCTGTCTCAACCAACAACAGAACTCGACCTAGGTAGAATGTCTGGTGACGAAAATACGCCAACGTTGAGACTCGAACCCTAGGACCCCCGGTCAGGAACTCTGCGGAGTCCATAATTGTTTCTCTGAGCCATCTCAGCGTAAAAAATCAGAATGTTTCCCCTCCGAAATCTGTATGATAATACTGAAATACCGGTATTTTCTCATGAAAATACCGGTATTTTCATGAAAAAATACCGGAAAAAACCTCTAAATAGAGGGTTTTTACCGGTATAGACGTCGAATAAAGGGAAAATACCTCTAAAAATACCGGTATTTGACGTCTTATACCGGTATTTTTAAGGTATTTTGAATAAAGGTATAATAGAGGTAAAGGTATTTCTATACCGGTATAAATACCTTTACCGCTATTATTTCGGTATTCAGTCCCTGGCCCCGAACATAGTGTTGGCTGAGCTGCCGCAACCAAGAGCCGCGGACCTAATTCGTGATAACACTGCATATCCGTGCTGCAGTAGCTCACTGTCAGAAAGTTTAATTAGACAATAGGCATCATGAAATGTATAGACGATCAGTTCATAGGGCAATAAAAATGCAGAATTAATACATATTAAACGGTTTCACAGACCACCCGAATGCATTACTGGGTTATGTCATTAAATTTTTCTTAAATAAAACATTAAAAAGATAACAAGTTAATATAAAAATTATATTTTAAACAATTAATTATGAATCTTGCACATTCGTCAAGTAATATCCCAAAATTTGCAATTTTCTGGGAGCATTACTTTAAACGTGCAATATCGAACAGTAACCCCCCAAACCGGTCTTTAGTCTTAGCTTTTGGTGCTCGTAACAAAAGAATGCAGCTAGAATTACTTTTATCAAATTATTATGCCTTTAAAAACGCATTCAAGCGTTCTTAAAGGCAAATTCTGTTCTTCCAAACACAACCGAACGCGCTGATCTTTTCACTGTATTTACTGGTGAAATAAGCAAAAGATTTATTCACGCAATTTTAAGTAAATGCTGGAGAAATTAGTTCTTAATACAGAGTAGGCTTTTACTATAAGTATACGGTATTTACCAAAGCGTAAATTGTTCACCGAAACGTAGGTATTTACTTACTTTTATGGACATCATCCATTGCGTCGAAAGCTTGGAAATTAAATATTGCATTGCATTTAGTGAACGATCCTGGCGGTTTCGAAATGGAAATACCAATTTGTTTTTATTTTTATATGTTGGAAGACGTCTCTCCTATCTAGGAACTTCCAAAGTAAGCATGTATTTTATTTGGTATTTTTATTTTGCAGATTTCGCATCTCGAACTTTTTCAGTCACAAAAATCAGTATATTTTTCTTACGCTTCGCATGCTATTCTCAATATTTCAGGTTTCTCTATTCTGTAACACTAATGTCATAGTTTACCGATGTTTAGTGTAGTGTTAACTATAAAATTCATAGATTACAAAATGGCTTTCTAATCTCTACCATTAAGACCGTCAGGACACTCTTCTTACAGCGTCTTGTAGAGTAGCGTAACATATTGTAGTACTTTTAGCACACCAATGATAGCGTGTACTGATTTTACGCAAAGTGTTGTGATGTTGAGACTCGTGTTTTAAAAATACAGTGAAACTTGTGTTAAGCAGTTCCTAAGCATTTCAGTGATGGCCCTTCATAAATTCAGCCTTAGGTTTATGAGGTTACGACATGCGTTCGGTACGTCAGGTCTAATTTGACTTCATTCTCTTGAGGAACTCGCTTTCCGTTCTCACCTAACCTAACTCACAAGCAAATTAGCAGAGATGCAATTCACATCTTGTAGAAACTTTTGGACCGTCAGGCGCGAGGAGTTCGCGAATGATTTATTTGGTTTTGACCAAATAAATCAAATCATCAAACAGTTAAAACTTTGGGGGAGAAGATTAGCTTCGCACAATTTCTTGAGTTCCAGAATTTCTTCCCAACATTTTTACTATAAATACGATAGTTGAAAGATGAAAGTTAAAAAAAACAACAAATAATAAAATTTTTAAAAGCTCAAGATTAGCAACATTTGAAAAACTAGACATTTTCGTTCCCGAATTAGAGAAAACATATTTGCAACAGTACATGAACTGCAGATTTGATTCTTTTGCATTCCTGAAAAAATAGGAACTCATCCTCAGCTCTACTCTTACAACTACAAGCAAAAAGAGTGATCAACAAAACGTGCTCATGGTAAGGCTACATTTGTGTCCAAAAGCAAAACAAGGGGCCATCTCAGCATTTGCTCAATGGATCAGGGAAAGTGGACAAAAAACAGATCGAGATGGATTATCTTGGTCGAATGATCAGATTGGTTTGACGGGGGCGGGCTCCACTAGCCGTTGACAAGTTTCTGCGCAGGAGAAGCAGGGGTGCGAAACTTGACGTGAATGCTGCGAAATAGGGAAAGCGAGTGCGAACGCATTGTTCTTTCATAAAGAGACATTTAAGAAATGTCAATTACCAATGACCTAAATAATATGACCATGTGTCCCGCCGCAGGATATTATTGAAGTTATTTTCAGCTCTCTTGTGCTTCTTGTTCTGTTCAAAATTTCTCGAGGGGCCTCTTAAAAAATGAAAGAAACAATTGATTCCATGAAAGAGTGACCTTAATCAATGTGGCTGTGAGAGCAAGTTTCACTGTATTTAACATAACAAAACGCACTTTTCGATATTTACTAAATTGTGATTCTTTTATGCACAGCTTATGCTGAATCAAGACAAAGAGAAGCATCCAATAATTTTTCTGAAAGACATGAAATTCAAAGAATTGCAAGCAATTCTCGAATACATGTATCGGGGTGAAGTCGTGATACCCCACGACCAGCTGACTTCTTTACTTCAAGTGGCGGAATCCCTTCAGATCAAAGGATTGGGTTGCGGAGAGAAGTCGCAACCTCAGAGCGGTAATCGAGGTTTAATTCAAACCCACCCACTGCAGCAGCCGCAGCCCCAGCCACTGCCAGCGCCTCTGCAGCAGCAGACTCTCCAGCAGGTGGCGCCCAAGCCCGTGCAGGTAATGCGCGCACCGGCGCCTGTGATCAGAGGCCTGGAGGTGACACAGGTGGTGCGCGAGGTGGCGCCGCAGGTGGTGGACCTCACGGACGAGCCACGTCCCCCGGTACGCACGCCGCCCACCCCCCACGCCCTCGCGCACGGCCACGCCCACGCGCCGCCCGGCGACGCCGCCAAACGCCCGCAGGCCCCCCCGCAGGGCACGCCCCGGGCCAAGCGGCTCGCGTATCCCGTGCCCGTCCCCGCCCCCGCCCCCGTCGCCGTGCCGGACAGGTTCAACCAGACCACCGCCAGCCCCATCACCATGCAGAACGTGATGCATCAACAACAGAACGTCGTGACGAATGCTGGCCAGCTGGGAGGAACCACTATGATGGCCACGCCCGTACCCCTTACCTCTGTCCAGACTCCACCGAAAGCGAGCCCGGTCGTCAGCAGACCAACAAACGAGCCGGGAGGCCAAAGTGCAGTACAAGTCTTAATGCCTCCCACTCAACGCCCTGAGACACACGACATACGCGATGCCGGCAATCAACCAGAAGCCCAGAAGGTCAAGCCGAGGACGGTCCCCAGAATCCTCCAGAGAAAACCCAGTGCGGTGCAGCCTAGTACCGCGAAGACTAGCAGCCCTGTGGCGATGCCATCCCAGAACGCTCTAGTCGTTAGTGCTCCCAGAGCCCAGCTGCAAACTGCTCCTGCTTCTGAGACTGCTCCCACTGCAGAGGCAAATGCCGCAGCTCGTGCCATCGCCAATGAAAATGCCGCTGACATGGTGGGGAAAACTCCCACTGCCACTACTCCTCCGGTGGTCGAGCAGACAAACGGCTCTGAGAACGAAGTGCGCGCCAACGAAACACCTATAGAACCTCAAGATTCGCTCGACCCAGCAGCAGATCCAGCCGAGGACGTGGTTGACGAAAAGCCTTCGCTCGAGAGCCCGAAAGACACTGCAGCCAAAAATAGCCCCGCCTCAGAGAAACCAGGGCCATCTGGTGTGGGAAAGGCCAAACCAGGTTAGTGAAACGCTAAATCCAGTTTTAAACATTTGAATACTCTTTGGAGATTACAATATTGAAATAATAGTGTACTCTGCTATAATTGATTTTCTCAAACCAACGAAGTAGTAAATTGAACAATGTTCAGGTTTAATCTTTTTTTTTTTTTTCTGACTATCAGTGTATTGAAATACAGGCGTTTGGGAATCGATGTCACTCAACGAATCCTAGAATCATTATTTGAATAATTTTGCCAAAAAGCTTTCTGCACAGCTCGTATTTTTACCGGACATTTCTTTGAATTCTGTTTTTTTTTTAAATTAATTATGTATGTGTGTGTGTGTATATATATACATATATATATATACATATGTATATATATATATATATATATATATATATATACACACACACACACACACACACATTATATTCACAGTAGAATAAGTAGTTGTAGCAGCAATGTTGGATTTTGTTATTCAGTTAGAATTACAGACCGTATTATAACTTCATTGGATGTTATAATTAGATCTCGGATTTTGGGACAGAAGCCTATGTAGTGCCTTTAGGGTGTAGTGTAAAATAATTGCAGATATTCACGAATCATGAAAAAATATGTTTACTGATACAGAATTGTTGCGCACCTGGAAAACCTGGAATACCTGGAAAAGTCAGGGAATTTCTAGTCTCTGCAAAAACAGGGAAAAGTCAGGGAAAATAACAAAATTGCATGGAATTTTGGCGTATTCGGAAAACATTCAAGGAAAATATTATTAAAACTTGTATTTATATTGTAACAAATCTCCTTTTTCTTTATTGCTACTGGATATCAAATCTACCATTTGCTTACCAATTTACAATCTGGGCAACTCGACCCGCCCGCCATACGGGGGACGAGAAACCTCCGTGAAAGTTTTTCTGGCTATTGATTGCTGCGGATTTTCGTTGCTTGTGGCTAGTTTCTCACTTCTGGATCACCAAATTCCTGACTGATCGTAGCGGGCGTTGCACCTAAATAACTTAGATCACTTCCAGGCTGCACTCCACTCAGCAATTTTATATTTTTTTTTACTTTAGTGAACGACTACAACTTCACAGCACATATGCTTACAACCATCCCCTCCTTCCAAACCAACAGAACTTTTACCTCACAAAAAGTCGACTTTCATCTTTTGTCAACAAAGCCCCCTAGCAACCACCTGCCATTTGTCTACTCTTTTCCTGAATACTTGGTATATCACAATATGAACTAAATTGTCTGTTTTTTATTAATATTTTTCTTGAATGTTTTCCTAATATGTCATTAAACCTTCCGTCATTCACACTGTTGGATTTTGTCACAAACACTTTTGCCTTTTCGAGTGGCAAGAATTTTGATAGTTATTAATATTTTTTATTTAAACAAGAATTTTTAATTTTTTAAACTGAATTTATCAGTGAACTAAACTAAGGCGCCAGCGCCATATAACTAATATCGGTATGTACTTGGAGAGCAAGTTTTTTCACTTCGACTCTAAACTGCAAACTGATTTGAGTTCGCATTTGAATAGTGAGGAGACAACAAGAATTCACAAATAATTATAAGTAAGTATTTAAAAATACGCATTTCACCTCGAAATTCTCTAATAATTATATTTTAATTAATATGTTATAAGTAAAAAACAGATTTTGAAGAATCAACGTCTTTGTTTACACCAGGGTTTTCTTAGAACTAGAAATGAGTTTATTTCTTATAGTTTTATATTGAAACCTTGTTTATAAGTTGTGTATAATGTTCCTTTAATTTAAGCAAACAAATGTGATTTTGTTTTTTACAGTAAAAATTGAAAAATTTGTATAATAAATTTGTTTGCATTTCTGGGAAGAAATTTGAGGAGTCTTTCTCAGAAATCTCAACTAATTTAGTTTAATATTTTAGAAAATTAAATTACATCTACACTGGGAAAAACAAAATAATGATTCACGATTGCCTTTTTTAATAGTACGAACGGAAAAATGAACACTAAACATATAAACACCCAAAATAAACTAGTGGTGCTACAACAGCACTTACTTTCCCGTATTAGAGGAAACAGCTAAGTAGTACTGTAATATTGCACTTTATGCGCTACTAACATCTTCGCTTGGAACTCACTATTTCCATTGCAGTGTTGTCAGAACTATGTGAATTCTACAACTTCACAAAAATAGAATGCAAAAGTTTTGTAACCCTGTATTGGAAAAAGAAGCCTGATACCCTGGAAATATAGAAATGCCTTCCATTGGGCCATGATTAGGGAAGAGTATTTTAAAACCATGCAACAAATTCTCTACTCACTACAAATGGTACAGCATTTGGTGCAAAACTAAATCTTTGCCTGCAAATATCAACATAAATTAGACAATTATAACTCCTTTTCATACAGCTCTATTAGGTCACAACAATGACACTAATTCACAGATAATCGCGAGCGCAAAGTGAATTCCATTGTTGCAGACCCTGCATTGTCGCTATTCTGAGAGCTATTAATTCTTTTTACTTATTTCAAATATTTCAAAATAAACAATTTCTAAAATATTAATGTGTAAGTCTATAACAAAGTTCGAATGTAAGAAACGAAGAAAGAAATAATATACAAAATTGCACATTCTAATTTACGACGCATCCAGCTGTCCGAAGCGCAGTAAATTTACAGCGGCCTATTACGTTTGTCACAAAATTAAAGAAAAACTACTCGTATTATGAAAAAATTAAGCATGACCGTATTTATTTTATTTATTTATTTGTCAATATTCGGAATTGCCACATACTCTTTCTTGCCAACTACCATCTATCATCGCCAAAAGTACATTTTTTTGTCATTTTCTTAATTTTTCGGTTTCCTATTGGTAGAACAGAAACATTAATTTTAGAATATTAAAGAACACAAAAACCTAGCCGTAAATGACAATTTTCTTTTAAAAATTGTGTGCCGTTTAAGAGAAAATGGCGTTTTAGCACTACTAAAAATGCGAAATTTGAAGCTCATTTTCACAGAAAATTTTTGAGTTTTCAAAATACTTTATTTGAAGCACTTACACTCACAAATATAATCATCTTTACAAATTGCGGATAATGTGCATATTAAGATGTGAGAGATCTTTCAAAAAATTTACATTTATATAATTTTTGAAAAAAACAAAAAAACTCAAAATAAACTTCACGCTATACTAATGAGTGTAATTAGCACTATCCGTTACAAAAGTTTCAAGAAAAAAATTGCAGCCATATACGAGAAAATGATGTTTGAGCATTTCTGAAAATGCCGAAATTTGAGCTACTTTTCACAGAAAACGGTAGTGTTTTCGAGAAACTTTACTTGACATTATTTAAAGCATATATACTCGTAAATATAATAATGTAAAAAAATCGCCGATAATGTAAATATTAACGACGTGAGAGACAAGTAAAAAAAATTACATTTTGGTAATTTTTGAAAAACCAACCGATAGACCAAAATGGCTTTTATGTCATTGATAGAGTACATTTACCACTATCCCCACCAAAAGTTTAAAGAAAAAATTTGGAGCCGTTTTTGAGAAAATTTTGTTTTTGTAATTTTTTAAAATTGCACATATTGCTCGCAATATTGCACGAAAACTACCAAAATTATGAAAAACATTTACATGACCTTTATTAAGAACTCAATATGCAGAACAAATTTTATTTGAAGAAAAAATCTCGATCTTCAATTTTGTAGTTGGAGAAAGACGCCGAAAAAAATTCAAACTTTCACAATTTTCGAAAATTCAGAGCTGTACGTGAAAATCGGACCTATGCCATGTTAAAAGTGTATTTTCCTCTATTCATACAAGAAATTTAAAGAAAAAATTTGGAGCCGTTTTTGAGAAAATTTTGAAAACCCCCGGGGGGCTTCATATAAAGTACCCCCAAATCTTAAAGAATATTTTTCAAAATCACAAAGCTTTGACTAGAATCAGATCGACTGGGGAATATCAATTTTGAAGAAAATCGACCGGACGGTTTAGGCGCTAGCGTTGACCACAGACGGACAGACGGACGGAATGCCATCAATCGATTTTTAAGTATAAAGAAGCAACAAATCATGATTTTGACCACACCACGAGATAGAGGATTTTTTTTCTTAATTTAGCAACTGGTTTTATCCACTTATTCGTTTTCACGGCCCGGCAATTAATTTTTTTCCGCCGAAAATTGGCCATTTTTTCGCGCAGCATTACATAACTTTCCCTATACTACGTATATCACTCCGTGTATACGTACGTATACGGGAAAGTAAAAAGGTAAACCGAGCATATTATCTGCCTTTGTCTATCACACACGTTTATACGTTATGTTTTAATGTGTCCTTCAAAGAGTGATTGAATCAGTCTTGAAAACAGACTGATCCATTCTTTTTTTTTTCACAGTGTATTTTATTTTAAATTTTATTTATTATTGATTGTTGTTAGATTATTAATCTATTAGCGCCCGGTGGCAACTTAAGTTGCGACGTCGGATAATTTGTTCTAGATTCGAAGAATTAGGTTCTGTTATATTTCATTTGTCGACGTGCGCGCATGCTGAATACTGTTGCTGCACAGTGTTGTCTAAAATGTAAGTTTTGTCCTGCACGTAGTTACATTTTTTTGTTTTCATGATATATTTATCAATGGTAATACATTCAAGAACATATTTATATAAATATTTGTGCAAATATATTGTATTCGTTATCGTTAGAGTAATCTAAATGTGTTTGGCAACTTAAGTTGCCACTGGGCTCATTCAATATTATATTTGGAAAAAAATATATTTGCGTGTAATCTCAGTTGCCAAGATTTAAAACTTTGTGTGTGACGTTTGTGTAATGGACTAATGATGAATTATTTTGATTAGCTTGACTTATATTTTATATTTTGACAGCTTTTCTCGAGGCAGAAATGGTGATGGTTTGCTTTTGCATGAAGTGCTAGAACTTTTAGAAAATGACAGCTTGTGCCCAGACAATATCGCTATTTGTCCGCCTGATGAACATTCTAATGCTGATACGGACAAATATATTTCAATATTCTTCATGAGATTATTTTATCTTTTTACTGATACCGCTTTATCCCAGTGGCAACTTAAGTTGCCAGATAATTTTCCTATGTTGGCAATCTTGTTTGGTTTTGTACTCGAAATATGTTGTAATAAGATTTCAGAAGTACTCGTATTTCAAATTTCATTAAAAAATATTCATCAGGAAATTACGGGCATTAATGGGTTAATAAACAAATGTATGTCTTTGATATTTTCAAAACATTATTTTTTTCAAATTTATGTATACTTGTGTTTGAATTGCAGAAAGTTTTGCAAATGAACAAAAATGGTAAAAAAACGACTTTCAATCCTGCGTGGTTGGACGATGAAAATTTTAAAGATTGGCTGCGAAAAAATGAACGTGATAAATATTCGGCTACGTGCATCAAATGCAATCAAACATTCTCTCCTAGCAACATGGGAAGACAGGCGGTAATAAGTCATTCCAAAGGAGCAAAGCATAAAGCAAAGACTACAGCAAATTATCAAATAAACAACTTTTTCCTCCAATATAGTTCCGCAATCGGTAAAGAACATTGTTTAAATTAAATATTATAATATTGACGTACACCAATAATTTTTTTCATGCATTTTTAAACTTTTTTAGCTGCTATAACCGCTGCAGAATCCACATCAGCAACACTCCCACATGGACCACCAGTTATTTCTACTGCAGATGTAACTGATGCCCTGCAACCATTACCGGCCAATACAAAATCGCAAACTCAAATGAACAACTTTGTTGAAAAAGATGAGGTTACCACTACAGAGATTTTATGGTGCCTTCAGACTATCGTTCGTCATTTTTCACTATCTGGAGCTGGCTCGTGTGTTGATGTGTTCAAGCGGATGTTTTCGGATAGTTCTATTGCGAAAAATATGGCTCTTCAACGATCAAAAATGGCATATGTCATTACGTATGGACTTGGTCCTTTTTTTCGCCAAACTTTAATCGATGATATTTCATCCGAATGCCCATTCACCGTTTCATTCGATGAAAGTCTTAACAAAGTGAGCCAAAAAAGTCAGATGGACTTAAACGTTAAATACTGGAGTAAATCCAAGAATCAGGTTGCTTGCGAGTATTTAGGATCCACTTTTTTAGGCCACACTACTGCTGTCGATCTTCTGCAGGCTTTCAAGTCGGAGGTAGCCTGTCTTAACTTGAACCATCTGATTCAAGTTTCCATGGACGGGCCAAACGTCAACCTGAAGTTTTATCGCCTATTCAGAAATGAAGTGGAAGCTGAAACCGGTCATACGTTAATCGATTTGGGAACATGTGGGTTACACAATTTACACAACTCCTTCAAAATGGCATTAAAAGCAACTGGTTGGGAAATTTCTGGATTTCTTGGTGCTATATATCAACTCTTCAAAAATGTACCGGCTCGTCGAGCTGATTATACAAGGTTTACAAACTCATCGAAATTTCCACTCAAATTTTGTTCTGTGCGTTGGCTACACAATTCTGATGTTTCAGCACGTGCAATTGAAATAATTCCCGCTTTAAAGAAATTCGTCAAAGGTGTCGAAGATGAAGGGATTGAACCGAACACCAACTTTTATAAAAAAATGGTCGAAGCTCTCAATGATCCTTTACTGAGTGCCAAGTTGGCTTTTTTGCAAACTTTAGCCTCAGAAGTTGAACCTCTCCTCCGAATGTTCCAAGCAAACAAACCCATGGCTCCATTCTTGTATACCGATTTTTTATCGTTGATATCTTCTGTCCTGAAACGTTTCATCAAAGATGACGTTTTGAAGGTGACTTCATCAGTAAAAAAAATCGATGTTTCGAAGAAAGATAATCTTCAAAGTGTGAAGCATATCAAAATTGGTCATCTTACACTCGCAGAAATTCGTAAGGCATCAGGCATAAAAGAGAAAGCTGTTTTGGAATTCAGACAAGCTGGTTTGATAGCTTTACAAACATTCTGCCAGAAACTGCAAACCAAATCTCCGCTGGCTCATGATGGAGCAAGGTTGATGACTTTTTGTGATCCTCATGTTATTAGCAGCAACAAGGAAGTCTCTACGCGACGTCTGTCATCGTACATACAACATTTGTTGTCGAAGGGATGGATGAGTGGAATCTCATGTGACAAGGTCGAACAAGAATTCGTGGCTCTTTGCAAGAAACCAGGGATGGATGACATTTTACGAGAATATTCAAGAGATGAAAGACTGGACGACTTTTGGATGCGTTTGCTGTTGAAGTACAAATGTTCTCCTAACCTTACGAAATTCCTTAGGCTGACACTTGTTTTCTCTCACGGTCAAGGAGATATTGAACGTGGTTTTTCAGTAAATAAAGAGTGTCTCATCGACAACATGTCGGAGAAATCGTTAGTGGCACAGCGTCACTGGGAAGGGGTTCAGAGCCAAGGAGGAATAGACAAAATTGAAATTACCAAACGCATGATTCACTATGTAAGAAATGCACGTAGCCGATATCGAGACGAGCTTGAAAAAATGAAAAACGAAAGTGCTTTAAAAATGAGTAGAGAGCTGGAAAAAAGAAAAGCGAAAGAAAGACTTTGCGAACTGAAGGAGAAAAAAATACGAATTGTGACAGAAGAATCAAACGTAGAAGAAGAAATTTGTAAGACGATGAGTGTTTTAAATAAATTATAGTTTCATTTTAATCTAGAAAGTTTATGATGTTGAGTAATTACAATCCAAAAATTATTTATTGTTAATTTAGTTTCGATCATTTGTGATATTGGTACATATTTGTGATATTGTGATTCATTTCAAATGTGATTGTATAATTTATATAAATTGTTCATATATGAAATATAAAACCTAATAAATATGTCATTAAATCATATGAAAATACTTTTTAATTTTATTGAAATGACCTGGAAAATAAATTTTTAGGGTATGGAAAACCTGGAAAAGTCAGGGAATTTCTGAATTTTCCAAGCGCAACAACCATTCATAGATGGGGCTTATTCAAAGGAGGATCTAGCCAAAGCACATAATTTCTGCACTGGGCTGTTTCCTCACTTCAACGGTTCGCACAACCCCAGTCTGATCAGGGAAAAGTTTCTCTATTACACCTAATTTCCAGAAAGAGGGAGGTTATTCCTCAAGTAAAAGTACTAAATCAATTCCCACGTAGTGGTGGTGACTCCCTTTTCCATTTTACCCTTTGCTGTAAGGTGTGAAGGTACTTTCGTGACCAATACTTCCAAATTACTGCTAATTTATTATTTAAATTGAGGAACTGCTGCGCAGGGGCTATCTGCACAAGAGGCGAGTTGGAATCCATAGGGAAATTATTAAGGGGGTGCCCGTAGACTAAGTGATTTGGGGTCAAAATTAAGTTGTACAACTCCATCTGTGTAGAGGTGACCTCCAGCGGTCTTGAGTTCAAACAAGCTTCGATTTTAGCCAGAAGAGCGTACAAGGTAAACAAGGGTACAACTTGTTGCCCCAAATCACGACGCAAATGGAATTTAAGACTTCTTACACACGCTTCCGCCAAAGAGTTCCAGTGTGGAGAGAATGTGGGACAAACGTGCCAGGAGGTACCCTGCACTGATAAGAATTTTGTGAAGACTTCTAAATCCTGAGAAGAAAGAAGAAAGCGATAGCCTCTGCTATGTTACGACTAGCCTTTTTGAATGTTCTAGCATTATCAGTATACATTTGCACAGGGTAACCTCTCTGCGACCCAAATCGTTGAAAGGCCACAATAAATTGAGAAGCAGATAGGTTCTCCACAATTTCTAAATGTGAGGCTTTCGTGCTATGGCAGATAAACACTGTGATCTAAGTCTTCTGAAAAACTTTGGATCTTGTAAGAGACGGCCTTGTCAAAATTGGCCCACAATAATCTAAGTATGTGTGAGCCCATGGCCGAGAAGGAGTAACACGGCTAGGAGGCAGCGAACCCATAATCTGCCCAACAGGAGCAGCTTGCAAGTCATGCAAGCATTGTTTACCTTCTTTCTTACTCGTCGTTAGGAAGGAATCCAAAACTGCTGGCGCACACATCCCATCAGGGCTAAGTCCGCATGTAGAAATGCGAGGTGTATCGTTTAAAAAAAAGGACGGTAAATTTGTGGTTAGGTGGAATTATAAAGGATGCTTGTTTAACCTCTCCACCTGAGAATGCATTACATGGCCACCCACCCGCAAGAGCCCATCAGGGCTTAGATCGGGATTCAAACTAAGGAGAGATGATTTAGGAGGTAATGCCATCTTTTCTGAGCGTGCCTTGTATTCAAGGGGGTACATATTTAGCTGAATCAGCCTTATTATTACCACCGTGGCTTCTCTCAATTCAAGAGGGGGACAACCAACCCCGTCTCCTCGTCTGAGAAGATGCAGGATCAACGCGAGCAGCTTCGTATATTGTTAATAACCTTAAACGTAGTGCTGACACTCTTATCAACTTGTGATATTTGGAGTGTGCTAAGCAGAAATTAAACAAAGATATTTTGCGTCTCATCACTCTGAAGAAGGCATACCTGTTTGGTAAGCAGTGAACATACAACAGGAAGAGTCTATCTTACCATTTTCTGCTACTTCAGCATCGACAAAAGGCTTGGCCCACTTAGAGACTGGTTCTTTTAACCAATGCGGTCCTTGAAACCAGAGTGCACTGTGTTGCAGTACCTGCCAGGAGATACTACGGGTTAGCAGATCAGCGAGGTTCGGCTTAGAGCTGACATGGCGCCAACAAGACAGTGGATAGGATGCCACTATATTAGAAACTCTATAGGCAGTGAAAGCATCCAACTTATGATTGCTTTTCACCAGCCAGTGCAAAACAATAGAAACTATCTGAAAAAGATACACTTGATTAAGTGAACACACAATTTCCAATGCTCTCACTACCTTCTTTGTCAATTCTACCAACAACAATGCTCTACATAACTCCAAGCGAGGAATAGTAGAGCCTGGCAGGGGAGCAAGTCTAGATTTAGAGCACAAGTTGCTGTGCATAACAGATGCAGAATCATGATTAACAAGATACAGTACAGTCCCATAAGCCTTTTGAGAGGCATCACAAAATCCTACCATATAAGACGGGAGGTGACCCTGGGGTAACACCTTGCGCAGGAGTATGATCGATGGTAGAAAAACAATCTCATTCAATAAAGACTGCCAGTAATAAGTGAGTTCAGAATCAAGAGGAGTATCCCATTGTAAATGCAAAGACCACATTTTTGTAAAAAAGAAGATTCAGCTTTACCAGGAAAGGATTCACAAAACCTAATGGGTTATAGATAGATGCGATCATATGCAAAACGACTCTTTTTGTGATACACGGGAAGTTGAAAGTGTTTGAATTGGAGTGTTTGCTGCAAGTAATGCAAAGCGTGTCCTTATGTGTGTTCCAAGTCAAACTTAATATTCTGTGTGTAGAGTCCAAGACCAAGGGCGTGGAAGAGTATTGTGCGGGGGTGCTATTTAGTGTGGCAAGAAACAACGAAGAATTGTTATTGACCTTTCTCAAATTAAAAGGAGCCCCTTTGAGCACTACTGAAATTCTTTGAAACAAGGATGCCGCCACTGTCGCTCCCAAACAGTAAGTCATCTACATAAAATCCATGCCTGATGGCTAAAGCCATTTCAGGATCAGTTTTAGTTATCTCCTCAGCCAACGTGTTAAGACACCTTGTACTAAGGAATGCGGATGATGCCATGCCATATGTGACAGTTTGCAACGTAAAACTTTAATAGGATTCTGGGGGTTCTCTCTCCACAAAATTCTCTGAAATTTAGTATCAGCATCATGCACCCTGACCACCCTGATACATTTTCTCTATATCTGCTGTAAAACAAACATTAAACAATCGAAATCTAAGCATAATGTCAATGAGCTCTGGTTGCACGTTTGGGCCAACGTAAAGCAGGTCGTTCAAACTTAATCCAGAAGATGATTTGGCACTACAATTGAAGACCATACGTAAGAGCGTGGTATGTGATTGTGGATTCAACACACAAAAATGAGGTATAAAATAAAAGGGAGGTGCTACCTTACTGACGCATTCAACTGTATGCCCCAATTCAATATATTCTTGCATGAACTTGATATAATTATACCTTAGCTCCCCATCCTTTGTAAATCTGCTTTCTAAAAACTGCTTGGCTACATAATGCAATTCCCCAATAAATGTGGAGGACGTTTAAAAGTCAAAGAGACACAAAATTGCCCATTCTCCAACCTGAAGGTGTCATCGTTAAACTTTTGTTCACATGGGTGATCCAAGTCTGAGAAGTTTTCATCACTAGAAGGTAAAATCTTCTTTGAATTCCAGACATTCTCATAATCATTGACTATGGAGGGAGAATGGGCAGCCAAGAAAAAACACTGATCTGGGGGTGCCCCACTTGGCAACAGTGTGGGCAACCGATCCCCTGCAATGACATTTCCTTCCTTAGTATCAAGAATACAAACATTTGAACAGTGGCTGTTTTTCTTAGTGTTAAGCACTTGAAAAAACAAAGAAGAGCTTAATAAAATGTCTAATTTTCTAGGAAGAAAGTATTGGTCATCAGCCAGTTTTAGGCCAGCAGGCAACTTCAGGGCAGCTAAATTAATGCTCCACCGAGGGGTGGATTTGGAAATAGCAGGATCCACTAAAAATTCTTTTGCCCTTTTCCAATTACAACATCGTGAGGAGACTAACAATTGAACTGTAGCATTTGAGCCAGAAGTGCATTAATAGAGTGAATGGTAGCATCATGCTTTAATTGTTTAAGGCGGAGGGCTTGAACCAGTGACTCGGTGATTAAGGACACTTCACTGCCAGAATCAAGTAACGCCCCTGCTGGCAGGGTTTGACCCAATTCGTTTGTTACATTCACAATAGCTGTGGGAAGGACAGAACCAGCTTAACCGTTCGGAATATCCACGTAGTTTATTAGAAAATATTTGCTTACAATTAGAATTGTCTTAAGATCTTATTTTCGAAGTTTCGGCGTTTCCTCCCGTGGACATCCTGTAGATAGCCAGTGAGAGGTTACCACATTATGCAATTCTGTTAAGGAAGAGGCATTACCATTTTTGAGGACAGGAAAGGAGAATAGAGCATGAATATGCTCCTCTAAAATTTTTGATTTATCATCATAACGATCTCTTAATAAGGCCCAGGCCTGTTGAAAGGGATCCATCAGAAACAGTTAATTGGGATATTAATTGTAGAGGGTCTGCCT
Organism: Acheta domesticus; assembly: GCA_031308135.1. Taxonomy (NCBI): domain Eukaryota; kingdom Metazoa; phylum Arthropoda; class Insecta; order Orthoptera; family Gryllidae; genus Acheta; species Acheta domesticus. Next base: position 110,386,333 of record JAHLJT010009419.1, on the reverse strand, counting down.
CCAGACTTCACATTAAATGCACTGACGTTTGTGAATTAGGAATCTGGGCCTGATTAATGACTAATTGAATGAACAAATCCGGAAATCACTGCCAATTTCTATACCTTCCATCGAATTTAGGAATTTTAATGCTCGGTAGCGAGCCGTGATGACATGCCAATATAACATTAGGAGGTTTTTCAAAGGGCTTGTATTTTTCATGCAATAATTGTTTGACGGCCAAATAAGCATTTTCACATTCCGAAAAACTGCTCATGAGCCGTGGCAAAAAAGTCTATCGAGCTGATTGCTTCGTGTTTAAGAGCTTCAATCTTCGTACATACCTCAGAGATTTTGTCTCGCAAGCACGCGAGACTTGCCACCGTAACTGGTTGCAAAGCTTTCAATCCGCGAAATTTCCCATATCGAAAGACTTATCTTTGCGACAATCTTCAATTGTACCAGGATCCTTAAGACGTAATTAGGACTGCGACATGATTAAATAAGTTTGCTTGCTAATTAAATAATATGTAATATCTCTATAGAATTCAAAGCGTAGCATTGTTTCAGACGTGAAAGACCGCCAAAAAAGTAAGTACAGACGTATTTTAGTTAATTGGAAGTCAATTAACTAAGTAGTAGTCAAGTATTTTAGTTCATTGGAACTTTCATAAGCAAAATGAACAATGTTAATATCGTGTTAATGTATTTCCATACTAATAGATAGCCCCAATGGGTAGGTTACGTCAAGGTATGAGGTTAGGAATTCTCCATAAAATTTGCTGTTAATTGGAAAGGCATAAACCAAGAACATGCTTTTAATTTGCACCTTACAAACCGCCATTAAAACCGCACACAACACAAGTATATATATTAACAACCGCACTGCTAATTATTCTAATGTAATTCTGTTTTTTTAAGACAAGCCTCCGACACGCGTTGTACGTGCGGAGGGCATATCAACCAGTCAGCCAGTAGTACCAACGGAACCTTCGTTCCCGGGTTTCAAAGCACCATAAAATGTCGAGGAATACTTTAACCTTTAACAATTTTCAAAACTCGTGCAAACTTGCGGTAGAACCTTTAATGAATAGCGCCCTTACTATTGTGCATCCAAACATTTGATTGCAGTACGGAGCCTTATGGAGTATTGCCCTCTCTTTCTATCCAATACAATTTTACATACGACTCTCTCTACCGCAAGCTGTGTTGCCGATTCAAGAGTCTCGGGGTTATTCGGCTCGTCCGTCCTGTTTCACGCGCAAATTCTTAACATGTTCATTCAACGATAGCTTCAATTGTGTTGATCTTAGACAATTGAGTTTTTTACCAGTTATTCCCAGAACGTGTATGAATGTGGTGGTTAATTTTTAATTTAGTTTCATGGTTTAATTTCCATGAAATTAATTATAAATGATAGCCAAGTGCTTACTTTTACATTTTAACGTCCTTAAATTTTCACTGTGTGAGAAACTTTTTTATTATTGCAGAAAAAAACAAACACCCAGCGGATGAAATAACAAGGGAAGTCCAAATTTTGATATGAGACCAACCACATTTCTGTATGTGTCATGGTTCTTGAGTTAGACTGTAATAAAACAATATTTCGTGCGCTCCGAACGAACATCTCATGTCGTTCAGTGATTTTGAATACTTCTCAGCGATTCTCAACAGGCGATGTGAAAGGAAAAATAGACTATTTATTTTTGAATTTCACTTATTAACTAGTGGTGCTACAGAATGGCACAGACTTTCCCGAATTAGTTTTCTATTTCCTTGGGCCTTCGCTGGCTATTCCGAATTGCCACATACTCTATCTTGCCAGCTACCATCACCGCCAAAATACATTTTTTTGTCATTTTCTTAACTTTTCGGTTTCCTATTGGTAGAACGAAAATATTAATTTAAGAATATGAAAGAACATAAAAACCTAGTCATAAATAGCAATTTTCTTTTAAAAATTATATTCCGTTTAAGAGAAAATGGCGTTTTAGCGCTACTAAAAATGCGAAATTTGAAGCTCATTTTTACAGAAAATGTTTGAGTTTTCAAAATACTTTATTTGAAGTTATTTGAAGCACTTACACTCACAAATACAATAATGTTTACAAATTGCTGGTAATGTGCATACTAAAGATGTGAGAGATCTTTCAAAAAAATTACAATTATGTAATTTTTGAAAAAACAAAAAATAACTGAAAATAAACTTTACGCTATACTAAAGAGTGTAATTAGCAATATCCGTTACAAAAGTTTGAAGAAAACATTTGCAGCCATATACGAGAAAATGGCGTTTGAGCGTTTCTGAAAATGCGAAATTTTGAGCTACTTTTCAGAGAAAAAAGTTGTGTTTTCGAGAAGCTTTACTTGACATTATTTTAAGCACGTGTACTCGTATATACATAATGTGAAAAAATCGCCGCTAATGTAAATATTATCGACGTGAGAAACATGTGAAAAAATTTAATTTTTGTAATTTTTGAAAAAAAAACAACCTATAGAGCAATATGGCTTTTATGGCATCTAATAAAATACATTTATCACTATCCCTACCAACAGTGTAAAGAAAAAATTTGGAGCCGTTTTTGAGAAAATCTTGTTTTTGTAATTTTTTAAAATTACACATATTGCACGCAATATTGCGCGAAAACTACTAACATTTTCAAAAAAATGTACATGACCTTAAACAAAGAACTCACTTTGGAGTGCATATTTTATTTGAAGGAAAAATCTCTATCTTCAATTTTGTAGTTGGTGAAAGACGCCGAAAAAATTCAAACTTTCACAATTTTCGAAAATTCAGAGTTATCCGTGAAAATCGGACCTATGCCATGTTAATAAGTGTATTTTGCTCTATTCATACAAGAAATTTGAAGAAAAAATTTGAAGCAGTTTTTGAGAAAATTTTGAAAATCCCCGAAGGGCTTCATATAAAGTACCCTCAAATTTTGAAGAATCGTTATCAAAGTCTCAAAGCTTCGACTAGAATCGGATCGACCGGGGAATATCCATTTTGGAAGAAATCGTACGTATGGTTTAGGCGCTAGCAGTGTTCACAGACAGACGGACGTTTTCCTTTCAATTGGGTTTTCGGTAACAAGGACATAGAAAACAGGGTTTCTGGCTACACCACGTGTTAGGGGATTTTTTTTCTTAATTTAGCAACTGGTTTTATCCACTTATTCGTTTTCACGGCCCGGCAATTAATTTTTTTTCCGCCGAAAATTGCCATTTTTTCGCGCAGCATTACATAACTATCCCTATACTACGTATATCACTCCGTGTATATGTACGTATACGGGAAAGTAAAAAAACATTGAAATACATTTAAATATATCTAAAAATGAATTAGAAATTTTACAGTTAACAATATTAATTCCAAAGACATTCAACCACTAGCTGTCGTAAAATGTGCTTTCAAATGCTAATATGAAACGAATTATTAGCTGAGTGTTCGAAAAGAATATTATGCATTGTCCACACAAAACCTTGCAGTATCTGATACCATCCATGTCATCTCACCTTTGTGAATGGACATTTTCTCTTTACTTTATATAAAAAAAAGTGGATCAATTGGACGTTTAAAATGTCTTGAGACTGAAAATTAGCAATATTGACTTTGATATCGATGTCATTGGCGAAAAACAATTCAAGCTTGGACTGTATGTGATGAATAAGCAATCTGTTCCAACTGGATTTGGACTTGTTTTGCTTTTGATATTTCAGTTTTAACTCTCATTTAATGGTCTGTTTCTTTAAATAATAATTCTAATAATAATAATATTTTAATAATAATAATAATACATCTTTTTTATCAAAAATCTTCAATTTCTAATATTAAGCCATTAATTTAAAATGTTCTGGAATTATTTTCTTTCAAGTATTCTAATTTTCTTCAGGCTTGCAAGTGGTACGTAACTGAAGAAAGGGTGAGACCCCCTCCCGAAATTTCATCTTGCTTATGAATAGAAAAGTAGGAAATATAACTTTGTCCTCTGTGACCTTCACTCACAGACTGGCAAAACCCTGAGTTGTCAACGTCTGTCGTCCGTGGGAAGACAGCTCCCCTTTCGTAGGACATCCGGTATTGGAAGCCAGTGCCGCAAATATTCTCAACATTTCGCCAGCTGGAAGAACACCAAGCAAAACCCACATATTATTCAAATTTTGAAGTGTTAGGGAGTATTAGAAATAGTGTATTAGAGACGTTTTGCGTCAAGACTTTTCATGACCTCCGCGCTTACTGCAATGAGCAAAGTTGCATCGGCAGTGCCAAAAACGTTTACCAATCGATGTCAGATTTTATAGCGCGTTCGTTCTTTCACGAATGATGGCAATGGTCATATCCGTTGGTCTCTTTTTAGTTTCATCGGCATGCATTCTTCATAATTTTACCGAAGTCGTAAGTATATCGTAAACCAATGCTATTTTTAAGAAACGTGAAAAATAAACTTACATACGGTTGCACTTGGTGTCATTGTTTTGAAAGTTTTTATTTGAACCCATCATTGTGAAAATCTTGTTTCTAAGCAAAAGTGAAATGTTTTTATTTATTTGTCCCATGACGAGATAACATTTTCGGAGGCTCATATCTTTGCAATAATTCTATTTGGGTGAGTCCACGCATGTGTTCGACCTTCTTGTGTTTCCGAATGTGTCATTTAAACACCCGTTTTTAACTCACTGCATGCTCTTCTAGGCAAATCAGACCTGACGATAGTGGCGGGGCGCGGCGATTTCCGCACTTCGACAGGCAGCAGGTCATGAAAGGTCTGAATACTAATTGTCGCAAAACCACTACTTACGATGCATCTTTCTTCAAAAATCAATATTTGAGCCATTCCACGTCAAATCGCACAAGAGTTGATACGACATTTTTTAAAATGTACGATTTTTTTTCTTAAGTCTGGACATAAAAAAAAGACAGGTATTTTTTTATTTGCCTGAAAATTGATTATTTGTGTAGTTATGGCTATATTAAAATTTGGAATTTACAGGTACTTCACAAAATACGATTAATTATATCTCCGAATGTACTAAATATAAAAATTTCTGATTTGTGTCATTTAATACTTTGAAATGTGTATTTTATTTCTCTGTAAATAATTTTTTCAAAAAATATTTTTTTTATTTTAAAAAATGCATTTTTTTTTTTCAAAATAAGTAAAAAAAACTCGATGAGATAAAAATTTGAAAAAAATATAGGCGTGTTCCCTGTTTAATTTTCTGTAAAATACAACAAGAAAAAAAGTGGGCACTCCACACATACAGTTCTAAGAAAATCAATTGTAAGTATGAGGGCGCGCTGTGCCTACCCATACACTAACGAATTGTGTTCGGTTAGTCTTTGATGCAAGTGCTGAAGAACTAAAAAAAGAATGACCATCTGCCTGATACGGGTTTAAAGAGTTATTAGTATTTCAGATGTTCACTCTGCCCCCAGAATGTATGACATTGTGTCATACATATGTTTGTGCGTAACATCGTGGGTGACTTGTGTGTCACCTATGTTCTTATGGGTGAGAGCGAAACGAATTGAAATACAAGCCTTCCACGTCAGATGTCACTTGAATTGACACGACTGTTAAAAAAAACTAAATGACACGAATATATGGCATTCATTCTGGACATCAAAAAAAGAGGCACGTGTTTCTTTATTTACCTGAAAATTGTTTGTTTGTGTAGTTTTACCTTTATTAAATTTTGAAATTTACGCGTACTTTGCAAAGTATGCTTAATTGACGCTCTGAATGTACTTAACATAAAAATTACTGGTTTGTTTCGTTTATTTTTTTGGTATGTGTATTTTATTTATCTGCAAATTACTTTCTCAAAAAATAAATATTTCATTAAAAAATTGTAATTAATTTTAAAAAACGAAAATTTCTTTATGAACTTTCTCAGATTAAAATTTGAAAAAATAGACATATTTCTTGTTCAATTTTCTACAAAACTTAACAAGAGAAAAGTGGGCACTCAACTCGTATAGATAAAAAAAATCAATTGTAATTATAGTATTCGGGCGCGTGGTTCCTGCCCCTGCACTAACGAATTGTGTTCGATCAGTCTTGGATACTAACGCCGACGAATAATAAAAAGAACGGCCCTCTGCCTGATTTGGGTTTCAAGAAACATTAGTAAATCTATATTCACTCTTTCCCCAGAATGGATGGGTGACAGCAAAACGAATGCTTTTCCTCGTGTCAGCAAAACGAATTTTACTGCGAGTCCCTTTGCGTCCTAGTCCCTATCGTCCACTTGTCAAGGGACTTGGTAAAATTTTCTCAACATTAGTCGCAATACGCAATACTTATGAAGACAGTAGTGCCTGTATTTGTTCTGTGAATCGTATGTACACTGTGCAACATGAGTGGCGATCAGCGTATGAGATAGATGTTTCAATCCATTTAAACTTTCTGATCACGATGTAAAAAAAATAAAATCTCCAAGACGCGTAAACCACGATTTGCTGGTGAATTTACAGGAGTCATTAGATTGGCGAATTTGTGATTCATTTCGGAAGAAAGGGAATCGGCTTCCAAAACGGCCTTTTCTTAATGAAGATAGCATCGAGATCAGTGACTCCCGTGGCATTAACGAAAGTAGCAGAACGCCCAGTGAAAAAAGTGGAAATCAAGGAAGTGACAATTTAAACTCTTCAGATAGTTCAAGTGTCTGCGAAATGAATAAAGAAAAGATAAAATTAGTTTAATTGCAATAGGAGACACCCCCGCCACGAAAAGAAAATTGGAACAAAATGGCATCCCCATGAGAAATTTTAGAAAGCACAAAATGCCAACACAGAAATTTTTTCATATTGAAGATCCTTCGACGTCCATCGAAAAATCAGACAAAGATACTATTTAGTAACTTATCGATTACTTTCACTCAACAGATGACATGACGTTGAAAATTTAAATTTTGACACATTTTGAAAGTTGGACATACAATAAAATTAAACGACTTTTTGCAGCAACCGAACGCATGAAAAAAGTGTCTAAAACGTTGGCTGAAGAAAATGGAATTTTGTCCAGAATTGAAGTAAATTCTGTAGGGCATTAAAACTGTGCATTGTGACGAAAGTTCAGGAATTCTAGTGTACGCGAGTACTTGTATTTAAAGTGAGTTGTGAGGGACCAGAAAATTTCAAAATATCAGTCAAAACTTGAATCAAGAATCCGTCATTTAATTATTTATAAATTTATAAATTATTTATAAATATATTAATATTATTTGTATGTATATTAATACACATAAAAATTATTATTTATAAATTCAATCATGAAGGTTTACCACCTCAAGAAGTACTTAAATTACTGCTTCATCCAAAGAAACCGACGACCAGTAACGCAAAAAACGTGTCTATTGCAGCAATCTTTTACACACTGGTTCGTAAAATATTAATATCTTTTAAAGTTACTGAGATCCCATTTTGATTTTTTTCTGGACTTATTATCAATGCTCTAGTACGCTTATAAATATTTTTTAAAAATTTTTAGCTCATCGAGTTTACAAAATATTCAATTTTCAAAATTTCAGTTTTTTAAAAAAATTGAAAATTCAAAAAATTAAATATTTTGTAAAATCTTAAAAATTAAACATGTTTTTGAGTTTCGAATGGAATTTCAACGGAATTTCTATAATTGGTGTATTCAAATGTATTATATTTTTAAATTAGTGATGCGCGTCATCTTTGGCAAATTTCATTTCCAATATTTCCGAAAATAATAAAGTTAGAAAAAAATAAAAATATACGTGTTCTTTTATTTGATTCATATAACAAACAGAAAAAAATAGAAAATAAATAAAAATATGAAGGTCAAATTTTGATCTTTTTTGTGCGATTTGACGTGGAATGGCTCATTTATGGATTTCGAAAGATGCTGAACAAGCTGGAAAATTTCATGTCAATCTGACTATCCAGCACGGTGAGTGTTGCGTGTAAGCGCTGCTGAGAAGTGACAACGCTGTTCTCCATAAGATCTGCATTGCAATCAAATGCTTGGACGCGCTATAGAGAAGAATCATCTAATGCCAACTGACCAAAAAGGATGTCGTAAAGGTTCCTATGGCAAGGAAATCTTGCCACTGAATAAAGTCATCTTGAATGATGTAAAGAAACGAAAACTTAATTTGAGCATGGCTTGGATTGACTACCAAAAACCCATTGATAGTGTACCACACGATTGGATTTTGAAGACCATGGAGATCTATCGATTTCATCCTAAACATTTTGAATTTTGCAAGGCTAGTATGAAGTCGTGGAGTACCAGGTTACTAATACAGAGCAGAAAGGAACCAGTAGAAACCAGAAGTATTCAGATCAACAGGGTCATTATTCAAGGAGATTCACTATCCACTCTGCTGTTTTTCATTAGTTTGATCCCACTATCTAGACGTTGTCGCAAGCTGACTTTGGTTACAACCTCCATGGTGATGAAAGGCCAGTATCATACTTGTTTTACATGGATGGTCTAAAAGTGCTTGCCAAGAATGAAGCGATTCTCTCCCAAATACTGTCTGTCGTGAATGACTTTAGCAATGACATCTGCATGAAGTTTGGTCTCGACAAATGTGCAAAAATCGACTTAAAAAGAGGCAAACTGAAAATGTCAGAGAGCATTGATGTTGATATGCACACTGTGATTCAAGATCATAAGCCAGGTAAAACTTACAAATATCAGGCCATTGACGAATGTGAGACCATCTCGAACAACACAATGAAAGAGAGAATTCGCAAGGAGTATTACAGAAGAGTGAGACTGCAGTCTGCTCTGAACTCCAGGAATAAAAAATAATCTGTAATTGGTAGTCTGGTGGTGCCTGTAGTCGAGTACAGTTCCGGACTATTGGACTGGACTGAGCAAGAAAGTCGCATCATGGATCGTAAAACCAGAAAACTGATAACAACGCATCTTGTCGCCCACCCTCGAGCTGAAGTATATAGACTTTGTGTCACGTAAGGAAGGAGGAAGTGGCCTCAGGCAAATTGAGGCCTCCTGGCACAATGCAATGGTGGGAATGAGAAAGTATGTAGTCCGTCATCAAGATGACCCTCTAATGAAGCAGGTCCTGAAATCTGACCGAAGAATGGAAAATAGAGGCATTGTTAGTGTTGCAAAAAGCATTGCAAAGAAAACTATACAAGACAAGTCGAATAACACAGACACTGAATTTCTGGTACTATTAAACATGAAATGTGAGACACAAAAAATGTTAAAGAACTCGTGGAGGGGCAAACCCCTCCATGGACAATATCTAAAAACAGTGGACAAGGTGCAGATCAATAAAGATCAATAATTTATGTGGCTTAAAAGGGGAAGAATGGATCGGACGCACTTATAATAGCTGCCCAAGATCAGGCCTTGAGAACACGACATTATGATAAAGCGGTTCTCAAAATTACCCAAGATGATAAATGCCGCATTTGTCAGGAACACGTAGAAACCATCGATCATATTGTCTCAGCTTGTCCAATCCTAGCAAAGACAGAATACTTGAAAAGACACGACAGGGTGTGTAGCTACCTCCACTGGCGGATCTGTACTGCCCTCGAAGTTCCGAACACATGCCCCAAGTAGTACGAACACTGACCAAAACCGGTGACGTATGTTGGATTGTGTACGATATTGTACAACCAGCCAATTCAAACTGATCGCACGATAGCGACAAACAAACCGGATACAGTTATCCGGGATTTGGAGAAAAAAATCGTGTTTACTTGTCGATGTTGCTTTACCTTGTGATCAAAACGTTACCAAAGAGGCAGAGAAACGTCTTAAATACAAGAGTTTTGAAATTGAGATCAGCCGAATGTGGGGCGTAAAAGCACAGGTCGTCCCTATAGTTATCGGAGCTCTGGGATTTGTTCCGCAAAATGCGTGTAAGAACGTGTCTTAATTCCCAGGTAATTCAAAAGACAGGGAAGTGCAAGAAATTGCTTTATTTGGAACAGCCCACATTTTGCGCAAAGTATTGTTGAGACACCGACAGTCCCTAGATCTGCTTGTTAGGTAGCTAGTTGCAACCTGGAGTAGATTTTATATTCAGCCGACTTATAACATCTTTAGTCGTGATATAGAGGAATAATAAGTGTGCGAATAAGCAATGTTTTCTGTAGATGCCCATATTGAGAAAAGTAGCTGTAATGTTGACGATTCTTGAGAGAGCGGGCAAGCGATCGTGTCGCGTCGGCAATAACGCCCGGATTCCCCGTAAGACCCATTGTGCCTTCTCAACGTGAAAAGTAGTTATAGATGGTGTTGCTGTATCCCGCTCACCGCCGTCTATATCGCATCTTATCCATCGGTACCTACTGTAGACGTGCAATTCTCATTCAGTCGGCGGTAACCTCATGCAAACACATTGCAGCGCTCCGTCTGCAAATGTAAAGTGAACATGTAATCAGCGTTGACAGACGTTCAAGTGTTTATTCCAGTACCAAGATCCGAAAATGCAGGTACTTTCACTAAAGTTCCTGGTATCAATGACATTTGATTTAAAGTCTGGAATTCGTCATATTATAACTATTATGTTTTTATCGCGCTTAGGAAGTTGGTTAAACGTTACTCGAAATCGATTCATTTTACATCGATAAACTAAATGGAAGACTCCTTTTAGTCTTTTCTACTATAGCATGTTCTAGAAAAAGACCATCTTATGACACCTTCAATGTTTTTACGGAAATGTTTTCACCAATATCGTAGTTATTTGTAATATTGGTATTAGTTTTAATTTTTTTAATAAACAAATTATATATGAATTTCAAATTGACATTATCAATTACCGTAGATTTAAAATCCTGATATTTAAATGTACCAGGATCCTGGTACGTCTGGCAACACTGCATGTAATACGTTGCTGCGCCTGCCGCATGAGCACGAAGTATGCAGGAAGGAGACTTTACTGCAGTGATGGGAGTATGTACCAAAAACGTCAGCAGCTACTTGAAAAAAAGGAAAAGAAAAGAAAAAAAGAGGAAGGGGACCCCTCTTGCTTCAGCGGCGTCACACGGCGAATAAAAAAACCACAAGGAACCTTTCGAAGCAGCCAATGTCAGCAAAGCAAAGCAGAGCATTTCCGAGATGAGTTCCTTCTCACCGCGTGATGTCTCTGAAGCAAAAGGGATGTAGCTTTCTTTGTTTTCCAAGTAGTTGCCGACGTTTGCCGTACATACTCCCACCCTGCCCCCGACACCGGAGTTGAGTCCTGGTTGAGTCTCCTTCCTGTAAACTTGGTGCGCATGAGTGAGGCGTTGAGTGTGTTGGCGCAGGTCGTCGCGGTCGGGCGCCGGGGGCGGAGCGCCGCTTCCAGTGCACAGAGTGTGACAAGCGCTTCACGCAGCGCAGCTACCTGGAGAACCACCTGCGCATCCACGACGGCGAGTGCTTCGAGTGCGACAACTGCACCAAGACCTTCCTGTCTCGCGCCGCGCTTGTCAAGCACCTGCGCGCGCACGCGGCCAAGGCGGCCAGCGCAGCCAGCGCGGCCAGCGCGCCGCTCCCGCATAAGTGCCAGCTGTGCGGCGCCGTCTTCCCTGGCGCCGCCGACCTCGAGCGCCACCTCACCGAGCACACCATGGCCGCCGCCGACGACCCCTAAGCCGCCTCCGCGGTAAGTCCCCGACCCCCGCGCACTCACACATGGTCGTTGGCCCAACCAAATTCATGGTTTCACCCATTCGTACCTAGCGGGACATAAATGGTACGCGATTCGTGGTTTTAATTCGCGCATGTTTAATTGCTGAAATGAACAAGTTTAAACTGTTTTCAATACACGTAAATATCCCAAAAGAAACAAATTAGTAAGTTTTTTCTTCATTCATGAATGCCAGATGTCGATTTAGCCGCGATTGCTAAGACATTGTACACTCCTGGCCAGGGTGTTCTATGCCTGTGGTAAAGTCAGAGGGAGAGGCCGATGTAAACCAAACGGTTGTTGGTCCGCACCGTCCTATTCTGGGGTCTTAGCGCGTCAGAGCCAGTCTTCACGATGGAATATCTCACGGCATTTCGCGTCTTTCTCGGTCATGACGCTTTGTAGATGTCGTGTGATCGCCAGCACTGCTCAATGCGGTCGCGAGCATACGGCATCTAGCGGCACGACCCAGCAAGACGCGAAATGTGAGATATTCCATCGTGAAGGCAGGCCCTCACGCGCCAAGAAATAAAAACGCAGTTATAGTTCAAACAAACCGTTCAGATTGGTAATTTGGAGAAAAGTGTGCCATAATCCAGGACTGCAGCAACACCAAACAAGTTAAACAAAACTAAATATATTATTTTTCATTGACGAAGATTATGTTATTTGAATTTTTATTTAGCACAACTTATTCGTTCATTGATACAGAATGTTTCAGTAATAAACACAAGCAATAGACACGATAATGTAACAAAACTTGCCGATATCATTCGTCCTGTTATAATCTCACCTAACGAAGCACTTCCGATGTGTTTTCTTCCCTAACTCAATCTATAAATATGTGATGTTCCTCAAACTCACAACTCCCCAGTAATAAATTCTCTGAATTTTCTCATACGTTGGTCAGTATAAGGAATTAAATCACTCTACGATTTCGTTGGTTAACTACGTTAAATTAGTTAAGTGAAGTTTTTCAAGTTTACAGCTTTTCGCGAGGACTGGAAATTACACATAATTTACATCACTGCATTTTTCAACGTATATACACGTATTATAACTAGAGACCGGATGCTAAATTAAGAAAAAAAATCCCCTAACACGTGGTGTAACCAGAAACCCTGTTTTGTGGGTCCTTGATACCGAAAAACCAATTGAAAGGAAAACGTCCGTCCGTCCGTCCGTCCGTCCGTCTGTCCGTCTGTCCGTCTGTGAACACTTCTAGCGCCTAAACCGTACTTACGATTTCTTCCAAAATGGATATTCCCCGGTCGATCTGGTTCTAGTCGAAGCTTTGAGATTTTGAAAAAGATTCTGTAAAACTTATGGGTACTTTACATGAAGCCCCCCGGGGATTTTCAAACTTTTCTCAGAAACGGCTCTAAATATTTTCTTTAAATTTCTTGTAAGAATAGAGTAAAATATTCTGTAAAACTTGGGGGTACTTTACATGAAGCCCCCCGGGGATTTGCAAAATTTTCTCAAAAACGGCTCCAAATTTTTTCTTTAAATTTCTTGTAAGAATAGAGTAAAATACAGTTATTAAGGTGGCATAGGTCCCATTTTCGGGGATAACTCTGAATTTTCGAAAATTGCAAAAGTTTCAAATTTTTTCGGCGTAATTCTGGAACTACACAATTGAAGATAGGGATTTTTCTTTCAAATAATATTTGTTGTCCAAAGTGAGTTCTTTCATTAAGGTCATGGGCATTTTTTGAAAATTTTAGTAGTTTTCGCGCAATATTGCGAGCAATGTGTGCAATTTTAAAAAATACAAAAACAAGATTTTCTCAAAACGGCTCCAAATTGTTTCTCTAAACTTTTGGTAGGGATAGTGCCTTATATATTTTATGAGAGGACGAAACGCCATATTGCTCTATTCTTTTGTTTGTTTGTTTTTCAAAAATTGCAAAAATGTAATTTTTTTTACTTGTCTCTCACGTCGTTAATATTTTCATTACCGACGATTTTTTCACATTACTATATTTACGAGTACATGTGCTTTAAATAATGTCAAGTAAAGTTTCTCGAAAACACCACCCTTTTCTGTGAAAAAAAGCTCAAAATTCCACATTTGCAGAAACACTCAAACACCATTTTCTCATATATGGCTACAAATTTTTTCTTCAAACTTTTGTAATAGATAGTGCTAATTACACTCTTTAATATGACGTAAAGTTTATTTTGAGCTATTTTGTTTTTTCAAAAATTACATAAATGTATTTTTTTAAAGACCTCTCACATCTTTAATATACACATTACCAGCAATTTGTAAAGATTTTTTAATTTTTTTAGTGGAAGTGTTTCAAATAACTTCAAATAAAGTATTTTGAAAACTCAAAAATTTTCTGTGAAAATGAGCTTCAAATTTCCCATTTTTAGTAGCGCTAAAACGCAGTTTTCTGTAAATCGACACACAATTTTTAAAAGAAAATTGCCATTTAGAACTAGGTTTTTGTGTTCGTTAATATTCTAAAATTAAAATTTCCGTTCTACCAATAGGAAACCGAAAAATTAGAAAAATGGCAAAAAAAAATGTAGTTTGTGCGGTGATAGATGGCAGCTGGCAAGAGTATGTGGCAATTCCAAATAGCTAGCGGAGACCCAAAGAAATAGAACACTAATACAGGAAAGTTTGTGCCATTCTGTAGCACCACTAGTTACATATTTAGTACTATTTTACATATTTTCCTGTTTTCACAATATATTTTTTTATTTTATCGGTTTCCTTCAATTGAATTCCATATTGTTTTATGAGAAGATTTAAATCAGTATTTTTCCTACATTATTGGGGAAATCTAGGTGTCCAAAATATCATTGACACTGCGTTTTGTGATCTACAACCTTAATTTCCGAGAAAAATTTGCGATCGCCGACGTGTAACACTTCGATGAAAATGCTACAGTGTATGTTTCCTGGTCGTAGATCTCGCCAGTTTGTGCGATGACTTCTATTGGGATTAGTCCGGCTGCTAAACTACGGACCTGGATTACAATAGATTAAGCTGTTACTACTAACGAGATAATTGTATGATGTGAAGTGAGCAGTTTTTCGAAAAAGTTTTTCGTAATTTCTTACTATGCCAATGGTTTTTAATTAGATAATTTTAATATTACATATTATATCGGATTTTACATCTTTATGTACATATATTTTGACGTTTAATACTACATATTTTTCCGGTCTCTAATTATAACATAAAGTTTAGGCATCAGTGTTGTTCACAAACGGACAGACAGAGGGATGTACGGACGTTTTATTATTATTCCTCTATATCACCACTAAAGATGTTATGTGTGGGCTGAATATAAAATCTACTCCAAATTGCAACCAGCTACCTAAGGACCAGATCTAGGGACTGTCGGTGTTTCTACAATACTTTGCGTATAATGTGGGCTGTTCCAAATAAAGCGATTTCTTGCACTTCCCAGTCTTGAATTACCTGGGAGTTTAGACAAGTACTTACACACATTTTGCGGAACAAATCCCAGAGCTCCAATAACTATCGGTACGACCTGTACTTTTACGCCCCACATTCGGCTGATCTCAATTTCCAAATTCTTGTATTTAAGACGTTTCTCTGTCTCCTTGGTAACGACGTTTTGATCACAAGGTACATTTCACATTTCATGTTTAATAGTACCAGAAATTCAGTGTCAGTGTTATTCGACTTGTCTTGTATAGTTTTCTTTGCAATGATTTTTGCAACACTAACAATGCCTCTGTTTTCCATTTTTCGGTCAGATTTCATGACCTGCTTCATTAGAGGGTCATCTTGATGACTGACTACATACTTTCTCATTCCAACCATTGCATTGTGCCAGGAGGCCTCTTCCTCCTTCCTTACGTGACACAAAGTCTATATACTTCAGCTCGAGGGTGGGCGACAAGATGCGTTGTTATCAGTTTTCTGGTTTTACGATCCATGATGCGACTTTCTTGCTCAGTCCAGTCCAATAGTCCGGAACTGTACTCGACTACAGGCACCGCCAGACTACCAATCGCAGATTTTTTTATTCCTGGAGTTCAGAGCAGACTGCAGTCTCACTCTTCTGTAATACTCCTTGTGAATTCTCTCTTTCATTGTGTCGTTCGAGATGGTCTCACATTCTTCAATGGCCTGATATTTGTAAGTTTTACCTGGCTTATGATCTTGAATCACAGTGTGCATATCAACTTCAATGCTCTCTGACGTTGTCAGTTTGCCTCTTTTTAAGTCGATTTTTGCACATTTGTCGAGACCAAACTTCATGCAGATGTCATTGTTAAAGTCATTCACGACAGACAGCATTTGGGAGAGAATCCCTTCATTCTTAGCAAACACTTTTAGATCATCCATGTAAAGCAAGTGTGATACTGGCCTTTCATCACCATGGAGGTTGTAACCAAAGTCAGCTTGCGACAATTGTCTAGATAGTGGGATCAAACTAATGCAAAACAGCAGAGTGGATAGTGAATCTCCTTGAATAATGCCCCTGTTGATCTGAATACTTCTGGTTTCTACTGGTTCCTTTCTGCTCTGTATTAACCTGGTACTCCACGACTTCATACTAGCCTTGCAAAATTCAATACGTTTAGGATGAAATCGATAGATCTCCAGGGTCTTCAAAATCCAATCGTGTGGTACACTAACAAAGGGTTTTTGGTAGTCAATCCAAGCCATGCTCAAATTACGTTTTCGTTTCTTTACATCATTCAAGATGTAATGGATCTTATCCATCCCCGGGGGGTTTCCAGTTTCCAATATTCTTAATTGCTTGGAGAGGTCCTCTTTCGAGAATTCGTTATCATCTTTCTGTTTTCACAAGTTCATTGGCAGCTTCAACTTGAGATTGAATCCAAGATGCGTCTTTGTTGTAGGATCAGCTCTCTTCCCAGATTCCTGCCCAAATGCTTCGACGTCATCTTTTGAAGGAGTGACAGTGTTGCCATTCGGTTTTTGAGTCACATTGCGATAGAATCTCTTCGCGTCTTTTTCAAACAACCGATTCTGTACACGGAAATCTATTCTATGTTTGTAACGTCTAATTCGTTGAGCCCATACGTGAATTTTCTCTTTAAGCTTCTCAACTACGATTAGCGTGCTTGTTTCGTTTTCAATTCGGTATTTTTGTTCAACATTGAATATCTTTCGTTGAACTTCAGTGGTGTGCGTTGATTTAGAAGATACCTCAGCTAAAAGTGATATTTCACTCCGAGTATCGGCTGTCCGTTTCATAATTGTCTTCGTCATGGGGGAACTGGGCTATTTACTTTGATTTGCTGGCGGCCGTCGGTGTTCTTGGCTGGCCCCAAAATTATATGAGAGACCAGATAACCAGTTGCATACACAATGTGATTGATTTCAGTAGTATCTAGATCTCTACCTGGGGTCTGTACCACCTCATTTAAGACAGAATTTGCTGTATCTATCACTCTTAGATTTGACATTTTGGTATATTCTCCTCAACGGTGCACGAGATTCAAATGGAAGATGACGACTCTTTCTATCTCGCGTCGGAGGAGATTGTGCATCATGTCCTTATCGTGTAATTCATTGCAAGATGAATTTTCATCTCTGACGTGTGTTTCATTGGAAAGAGATGAAACTTCCACGGGATCATCGTTTTGAAGTTCTACATGTTCGTCGTATGGGTAGTTCGAGCGCAGTACATACTCCCCATTTCTCTCAATGTCAGCATGTTGTGTTGTGAATTTTTCACTGCTGAGTATGTATCGTCGTTGACTGGCAAGCTTCCTTGAGTCAAGGGCAGGTCTCATATGTGGGTTCCGCTCTCTCCATACCTTGAAAACTTCTATTTCTGAGCCCCCATTTTTCGCTTTTGCGTAGTAAAAGCCCCACATCACCTCCTTCAATTCATTCCGGGTCCAAGAAGGTCTCATCTTGTGGGCCAATGGCCTAAAAGAAATATTTTTCACACCATTATGTACAAGATGAGACCTCCTTGGACATTCAATGAAATTTTCGGTTCGGCGCTTCGATATTACCAAAACCACCTGTATATTTCTGTCCTTTTGGCTGGCGGTCATCTTTGGGACGACACGCTTAGAAGGATTGGATTCCTCCATCTTATATTTACGTTTTCTCTATACACTGTGGTTTGTGCAGTCTGACGAAGTTTATTTGTATAATCATTAATTCAATATTGGCTCTCCAGCAACAACTAGAAGTACTATTGCAGTTGCTTGGTACCTATGAAGATGTTTCTTATGCGTGTAGTGAAACCATTCAATTAACGTTTTGCCGTGGTCTACAAGTGCTGTGTACCTCATTATGGAGGTATATGGGTGTACAGTGAAGACTGTGTTTTTGTTTTCGTTATTCCAATATTTTCGTTATCAGCAGTGATTAAATGAAATTTTCAGGTCAGCGGGTTCAGACACGTAGCTTTTTCGAAAGTTAGAAGCTAATATTTTTTGTGACTTATCACGGAAAGCTAAAAGTTAACTATCAATGAATATTGAATAATTACTTCAAATGTTGTCTTTGAAGAAGTGTTGTGAATTGTTCCAAGAAAACTCTCCATAATACTCAATAAATCTTTATTGAATTTTTTTTAACATCAAGTGCATTGGTGCATTGTTTTTTTTATTTGATATTGTGTTAGTACATTGCAAGTCACCTGTATACAGTTTAAACAAAAACACGTTTCGTTAGCAAATTTCCTTCTTAGAATAGAAATAGAAGGAAAGGGATAAGTGGGGGGGGTTGACATGCGAGAGTTCTCTTTCGGGTACGCGGAGGTAGTAGGGTAAAACTTGTGCAACACAAGAAACAATCTTTTTAAATTGGCTAAAGTTAAATAGCTTGAAATAAATGAAAAAATGAAAATCAAAACGCGCTAGCCTACAATACTACGTGAATTAATTTAAAAAAACAAGTAAATTTAAAATTATAGACAGAACAGCGCAAGTTACTCGACAACTGCCCACGACCGCAGTCTAAACGCACAATTTAAATGTTGGTGGTATCTGGAAGTAGGTATATCAACCCCCTGCCGCAACCTCGTATTATAATAAATAAAACACCGTTGGATATTGAACTCAAGGTGACGGTTGCTTAAGTATTCAACACGCAAACATCGTTTGAGGAACATTCCCATATACCGAAGTGAAGTCTAAGCGTACTAAATTGTTTCTAATGACAACAAATAGTATTTTGTTCTCAAAGATGAAAATATTAGTTTGATTATTATACAGATAATTTTTCAATTTTCGCACACCAGCAAGCTGGCGCCCTGACTTCCAAAACCCCTTCTGTTCCTCATTACAAATCAAGGAAAATCAAATAATATTGCAAAGAGTACTTTACTTTGCTTTCTGAAGTGTAAAAACCTTTTCTAATATTTTTATGACTATCAAGGAAAGCGAAATACTAACTCTTAAGGAAGATTGACCCGTCGAGGTGGGTTGGTCCACGTCCTGACGGGGGGATGCAGAGAAGGCTCTCAAGTGTTCCTTTCTCCATTTTTTTCATCTTCTGGCTTCTCATTTCATGTCATGTACGTTCTTTTCACTCCTTTTTCTTCCTCACTGGCCTTCTCTGTATGCTGAACGCCCACCCATGTGTTTGCCGTGCACGGCGACCCGTGTCGGAGGGAATGTGTGTCCTGGCAGTTTAGGGACATGTTTGTTTCCCTATCTAGTCCTAGTGCTATTGTTCGCCTTGCACTAAGGGGTACGTTGATTACGTACTTTGGGAAACATTCCCTGTAGGTTCCAACACACTCGCTTTGGCCCCGGACTCTTCTAGACGGGCGGTCGGGAGCTAAACCACTCCCGATCAATCGGCTCGGACTAGGTCTTGTACTGAACTCCAGGGTTAGCGGGGGAATCCACGGCGGAGCAGCGCTGTGTTATTCCCCCACTATATCCTCGTGGCAACCCTGGCACTCCGATGGAGTGTCCCCTTGTTGGGCTCCGTGGTGGGTGGGGACCACGAGGATGAACCTATTCCATCTATATAAATACTTCACCTTTCCCACCGCCCTCTTCCGCAAGGAAGAGGAGATGTGCAGAGAGAACTATTGACTTGAATAGCTTTTTTTCTAAACAAGAAAATAGACCCAAGAAGCCTCGTTTCCTCCTCATGGCATGTGCCGAGGAAGGTAAGACTTTTAAAACTGTGAGTGCTGTCCGTCTGGCGCGAGCCATCGAAGAAGCCTACGGGAAGCTCCATGCGGTCGTGCGACAAAGGAATGGAACCATTCTTTTTGAAGCGCGTACCGACGAGCAGATTGTAAAAAATTCAAAATACGAAGCAGATTGCCGGCCTCCAGGTAGTAGTCACGGTTCATCCCACCTTGAACCTGAGCAAAGGCGTAGTAAACCACGAGGACTTTGCAACAGAAACGGAGGAAGATCTTCTAAAATTTTTTAAGACCTTTGGCGTGACTGAGGTGTACAGGATCGGAAGGAAGGAGCAGGGGAAAGTGATCCCTACTTCTACCCTGATCCTTACTTTTGACCGACCATCCCTCCCGGAAAGGATCATTACCGCTTTCTACAACCTCCCGTGTGCGGCAGTATGTGCCGAACCCTTTGCGCTGCTTCAAGTGCCAAAGGTTTGGGCATACCCAACAGCGATGTATGTCCGTAAACGCGGTTTGCGGGAAGTGCGGATCGTCAGTTCACGACCCACAACCCTGCGACAAACTACCGCACTGTGTGAATTGCGAAGGCGATCACCCAGCCAACGACAACCAGTGTCCCACGTTTCTCCGGGAAAGGGAAATCCGAAAAATAAGGGTAACCGAAAAGGTTTCCTTCCCTGAGGCGAAGCGTAGGTTCCAAATCAGGAATCCAGTGGACCTATCACGATCCTTTTCCAGTGCTGTAAAATCTAAGTCCCCGGGGGTAACAGCGAGTTGTCAGACTCACTGTACCCCAGCGGTAGTTTCGCACTTTAGTTGTCAGGTGTCGATAGACTTCCCCGAAGATTCGGCATGTATCCAAGGTGGGAAAATTATCATTCCCACAAAGTACAAAAAACCTGTTCAAAAACTCCACTAGAAATCGACCACTTCCAGTGAGACTTCTACTGAAATCGATCTTAAACAGACACCGCCTCCCAGGAAAAATACGTCATCCAAATCCCGTCCACCTCTTTCTGTTTCTTAGAATCACATCGGACGATCCTCCAGCCCCTGTAGATCTCGGTCGCCCGTGGCCAAAGGTCGGGAAATCCCCCCGACACAGGCGACCATATCCAGCAGCAGTCAGGATGACTCTGCTGTTGATGAGGAACCCCACGACAGTTCCTCTACAACCATTCAGAAGGTGAGAAAAAAAGCAACCAAAGAAATTTCTCATAATGGCTCTTTCATGGAACTTAAATGGCCTTCGTGCTCACTCTGAAGAATTAAGATTAATAATTTCTCGCCACAAACCATTTATAGTCTGTCTTCAGGAAACTCATCTTCTCCCTCATCATCCCCTGTCTCTTCGCGGATTTAACATCTATCGGTTCGATCAAGACGACGGACTTCGTGCTCACGGCGGCGTTGCGGTACTCATCCGCGACTCCCTGTTCTCGGAGGAACACAATGTTCGAACCGACCTCCAAACAGTTTGCGTACGGGTACACCTACCATCCTTCTCTTTTACGGTGTGTAGTATATACATTCCCCTGGCCAAGTCGTGTCACAAGAGGAACTCGAAGATGTTTTTTCTCAGTTGCCTGCCCCTTTTTTATTGCGGGGTATTTTAATGCCCACAATCCCCTCTGGGGTGGCACGAGGACCTGCCCGAGAGGTTCTATCCTCGAAAATATTATTGACCAGCAAAACTTAATTCTTCTGAATTCCGGGAATCACACACTTCCGGGAATGCCCACAATCCCCTCTGGGGTGGCACGAGGACCTGCCCAAGTGGTTCTATCCTCGAAAATATTATTGACCAGCAAAACTTAATTCTTCTGAATTCCGGGAATCACACTTATTTCTCCATGGCGTCAAACTCCTTCTCGTCAATCGATCTGGCACTCTGCAGTCCATCCCAATCTACCATGGTAGAGTGGACTGTACTCGATGATCTACATGGGAGTGACCATTTTCCCACTTTGGTCCATTTTAATGTCCCTAATTTAGACGTCATCCACCCTCCTCGCTGGCTATTCCATCGAGCCGACTGGGATACATTCAGCGAGAAAATTAAAATGCCAGACCACTTTTCTAATAATATCGATACCTTGGTGGCCCAATTCACCGACGCCCTTCTTCGCGCAGCCACCATTGCAATCCCGAAGTCTACGTGTCGGCCACGACGCGTCCCTGTGCCTTGGTGGAATGCTGACTGTGCCACCGCGGTGCGTGACCGAAAGCAAGCACTCGCGAGGCTCAATAGGTTCCCCACCGCATCAAACCTGATCGATTTCAAAAGAAAGCGGGCCAGAACCAGATTATTAATACGGGAAAGTAAGACCGCTTTCTGGAGAGCCTTTATTCTTCTCTTTCTTGCCATACCCCGCCTAAAGTAGTATGGCGAAAGATCCGACAGATCGGAGGAAGTTTTTCCCAGGACTTCTTATTAATGGAAATCTTATTACTTCTCCAGAAAAAGTAGTTGAGGATTTGGCCTGTCATTATGAAAATACCTCCAGTTCCTTACACTACTCCCCTAGCTTCTTGAAAACGAAGAGTAGAATGGAGAAATGCAGATTGGGCTTTTCAACCTGCCTGGAGGAAGATTATAACGCCCCTTTCTCCATGGATGAATTTTCCTGTGCGCTCGCCCGTGGGAAAGATTCTGCTCAAGGACCAGACCAGATACACAACCAAATGTTAAAACACCTGCCGGAAGAGGCACGTATTTTTCTCCTCCGTATCTTCAACAAGATTTGGATGGAACATACCTTTCCTAGGACCTGGCGCGAAGCGATTATTATTCCTATTCGTAAAGAAGGAAAGGGCAGGACAAAGCCGTCAACCTACCGCCCAATCTCGCTCACAAGCTGTATATGCAAACTTCTGCAGCGAATGGTGAACACGCGTTTGGTCTGGCACCTGGAACAGAGAAACCTACTTACACCCATCCAATGTGGGTTCAGGAAAAACAGGTCAACCATGGACCACCTTGTCACCCTTACCACACAGATCTCCTCTGCTTTCGTGCTACGTCAACACCTGGTAGCAATTTTCTTCGATATAGAGAAAGCATATGATACTACCTGGAGGTACGGCATTCTTCGCACCATCCATTCTTGGGATCTTACGGGCCGGCTCCCCCTTTTTTTAGTAGCCTTTCTTTCCTCAAGATACTTCCGCGTTCGCCTTGGTGACAGGGTATCCGCCAGCCACCATTTAGAAAACCGAGTCCCTCAGGGCTCAATTCTGAGTGTCACTCTGTTTGCCATCGCTATCAATAGTATAGCGTCGATAATCCGAGAGCCGGTGAAAGCATCGCTCTTCGTTGACGACTTTGCCATTTTCTGCTCTTCCAAGAGTATTCAAGTGATAAGAGAGACAATTACAACTTGTCCTCAACAAATTGCAGGAATGGAGTGATGCTACAGGTTTTAAATTCTCCGCATCAAAAACTAACTGTATGCACTTCTGCAGGATTCATCATCTCCATAACCACCCCGATCTTTTTCTTGGAAGCCATCTTCTACCTTTTGTGGACTCTGCAACTTTCCTTGGGCTTACTTTCGATAGCCTAACTTGGCGAAATCATATACGTAAACTGAAAAGCCGATGTGTCTCACCTCTGAACCTCCTCCGCACCCTTACAGGCAGCTCTTGGGGAGCAGACCGTGTGTGTCTCTTGCGTTCCTATAGAACCCTCATCCGCTCTATTTTGGATTATGGATGTATTGTATATGGGTCAGCGTCACCATCAACCCTCCGGCCATTAAATACCATTCACAACGCCGGTATAAGGATTAGTACAGGCGCCTACCGCACGAGTCGCATCGAATGCCTCTTGGCGGAAGCTGGAGAACCATCTCTGAGCCGAAGGCGTGATATTTTATTAGCCTCTTATGGGGCTAAAGTGTCGGGACTGGTTGACCACTCTTGTCGTCGTATAATCATCCACCCAAAGTATGAGTCTTCGTACATTCTTCGAACATCGTTACCCCATCCCCCAGGTACTAAATCTTCTCCGGGAATTAAATGTAGAACTTCCCACCCCTGTGAAACCCACAAGTGACCGGATTCCCCCTTGGAAACTCCTTCGTCCCAGTATTGACTTCAGACTCTCCAATCTGCCTAAACAAACTACTAGTCCTCTGGTTTACCAGAAGCATTTTCTGGATATGAGAGAATCCTATCCGGATCATTTATTCTTATACACGGATGGTTCATCGTGCAGCGACGCGGTGGCATGTGGTTTTTACTGTATCAGGGCCACCAAATCATTTCGGCTTCACTCCAAATGCAGTATTTTCACTGCCGAAATGTATGCAATCTTTGAGGCCCTAAAATACATTGAATCAGCGACGTTGCGGCGAGTAGTTATCTGTTCTGATTCTCTCAGCTCTCTTCAAGCTGTCTCCCGTCCTTCGTCAGACTACCTGACGTTATCCGTTCAAAGCCTGATTCATCGTCTTCTGTCCCGCCGCTATGACCTGGTACTTAGTTGGGTCCCAGGCCACGTGAGTATCAGAGGGAACGAACTGGCCGACTAGGCGGCGAAATCAGCGACTCGTAAAACTCGTATCGACATCCCTTCTGTGCCATTGTCCGATGTTCAGGCTTTCTTGAAACGATCCGTGCTTAGAGCGTGGCAAACAGAGTGGCACAATAGCACTTTCAACTTAAGTGCGATAAAGAATTCTGTGTATCCCTGGCGCTCCTCATCACGGTCCTGTAGGCGCGAGGAAGTTATTTTAACCCGTCTTCGTATCGGACACTGCCATTTTTCTCACGGTTTCATTCTTCGAAATGAAACTCCCCCCATCTATGGCTCGTGGAAAACTGTTCTTTCCGTGGAACACGTCCTGCTGTACTGTAGGAAATTTGTTGGCAGTCGACGAAGACATGACCTGGACATCTTGCTACAAGTAGTGCTCGGGGATGACGATTCTGCGCTCTCAAAACTTTTTTGTTTTTTGAGAGAAAGAATATATCATTTTATTTGAAAGATAACAATGTTTTATGTTGCTTTTTGGCCCCTTTACAGCCAATTTTACGTTTTAAGATAAATTTTACGCGCCCTTTTTCTATTTTCCTTCTGCCATTTCTACATGTATGCTTGAAGCAGAATTCAAGCCTTTTTAGCCAATGTAAATGCTTTTAAACCGTAAGTTACATATGCAACACTGAATATTCTTTTCTCCAAATACTCTGGCATGGGCGCAAATGACCACAGCAGTCGAAGCGCCCTCTAAACCCTATTCAATCAATCAATCAATCAATTAAGGAAGATTGAATAATTATTTCAGATGTTATTTTTAAAGAAGTATTAATTGTTCCAAGAACATTTCTCTATAATACTGAATAAACCTTTATGGAACATTTGTTTTTAACACCAATTGCATTGTTATTTTTATTTGATATTCAGTAGGTACGTTAGAAGTTATACATTTTTAAACAAATAAACATGTTTTATCAACTTTCCTTCTTAATGGGAAGGGTAGAGAAATGTATAGGGAAAGGGTGAGGTTTAACATGCGAGAGATCTTGCACGGGTACGCTAGTTAATTCCTTAAATTACCAAAACTGTGGATTTTTACATTATCGCCTTACTACGTACGTTGTAAAGAGAAAGTATTGTTGTGCTGTGGCAAAAGTGGATTTTTCGATAAATGGGGACATTACATCGAAAAATTCGTTGTTTATATTGCGATTTTTCTAACTTCGCCTCTCAAGGCCTGTCATCATTATGGAATATGTTACGGTATTTCGCGTCTTTGTCAGTCGTGGCACGAGATATCGCATGATTGCAACCGTATCAAGTAGTTCTTGTGATCACGCGACTTCTAGCCGCAATGACCGAGAAAGACCCGAAATACCGAGTGATATTCTATAGGGGCTTGAGAGGCAAAGTTAACAAAATCGCACTATAGATTACTGTTGCTTCAGCTAAGACGTGTTTCTACTGGAATCAATTTACGGTTGTCCACGGTGAACACCCAATCATTTGCACCACGGTGCATGTACTGATTTCCCGTTCAACAATAAATTAACAAAGTTTAGTAATTGAATAATTTCTCGTGAGAAAAATTGAAAGAATTAGTGTATTGGTACTATATTTTGAAAAGACATTTTAAAGACTAATTTCCACTTTTATTATAACTCAAGAAAATTAGTATATTTGAAAGAAATGCACAGTTATTTCCTCATAGAGCACTTTTCCAATTTCTTTTGTATTTCATTTTATTGGTTGAAATAAAAATGCTAAAATATATGTGTTATTTTGAACTGTACATAATGAGCTTTGTATTGTTGCTTCAAGTTAATATATTTTTATGAATGTGCTGATTTGTTTCAGGTTGCTCTTGGATGTGAATTTTAAATGGAAGTTTCCATTCCAGATCAGAATATTGTTTTAAATCAAGAAATTTCATTTTCAATACTTTTTCATGTATGTAATGTAAATGATCTTACACGCTATGAGAAGTAAATATTTTATGTTTAGTTAGATATTGTGTCAGTAATGTGAGAGCTAAATTTTCCAAAATGTTTTGAGTTAATTTATAGTTTATAAATTTCTTTAGAAAAAAGTTAATATCCTTCAGTTTTTTTATTTATAAATGTTGTGTTCATTTAAAGTTTAGAAATGTATATTGGAAAAAGCTGTGAAAATCCGTCAGCAATTTAGTATTTCAATGATGTGTTCATTTAAAGTTTGTAAAATGATTTTGGAAAATAGTTACAAAATTCATCACCTACATTACGAATATTGTTTCTGTAAACTTTTTTATTTCTTTTGAAACTACTCCTGTATTTGTAATAAATAAAGTGTATGTTCCAAACCTAAGTGCATCCCAAAGTCATGTTGATCTATCCCATGTTCTATGACGACATCTCCAGAAGCCAGCATTCCTTATCAGAATTACACGTTTACACCGTAAACTCAGCTCGTTCTTTGCTGAATTTTTACAGGAGTATTTTCTTCGACTTGAAAAAAAGATTAACTGGATGTAGATCGCAGTTGGCGGGAACGTCAATTGTATCAGCCTTCTCCACATGTCTACTGTTCAACCCAAACGGGCGATAAGGCGTCAGCCGTTGGAGACGCTATAATAAAACAGGCCGGATTATATAGTGCGATTTTTCTAACTCTGTCTCTGAAGCCCCTTTGGCCGTCCTACCGCTAGATGTCGCATGGTCAGAAGCACTGCTTGATACGGTCGCGATCATGCGATATCTAGCGGCATGACTGAGAAAGACTCGAGGTACCGTGACATATTCCATCGTGAAGACAGGCCTTGAAAGGCAGAGGTAGAAAAATCGCACTATAGTAAAAACAAAAACTAGAAACAAATTCTTATACACACTGCACACATCTTATTTTGAAGTGAAGAATCAAAACCGGAACAAATACAATATTTAAAAGGAAGTAAAATTAAATCAACAAATTTGTTGATTTAAAACCATCGATTTTTTTGCCATCCCTAGACACCCCAACACATAATAAAAAAAGGTGCGGATTTTAAGAAAAAAATACTTTAAACCATAAAAACCCGGCGGGCAGCATAAATGTCCTCGGCGGGCCGCATGTGGCCCGCGGGCCGTAGTTTGAGGACCCCTGGTCTAGAGGTTTAAAGGCTCTATCAGAAGGATGTGCGTCAACAGCAGTACATTATCTTAGTATTTCTAAATTTTGCAATTTTCGGAAATTCAGAGTTCAACGAAAATGACACCTTCGCCATTCTTTTAAACGTCCCTTCTTTCCGCGGAAAAAAACTGGAGTGGGGTTTTGAGAAATGTTTTTTATAATTTGCATCAAGTAGAAATTGCTTCAAAATTGTTCATTTTTACTTTCCACGAATAGTATATGGAAAGTTATGTAATGCTGCGCGAAAAAGAACGCGGATTTTCGGCAGAAAAACGCGTATTACAGGTCGCTGGTAACTCAAAAGTGGATACATCCCGTGGCTAAATTAAGGGGTGAAAATCTCCTAGCACATGGTGCAGCCAGAATCCCTGTTCTGGGGGTCATTGATACCGAAAAACCAATTGAAAGCAAAACGTCTGTCCGTCTGTCTGTGAACAACGCTAGCGACTAAACCGCTCAGCCGATTTTCTCCAAAATTGAGACTCTCCGATCGATCTGGCTGATCTCTTGGCCCCTTGAATTTGAAACCTATATTTTAATTTTGGGGCGTACTTTACATGAAACCCCCGGACATTTTAAAAGTTTTCTCAAAAACAGCTCCAATTTTTTCTTTAAACTTCTTGTAAGAATAGAGTAAAATACACTTATTAAAGTGGCATATGTCCGATTTCCACTTACAATTGAATTTTCGAAAATTGGGAAAGTTTGCATTTTATTGGGGGTCTACCTCCAACTACAAAACTGCAGATAGAATTTTCCCTCAAATAAAATTTGTTCTTTATGGCGAGTTCTTTCTTTAAGGTCATGTACATTTTTTTGAAAATCGTAGTTTTCGCGCAGTATTGCGTGCAATATGTGCAATTTAAAAAAATAAAAAAACAAGATTATCTCAAAAACGGCTCAAAATTTGTTCTTTAAACTTTTGGTAGGGATAGTGACAAATGTATTCTATTAGATGACATAAACGCCATGTTGCTTTATTCTTTTGTTTTATTCAAAAATTACAAAAATGTAATTTTTTTTACTTGCTTCTCACGTGGTTAATATTTACATTAACGGCGATTTGTTGACATTATTATTTTAATGAGTGCGTTTGCTTTAAATAATGTCAAGTAAAGTTTCTCGAAAACTCAACCGTTTTCTGTGAAAACTAGCTCAAAATTCCGCATTTCCAGAAACGCTCAAACGCAGTTTTCTCATAAATGGCTCCAAATTTTTTCTTCAAACTTTTGGAACGGATGGTGCTTTTTGCACTCTTTAATATGACGTAAAGTTCATTTTGGGCTATTTTTTTGTTTTCAAAAATTACACAAATGTAATTTTTTTGAAAAGTTTCTCAAATCTTTAATATGCACATTACCAGCAATTTGTAAACATGATATTTGTGAATACAATGACTTCAAATGAAATTTTTAGAAAACTCCAAAATTTTCTGTGAAAAATCTTTAAATTTTGCATTTTTAGTAGCCCTTGAACGTCATTTTTTTAAAAACGGCTACAAATTTTAACCCTCAACTGGCGAGGTGAGTTTTTGTTAAATAACCGGGGTCGTGGTGCCAATAATTAATATTTAATATATTTTTTACTGAACTGAATAATAATTAACTTTTTTGTGACATTACTGATAAATGCTCATAAGTAAAACCATATTTTCCCTGTAAATTTGTAATGACTTTTTGATTTTGTATTATCAATTTCTTATTCACATTTAACAATAAATTATCAACATTATTGCAAAAATAGACTAATAGTCACTCCTTTAAAATGTTTGTCTGTCATTCGTGACACATAGAGCGGCAACATGTATAACAATTTCCTTTTTATGTCATTTTTTCTGCCCTATATTGCGTACCGCTTCGTTTTCCCGGTTTCTTGTGGATTACATTTAGCATCAGGAATAGATTTCTTCAATATTCTTGTGATGGTTCCACAAAGTTCTCTAAGTAGGTAGTTGCAAATTTAAGAGTCTGAAGTTCATATGAGGTTCGCCAAAATGACGTGCCAGCATCTTCAAGAATTCTTCCCTTCAGTCATTCCCGTTTCGTATGTTGAGGTTTAAAAGAAAATTGCCATTTAGGACGAGTTTTTTGTGTTCTTTGATATTCTAAAATTAATATTTTCGTTCTACCATTAGGAAACCGAAGAATTGAGAAAATGTCAAAAAAAATTACTTTGGGCGGCGATAGATGGTAGCTGGTTTTCTCAATGAAATATATGTGTCAAAAATACATCTTCAAATAAGGTCATGCTTCATTTCATGAAAATACGAATAGTTTTAATATAATTTCGTGACAAACATATTAGCCCACTGCAAATTTACTGCGCTTCAGACAGCCAGATGGGTCGTAAATTAGAATTTGCAATTTTGTATCTCATTTCTTTGTTCGTTTTTACATTCGACCTTCTGTTATACATTTTCACATTAATCTTCAAAGGAATTATTTATTTTCAAATATTTGAAATAAAACTTGCTAGGTCATTAAGGGAGTATCGGCAATGCAGAGAACGCAACAATTGAATTCCGTTCCACTGTCGCGAATTTCTGTGAATTACGCGTCAATGTTGTGACTTGAAATAGCTGTATGGTATCAGGCTTCTTTTTCCAATACAAGTTTACAAAACTTTTGTATTATATATTTATGCATTTGTAGAATTCACATAGTTCTGACAGCACTGCGAAGGAAACAGCGAGTTGTTCGCTTCTTGGTTGATTTGGACGTTTTTGCAAATAATAGCTAAGACGTTAGTTGGGCAATATTTCAATCCTACGTAGCTGTTTCCAAGAACACGGGAAAGTTTGTGCTGTTATAGCACCATTAATTTAAATGTGACCTTTTCTTTAAAAGAATTGGAACAGGTTTTATTGAAGAAAAAATTTTGTATCTTCAATATTCTAGTCATAGGAAGGCACTGAAAAAAATTGAACTTTTGCAATTTTCGAAAAATCGGAGATTTCAACAAGAATGAGACATGCGCCATTCATTTAAGCGCTCTTTACGCCATCCGAGGACAAAGTTTAATAAAAACTAGTGGTGCTACAACAGCACATACTTTCCCGCGTTATTGGAAACAGCTATGTAGCATTGAAATATTGCACTTTCTGCGCTACTAACATCTTAGCTATTATTTGAAAACGTAAGTTCATGCGCACGAATAAAGTTACAGGAAGTAAATCATTTCAAGCGAAAACAATCCTATCAGAAGGCTATCGGAAATATTATGTTGATTTTGTAGCATTAGCATGGCTTAATTTAATTTTCTTTTGACAGAGAAATACACGAAAATATCTGGCAAAACCCTGGAATGTAAGTCCTTAAATATGCCGCATATATAAAAAATATGCAGTTATTGAAAAAAAATCCCCAAAATATGCAATTATGCAGAATAAAAAAGGGCTACTTTTGTTTCATTTTTGATTGTAATTTTTTTGTTTGATAGGGAAGAATCGGGTAGCACCGATTAAGGAAATAGATCGCTCAGATGGAACGTATTCACCAGAAAATTTAAAATATTGCATGAAACGACAGATGGATATTTCCTAGTGTCTGTGGTTGAGAACTAAAAGTTGCAGAAGTTATTTTCTTTAGCACAGATTTTGTAAAAGAAAAAACCTTTGATCGGCATTCCCCTACCTGTGGGGTAATACCAATTGTATATTTGTCCCTAGTGTTTTATACTGGAAACTTTGAAATGCAATTATTATCCTACATATTTGATCTATTATGCTAAAATTCTTTCAATAATACAAATTTCAATAATAATTAACCAAAAGAGTAAATAATTGAATATCCGTCGACTCTAAGGGAAAATCTACTGAAATAAAAATTTTTTACAACATCAGTACAAACAAGTTATACACTGAACGTAAGGGTTATAATGTTTTAAATGCTAATAGTAATATGCTATTAAACCTTTCAAGAAAATTAAGAGAACAGTTGAAGAGTTTATCTGAATAAAACAAATATAAGTTTAGGTCAGTTTTATAATTTAAACTTTAGTTTGCTATTTCTTGAAGTAAATGTCACAAAAACAGTTTATAGCTGAATCAGCTCCACTGCAAAGTGCATGGTTCCAAAGTCCACAGCTTGTACTTCTACACCAACCTTCACCATTTTGCCCAAATTCACTGCAAACGAAGGACATCTCTTCCTCTTGATTGCCTGGCAAATCATCATGTTCATCATTGTCACACAACTCATCTTCATTTACATTATTTTTTCCCCTGACTCCCAACTAACCACAGAGCCAACTCTTTTGTTACCTTTAGTGCTAACTATTTTTCCAGGGTCTTGGAGAGTAGTCACTCCTGTCTCATCCATGTTAAAAATACGATACAGTGTGGAAGCAAATTTTGTCATCACAGTTCCCCAATTATCGAAAAATATATATCTTCCTGTCGATTGAAATCTTTAATAGGTTGATGTTAATTTCTTCTGATTTTTGGACATTTAAGGGATTCCTTTTGAGAAAAGCATAACCATTTACAACCACCAAAACCATTTACAACCTAGGCAGGATTTTTTTGAAAAATTGTTAGGAACGTTGTTTTCTTTGTTATATGCAAAAGCTACTGTGGATTTGCAGTGGAGTTAGACCATAAAAAAAAATTGTATATCAATTTTATTCGTTCAGCCAATGCTGCTTCCTGCTCTTGACTAAAAACTGTTTTTCGGCCAAGAAGTAGATCTCCTGAAATCCCCTTAAATTTTTGTCAAGCAGTCTTGTGAATGGAATGTCCTTCATGGGTAAGTAACATCACCTGTTGCAGCTTTTCATCAGACCATCCTCCCCTGGTCCTTATCTATGTTCTAGGCATCTAAAAGACGATACAGTCTCTTACAATATATTTTGGCCGTAAGTAGTACAACTATGAAAGGACAGTGCATAAGTATTTAGATCTGCGAGGGGTTGTGCCGATCATTGATCGCCATTCCCCCACTCATCTGATCGGTGCAAACCAACCATGTATACTACAGAATTTCATACCTAGCAATTCAATAAGTTAGTTTAAAAATGTAAACCATGAATTAAAGTGATGTTGAAAAGATTACCAATCCATTTGCACAATTGAGTTATTAAAAAAAATTAAATTAAATGCATATGTTAATTACATTGCTTTAAAGACGTGAAGAAATCAGAACAATTTTCTCTGAAACTTCCTTACTTCACACCAAGTGCATGTGCGAAACTGATCAGCGGCCACATGTAGTTAAGTTATTGCTCAATTGGGGAGAGTGTAGCACTCACCAGACTTTGCTAGAGCACACTCTACTGTCGTTACAGACCTGATCGGTGCCACCCCACTCGCCCCTAATATATGATTACATAAAAATATAAATAAACCTTACTTTAAGTAAATTTTTCATATTTTAAAAAATTTGAAGTTTTCTGTGTGATATTCAAAATTTGATTGTTTATAAGCCAAGTATTTAAAATCTTATATTATCCAGAATTTTTTTTTGTGTAATAAATCTTCACTTCCCCTATCCATATTTTAATAAAATAAAGAACTGCAAATTT
Source organism: Acheta domesticus (assembly GCA_031308135.1). NCBI lineage: Eukaryota > Metazoa > Arthropoda > Insecta > Orthoptera > Gryllidae > Acheta > Acheta domesticus. The sequence goes on along the minus strand of JAHLJT010009419.1, from coordinate 110,353,474 downwards.
ACTTGTAAATGAGAGATTCTCATTTAATGTTTGAGACTTCAAGAGTTAAATATTTTAAAAGGAAATAATTAGTTTTGAAACAATATATTACAGCTGTTTGATCAGTACTGATTCTAATAAAAAAATAAAAATCTGCTTTATTTCATGACCATCTATAATGGTATCCAATGAGTGAGTAGTTCATGGGTATTAGTCCAATAAATAAAAATGTATGTCAGTCAATGTTTCAGAGGTTTTATTTCTCCACCTTCAGGGCTGAATACATTAACAATATGGTTAGATGTATAAACACTAATCATATGTACGTATGCAGGAAGCACAAATTACCTATCACGAATTGTTTGGTATATGTTTATAAATGGAATTCCTAAATTAAACAATTTTAAAAATTAAATTACATACGAAACATACCTTGCTTGGGTGTAGGAAATTACACAACCATAATCATAGTTTTCACAATACTCAGAATTGTATTTATACACATATATAAAAACAATTTGTAATTGGTAACGTGTGCTTCCAGCATACTTGCATATAATTAGTGTTCATACGTTGTGTAAAAGTTAACATTTTTGTAAAAAATGTTTGTTTTTAATACATTTTGCTTCCCAATTAATAATGAACATTTGGGACCATATGTTGCAGACTAATGAAGGTGCTATAAATTTTACTTTCCTCATTTCTGGAAATCTAAAAAGCTTACATTTTCTTTTTTGCCCCCTTTTGCCACAACTGCACTACAGCATGCAAGTTGGTAATAATAGTGAAAATACAACTTTATTTTAGAGAAAAATAAACTTTGAGAAAGCATTACACAAAACAAAACTGTTTATAGTATGAGTTCGTTTAGGAAGGGAAAAACCTCCTAGAAAGAAAGATCTCAACACTAATAAAATCTAATCCTAAAAGATCTCTCTAATAGTGCACTAAAAGAAAAGATCTACAAGAATACAGTACTTTTGGCAATATTATGCTTCACTAATCATCAGTTAACACAACTAGAAAGCACACGCCAAGATTAATGCTGGTTAGTGGCTCATGTGGGCAAATAGGCATTTTTGTTAAAAATAATCTTCACTATGCATCAGAATACTCCTCTCTCTTAAGAGATTAAGAGTTTCAAATATTTTTCCAGATTTACAAAAGTAAAGAACTTAGATTTTATGTACTTACTACAGCTGCACAGAAAACATGTTTTCTTAAAAAATCATGAAATGGTTCTTGTTAAACTTAAAAGATGCAGAAACTATAAAATTACTTAATGCAGTGATTTTAATATAAGCTGTCTGTAAATATCAAGTGATGAACTATTCAAAAATTTACTTAAATCTTTCAACTTACAAACAACTATACAAGAATATCCAAAAGTGGTACTGTCATTGACCAAATAGCATTAGACAAAAATTGTTGCAACTATTCAGTTGTTGCATTCAACACAGGCTTTAGTGATCACACTTTGCAAATCCTCAGATTTGAAATGGACACAAAAATTATTACGGAAATACTTTACAGAGAAACCCAAAACTTCTCTCGAGAAAGCCTAGACAAATTTAACTCTCATAAGTTCAGAAAACTGGGATGAGGTGTACAAGGCAACAAACGCAAATGTCAAATTTAACTTGTTCATAAATATATTCCAAAGTTATTTCACTATGGTTTTTCAATGGACATTTAAGAAAATAGAAAGCAAAAACACAAATTGTGGTTAACCAAAGGAATTAAAATACCTTGTGAAAGGAAACAAAATATGCATGATCAATCCTTCACAACAAATGAAGTTCTGATTTCTTTGCTTTCTACCAAACATACAAAAGTATTCTGAAGAAAGTAATTAAACAAGCCAAACTATTAACAATAGATAATCACATGCCTAAAACACAGAAAAGCACTGTGGAACATTATGAAAGGAACTCTGAAGTCAAAAACATTAAGAACTATGAACTTCACTACAAAAATAATTTTCTGCACAACCGTTGGGAAGTAGCAAACACTTTCAATACAATCTCAGCAATTGGAGAAAAATTATCTTATCATAACTCTTCAAATAATA
>JAHLJT010009419.1:110204868-110350424 GCA_031308135.1 Acheta domesticus | reverse complement strand
TTTGTTATCCGGAGGTCGCGCCACTCCCGTGCACTCATACGAAGTTGAGTTTTTTTTTCAAAAGAACAATGAGAGCAAAAAAATCATTGTTGGTGTAGTTTATTAAAACAACTTTTCATTGTTATTCGTGGAAAAGGGCAATGCGATTTGTTGAGTAGTTTAGTATTTATTAGAACATGTGTTCCTCCTTCCGTCGCTTTTGTTATCCGGAGGTCGCGCCACTCCCGTGCACTCATACGAAGTTGAGTTTTATTTTCAAAAGAACAATGAGAGCAAAAAATCATTGTTGGTGTAGTTTATTAGAACAACTTTTCATTGTTATTCGTGGAAAAGGACAATGCGATTGTTGAGTAGTTTAGTATTTATTAGAACATGTGTTCCTCCTTCCGTCGCTTTTGTTATCCGGAGGTCGCGCCACTCCCGTACACTCATACGAAGTTGAGTTTTTTTTCAAAAGAACAATGAGAGAAAAAAAATCATTGTTGGTGTAGTTTATTAGAACAACTTTTCATTGTTATTCGTGGAAAAGGACAATGCGATTTGTTGAGTAGTTTAGTATTTATTAGAACATGTGTTCCTCCTTCCGTCGCTTTTGTTATCCGGAGGTCGCGCCACTCCCGTGCACTCATACGAAGTTTAGTTTTATTTCCAAAGAACGATGAGAGAAAAAAAATCATTGTTGGTGTAGTTTATTAGAACAACTTTTCATTGTTATTCGTGGAAAAGGACAATGCGATTTGTTGAGTAGTTTAGTATTTATTAGAACATGTGTTCCTCCTTCCGTCGCTTTTGTTATCCGGAGGTCGCGCCACTCCCTTGCACTCATACGAAGTTGATTTTTATTTTCAAAAGAACAATGAGAGCAAAAAAATCATTGTTGGTGTAGTTTATTAGAACTACATTTCTTTGTTATTCTTGGAAAAGGACAATGCAATTGGTCGAGTAGTTTAGTATTTATTAGGACATGTGTTCCTCCTTCCGTCGCTTTTGTTATCAGGAGGTCGCGCCACTCCCGTGCACTCATACGAAGTTGAGTTTTTTTTCAAAGAACAATGAGAGCAAAAAAATCATTGTTGGTGTAGTTTATTAGAGCAACATTTCATTGTTATTCGTGGAAAAGGACAATGCGATTTGTTGAGTAGTTTAGTATTTATTAGGACATGCGTTCCTCCTTCCGTCGCTTTTGTTATCCGGAGGTCGCGCCACTCCCGTGCACTCATACGAAGTTGAGTTTTATTTTCAAAAGAACAATGAGAGCAAAAAAATCATTGTTGGTGTAGTTTATTAGAACAACATTTCTTTGTTATTCTTGGAAAAGGACAATGCAATTGGTCGAGTAGTTTAGTATTTATTAGGACATGTGTGCCTCCGTCCGTCCCTTTTGTTATCCGGAGGTCGCGCCACTCCCGTGCACTAATACGAAGTTGAATTTAATTTTCAAAAAATTCATGAGAGCAAAAAATCATTGTTGGTGTAGTTTATTAGAACAACATTTATTTGATATTCTTGGAAATGGACAATGCAATTGGTTGAGTAGTTTAGTATTTATTAGGATTTGTTTGCCTCCATGCGTCTTTTTTTTTTATTTTCAGTGTAATGATTTAGATTTTTTTATAGATGGTATCGAAAGTCAAAAGTTTGAAATCAATACTTTTGCATAGTGCATTGTATTGTTGTTAATTCTGTGATAAGACATTTTATTTTTGAATGATATATTTCCTTCGAAGTTTGTTTTTGTTCTTGGCGGAGTTGCCCTATCTTGCGCCACATACGTGTCATTTTGTTCAATTTTTCAAAAAACGGTTAGAGCAAAAAAATCATTGTAAGTGTGGTTTATTAGAATGAAGTTTGATTTTGTTTGTTGGGGAAGGCCAATGCGATGTGTTGAGTATTTTAGTATTTAGTAGGATTGATGTGCCTCCATTGGTGTGTTTTTGGGTACCCAGTTAAAGGATTTACAATTTTTTCTTCGATAGTATCGAAAATAAAAAAGTTAAAAACAATATTGTTGTATATTGTATTGTATTGTGGTTGATGTTATGTGAGGATAAATTGATTTTGAATTAGAGTTTTGCCTTGATGAGTGATTTTCTTATCCTGCGAGAGTGCGTTGTTGCGGGTGACTCGTGAGTGGTTTTGTTGAATTTTGCAAAAAACGTTGAGAGCAAAAAAATCAGCGTGTGTGTACATTGTTAGAACAATGTTTGGTTCTGTTTGTTGGGAAAGGACATTGCGAAATATTGAGTAGTTTAGTTTTTATGAGGAATTGTATGACTTGAATTGTGTTGTTTCTTGACAGTAGTGTAAAGAATTATTATTATTTATAGGGAATATTAAATGTTGAATATTTCGAAACAACATTGTTGTATAGAGAATTGTTTTGTGGTTATTTTTGTGTCAAGAAAATCTAATTTTGATGGATAGTTTTTTTTCTACGAGTAGTTTTCTTACGCGTAGTTGTTGCGCCTGCCGGGCATTTCGAAAATTCGTTTTTTCTAAATTTTCGAAAAACGGTAAGAGCAAAAAAATTAATGTTTATATATTTGAAAAGCACAAAAATAGCACAATATTTTGTGTATAAAGAAAATTTGTTTGGCTAATTGGCTTTGCCAGCTTAACATTAAGCCAGCAAAGCCACCCATTTTTGGAAAAACCGTTGGAGCAAAAAAATTAATTTTTGGATATTTGGAAAGCACAAAAATAGCACAAAATTCTGGGTATAGAGAAAATGTGTTTTTTGAAAATGGCTTTGCCAGCTTAACGGACGTGCTCTGAACTACTCTGTGCGCCGCGCTATCTCGCCGCCATCCATTACATTACTGCGCGCCGCTGACTTCCGCGCGTCTTTCAAAACATTCGGCCGTGCTCAACAATATCTTCATTGTTGTAACAAAGCAATCGTTAGAATATATATACTGTGACGAACGTGAGTTTAGAGGTTCGTCACAGGTGCCCACGAACCATACAACATCATAAAAGAACGGGGAAGAGAGCGCGGCGCAGTTTTAAAAAGGGCGCGCCCGCGGACGAGGACGTTGTCGCCCGCAGCGTCCGCCGAAAGTCGCGAGAAAATGACGCGCATTAGCTGGAGAGGGGAGGAGGAGGCGCCGCCTTACCCCTGCAGGCAAGAAAGTATAAAACGCGAATCCGCAAGCGTAAGCGTTCTCTTTCGTTTACGCCCGCCAAAGCAACGGTCGCCGATTGCAACATAATAATCGTAAGAACATCATTAGTTAGGAGTGTTCGGCGTCAGAAAGGCGTCTAGTTAGTCGTCCGCGAATTTGTTGAATATTCAAGAAAGCTTTTCTTCAGTTACGGCACCGTAAAGGAGGTCACCTGTTAAATTGCGACACGAGTTGATGCTCAGATTAAGCCACAAAAATCTGCAGCTGGAGTGAGAGAGAAAAACTAGTACGCGGCGAGAACCATACATCACGCCGGCGTACGAAAACACTGGGCACGAGCTAAGAACGTGCCGAACGAGATTTGGAGACGGGCGAGGACCGTGCGAAATCGGACGGAGAGGGAGCCGGGAGAGAAGACAGAAGAGGAGGACGGAGCTGGGAGCAGAAGATAGAAGAGGGACGTAGCCGGGAATAGAAGACAGAAGAGAGGGACGGCGCCGGGAGCGGAAGAGAGAAGACAGGGGCGCGAAGGGCAGCGAGTCGCCAGACACGAGCCCGCGACGTGCGCTGCACGTGCCGGCAGCGTTCACTCGGCTGCCAGCGACCAGACGCAAGGCCAGCTCAACGCGAAGGGCGAGGTAACGGGGCAAGCGAAATCTAGGTCAAGTTCGCGCCGCGCTGAAAGAAAATGTTAAGATAAGTTGTATGGGGAGGTACTGGACTATGAAGGCGAAATAACTTTCAGCCGCAAGTAGAAATGCACTAGCCATTTTGACGCCTGATTACCTGTTAGATTTGTCAATAAATTGAAGTAAATTTATGTAGTAATAATTGCATTGAAGTGTGGAGGAAGTCATACCACAGAGCACGTTTATTGTTCAGATAATTTTAAGAAAACAATTGTAAAATAAGAGTGGTAAAGAATACGCAGTTGTTGAGTTAAGTGTGGAAGTAAATTTAATCAGTTTCATTTCAAAGGAATTCCTCATTTCAATAAACAGTAATTCAGTGTATAGAATTTGAAGAGTCTTTAGTTATTTTGAGTTTAAGAGAATATTGTGCGTTGATGGTACGCTTTGAAAATTTCAAGGAGAATGATGATGATTCATGTGTAATGGATTTGGCTATTATTTTGAAATAATTACACTTTGTTTTACTGTTATTTGTGTTCCTGTGTTTTGGATTGCTCTCTACACCCCAAAAGATCCCACTGCCTTGAGATAAAGTAAGCTCGAAAGAGCAGATATCTGCGCACCCGCCCAGACGCTCAACAATTGTTGAGAAAATTAGCAAATTAATTAAAGGCCCCCCCCCCCCGGATAAGATGGTAAAAAGTTCCCCTCAACCAAATTACATATGAGTGGTTACACTATAATTCTAACATAAAAATAATATTTTTGAAAGGTTTCTTAGCCTCCGTCTCACCACCCACACCCATATACAGCCAAAAACGTGTTTTTTTATTTCAATTTTTTTCGACAACTGCACACTATTTTATCAGACTGAAAAAATATGATAAATAAGAACACAACTTGGACAATCAGAAAAACATTTTTCAATATTTTCTCAGTCCCAAATTCAAATACAAAAAAATTTTCGAAAGAAAATATCAAGAAATATTTTTTACTGTGTCTTAGAAGCCTGGAACAGGCTCGAAAAATGTCAAAGGTTCCTCTTAAAACACAAATGGTTGTGTATGTTTTTCAGAATTTTTAGATTACTGGGCTGCAGTTAAAAAAATAAAAACCATTTTCCCGCCTTTAAAACACCTGGACTTTCAATATACTTTGAAAATGGCTGCAACGGTTCTGTGCAATTATTTTAGTGTTTATTATACGTTTGTGTGTATACATTGTTGTGGCACCCAATAAAGTTTTTGTTTTGGAATATACTTAAAAATTATCATTTTTTGAAGCTTTCTAATCATTTGTATGAGAATATCATACGCTAAGGAAAGATAATAGTGTTTGACAGTTTATTAAATAATAATTCGGTCATATTTGAGGGATAATTGGGGGACATGTGGAAAAATGAAGGGGAAGAGGTTAGACCCAGATTTACAAGAACTGTTTTACTTGACTTAGAACACAGACACTGGCACGAAAATAATCTTAAAACTTCATCTCAGAATGCTTGTGAATTTTTTCATATTTTTTTAATAGCTGGGTCATAGTTTAAAAAAACTAAGACATTTGTAGTCAACCACTTGGCAGTTCGGTAGTTGCCGCGTCCTAGGTACGTGCAACCTTGCTTGAGGAGGAAGGCCACAGAATAGCAGCTAAAACGTTGACAACTGAGCCTAGAACGCGGCGCCTCCCGGACAGATAAATAGTAACGCATTGGTTGCGGAAGCCTGTGGTCTCACGTCTGTAGATGTTTCAGACCATAGAAAAAATGGTCTTTTCCTTTAAGTATTTTCTTTTGAATACGTATAAATATGGAGATACTCGTACAATCTATACACTTGCGAAAACTCTGCACTTTGTAAATAATAATTGTACGAAAATTGAAAATTGATTTAATGTAGCACCCAACTGCAAACTCCCATCCCCCGAAAAGTAGTTTACGGCATTATACACCCGGTACTGTGCGAGAGAATTCATTCCAATATTGCTGAGCGTTGAGATAAAAATTCGCAGAAAATAAAATAGTCCCGTTAATTTTATCGTGAAAGATAATTTCAGTATTTTCCTTCAATTTAATTTTACATTGATATCGGCTTCACTTTTCTGTCCATCTGTGCTATGGAAAGGGCGCACCCAAAAGAACTAATACGCAAAATTGTAAAATAGGATGATCATAAAAATGGTATTTTGAAAAATACATCCCAACAACATAATCGGGAACTAATCTGTTCCCCTTCACTTCCCCACTGTCCCCCATCTATCCTGCACACGAAATGTTCCTGATCATTCCCCCATTTGTCATCTACCCGTCCCCCAAAACATGTCGTCTGTTTGAATTTACTTGTCCTCAAAAAAAATGTCGTGTCCCCATGAGACAAGCAAACCCGGTTTAAAAGGCCTAGGAAGCATCGCTTCCGAGTTATTTGCCATTATAATCTGTGTTGCAATAATCTTCTTTTGTATGTCATTGTATGTCATAATCTGCAAACTTCTAATTTTTCTTCTAAAATCTGTTTGATGTAGGATGATGTGTAATTCTTTATCCACCAATATCACACTTACAAGGTCTTGTGTCGATTGTTTCTTATAAATTGCCAAAGCTATCGTCTTTCCGTAGCGTACGATTAGTTATGCAAACTATTAGAAAACTTTAAAAATGATACTTTGTAAGTATATTCCAAAACAAAAACTTTATTGGGTGCCACAACAATGTATACACACAAACGTATAATAAACACTAAAATAATTGCACAGAACCGTTGCAGTCATTTTCAAAGTATATTGAAAGTCCAGGTGTTTTAAAGACGGGAAAATGGTTTTTATTTTTTTAACTGCAGCCCAGTAATCTAAAAATTCTGAAAAACATACACAACCATTTGTGTTTTAAGAGGAACCTTTGACATTTTTTGGAGCCTGTTCCAGGCTTCTAAGACACAGTAAAAAATATTTCTTGATATTTTCTTTCGAAAATTTTTTTGCATTTGAATTTGGGACTGAGAAAATATTGAAAAATGTTTTTCTGATTGTCCAAGTTGTGTTCTTATTTATCATATTTTTTCAGTCTGATAAAATAGTGTGCAGTTGTCGAAAAAAATTGAAATAAAAAAACACGTTTTTGGCTGTATATGGGTGTGGGTGGTGAGACGGAGGCTAGGAAATCTTTCAAAAATATTATTTTTATGTTAGAATTATAGTGTAACCACTCATATGTAATTTGGTTGAGGTGAACTTTTTACCATCTTAACGGGGGGGACCCTTTGGGTGTTCGGGGCGGGTTTGCGTCAGAATACACACAGAGTGTCCAGAAGCTCCCGTTACAAAAAAAAATACCCCAAATTCTGTGTTGCACGTCATGAAAAATGGCAGGTCTAGTTTTTCCAAAAAAAAAATTGTCTTCGAGAAAATTGAGTTTAAAAATCACTTCCGGCCGCGAAATTCAAATCGGCCGCTACGAAACCAGACGGCGGCGTCTCCTTCTGCGCGGAGCATTTCCTCGTTTCTCCGCGTAAACGGTGAAACAGTCGAGTAATTTTGCAACCGGTGCAACAGCCCGTAATATGGACGGTGTCCTTGCATTTGTCAGTTGCTAGGTCGCGTCACATCGTGGTTTATATCGTACGGCAAACAGGCACGTGAAGCTTCCATCGCCGCCAAGTGTTCGCCTATTAACCGCGTGTCAGGTTTGCGTCAAATCAGCAGATTGCGAAGTTCAAGGCCTTGCCCGCAGAGTGGTCATGACTAAATAAGCACCTGCACGGAGTCATCTTTGGGGTTAAAAATTGATTAACTTGCATAAAAAAGTTTTTTTTCCTGTGTGCGTATTTTCGTTGTTGTACAATACAAAATATCAAAGAAAAATATTGAGTTACTACAATGTCCCTGAAGTAAACTATTTCAACTCCCTTACATTCTGTACAATGTAGTAGCCTTGCTAACTCGTCCTTCCTTTAAATTAGGAAACGCTAAGAAAGTAAATAATTCAGTACAGTCATTCGCTTGCAAAGAGAACTGAATTACATCGTTCTATAGGTATTAGAGGAATTCGGCATTGGCATCGATACTGTTAAATCGAAGAAATGGCCGTCACTCATTTATGCACGTATTTGCTCACTACATTGCAAGTGAAACACACAAAGAAATAAAACGTAACCCTCAAGAAATAAAACATAGCCCCCTTGTAGCCGTCAACTATTTCATGAAGTGATTTCAAGAAAAAACTCCAAGATTTAGGACAGAGACATGCTCTCATCTTTCATGTGGAAAAGAAAAACGACGGGTGGAATGTTTAACTTAGAGAAATGGGTTATAGGGCCCGTTTGTCGCAAATTCGATATTTCACATAGAACAGTGTAGCATATTTTGCAATGACAGGTATTTCGGAATGCATTTCTTGCGGCAGCAGAAAGTGCATCTTTCTGTACCACATATTACTTAAGAGAGAATAATTTGACGGGAAGTATGAAGGAAGTTCATGGATATTTTACTGTACCGACTGATAGTTTTATTTAGGAAAGATACATTTATTTATTTATTTATTTTATTTACGTCAAAAACAGTTAAAAACTGCGTATGACGAGCTATGGGGAGAAGTGAATTTTGTGCACGTTTTCATAATTCTGTGGTCTCTATCCTAAACCATATTCTAGTCGAATTTTGAATACAGAAAAGAGAGTTTTTTTTTCGAGTTTTGTTGACAAAATATTCGCTCCTATATAATAAAATATATTTTCAAAGTTAAATTAGCTATAAATTCCTGCCCTGAACCCTCATGTTCTTCATGAAAGAATAATACTTTTTGCCGCGATAATATGAAAAACGATAATTTGAATAACTATATTTCCCACTGAAACTCAGAAGACGTGCACAAATAATGAAGTTACATTTATGTCCAGAAGCAAAACAAGGGACCATCTCAGCATTTGCTCAAAGGATCAGGGAAACTGGACGAAAAACCCGATCGAGATGGGGGCCATCAACCCAGAAACTGTGGTACAATACTTGTTACAGGTTCTTTAGAATTATACAGTCCACATGATAAATAATTACATTAACTATCATTGTTAAAATTAATTCTACTTTCCTTTTTGATGCTCGGTATAGTCTCGAATTGTATAGAAACAGTTATGCAGCAGAAAAGATTTTACTTGGGACTTAAACTTTTCTATTGAATTTAATCGTTTAATGTCTTCTGGCAAAGTGTTGTAGAGTAATGTACATGAATTGTATGTGAATTTTTTGTAGTGAGCTGTTGATACTGCCACCTGGTGAATATGATTACTACGTCGTGTGTTATACTTATAGACATTCATTTTGAGGGGGGAAATATTGATATCAATCAATTTCATCTGAGATAAATCGTGCAGTCATTTATCGAGAAGTGTATATCTGGCTATTATTTATTTATTTAAGGTCGCTTTAAAAACATCTGTGGTCATTGGCGACTACTATTGATTTATATTAGAGATACATTTTTTTTAAAAATTTAGAGTAAACAGAATAACGATAAACTGAAATATGAAGTACAATAAATTGTGCAATTATTCATATCATATTATGTAAACCAGCCAAATTAATATAAGTTACAATTAATCTGGCAATTGTTAGTCTGAAAATGACAGCCGAGAGAATCAATTCTAATTCCAGAGAAGATCAATAAACTTGGTATTTTCATGAACAAATATTTCATTTCCGAAACGCATTTTAGTTTATCACGGTATTTAGAGTTTATCACGGTTTTAGAATAATTTTCACGTATGTGGGAATCTTAAGCCGAAAGGCACTAGTTCATATGAATATGTGCTAAAAATAGCAATTCGAGCATTCCAGGAGATTCAATATTTTTCATAAATGTTGGATGTGTTCACCCATAGCCAACTATTATATTCCAAGCCATTCTGTACATATGTTTGGCAACGCTGTTGTGGTCCTGTGGATGTAGCCTTGGCTCCGTTTTGCAAGCAGCGTGCCCTGCAGTGTACAGCGGTTTCCTGGCGTGTTACTCGTGTGAGTGAATCTCTTACTGTGTTTGTAGCTTTATTGTGCTGTATCAGTGGTACAGACAGTAATTCTTATATGTGTGAATTGAATTGTGGATGCATCGGATAAATCTTCTAGAATAAAGTAAGTGCATAACATTTTTTGAATTTTTCTCGGCATGTAACCTATTGCTTTAAAACAATGATCATTTTTCAATTTATTTATTGTTTTTGTTTTTAATTTATGGTTTGATTATTTTGCATTACTTGTTCACAAGTAAGTAATGCTGAAAGACTTAAGAGAATTACGTTGCTAAATGCTACGTTAATAAAAGCTGTTTTCTTTGAAATTTTAGTTTCCTGGCGTTCCTTGTGCGAGTGGAACTCTTGTGTCAGTAACTTTACTGTGCTATACTAGTGGTGTATAGCACAGTAAATTGTGCTATATTATTTAATACTAAAGTGTACATATTTTTTAATGTGTGAATTGAATTGTGGATCCATTGGATAAATCGTCTTGACGAAAGTAAGTGTATATCATTTCTTTTTACTCCATTCGTGGTCTTTTTACCTATTGCTGTAAACTAATGACCAATTTTCAGTTTATTTACTTTTTAAAAAAATAACTTTTTGATTATTTTGTTTCACTTGTTAACACTGTGAAGCTGAAACTCTGAAAAACTGAAGTGAATTGCATATTCAAAAATGCTGTTCTTTGAAATTTTAGATGCCGCGACATTCTTGTGCACCTGGTTGCCAGTCAAACTATGACACTGCAGTAAAATTGGAAGGCACGGTCACAACTTTCTCTTTCCCAAGAGACGAAAACTTGAGACAGTTGTGGATTAAGGCTATTCCCCGTTCCAATTGGACTCCTTCATCAACATCAGTTATTTGTTTCAAACACTTCAATGAAGAAGACATTATTAAAACCTACAAGAAAGCTACTGACGTTGGTGTGCTCTTTTAAGCTACCCACAGTTGATTAAAGGAGCTGTACCGAGTAAATTTCCTAATGTACCCTCTTACTTATCGAAGCCAAAGCCAGTGTTAAGAAGACATCCAGACGATCGTAGAAAGCAGATGGTTGAATTCCAAAGTAGAGGAATTTTTGAACATGGACAAAATAAAAAATTATGAAGATTTTTTATGCGATTTCCCAAAGAGATTGCGTAATGAGTGGAATTATAAAGTTCTGGAAAGAGATTGCTATTTTTATGTGTTGGAATGCAATTCGAGAAGTGGTGTGTGTGTTACAAACAGTATTGTTGTGTGCAGTGATATGTGTATACGAGTGTTCGCAGGCAAAATAGGACTTTCCAATGCTGACTTGAGATGGATATTGCCTGAGCCTCTTAGATTATCATTGTGGTCTCAATTTGAGAATATTTTGACTAGGTATGCTAAATTTCATAAGTCACAATCTACTCTACCAACTACGACATGTTTATCTAGAGCCAGTGATTACATCGCATTAGCTCATGAAAATGCTGCTGCCACTGATGACAATATATCTCCAAAATTAGAATTAATAAATGCACAAATCAAGTTGTTGCAAGAGCAGAGGAAGAGATACCCAACATCGGTATTGGTGTTTGCCTTTTTAATTTACCATCATTCTCCTGCTGCATACAACATAATACGAAAGTTTTTAACTTTGCCACATAAAAGGTGGCTTCAACAGCTGTCATCGTCATTAAATATATCACCTGATTCTTCAGCCAATACTTTCAATTACTTGGCCCAAAGAATTAGTTCTCTTTGTGACAGAGAAAAATTAGTATCGTTAATAATTGATGAGATATACGTCAGTGACAAAATTGACTACAAGTCCAAACACGTATCAGGATTTGCAGATAATTCAGAATCTATGGTCATTGCTAAAACTGTTGAGTGTTTTATGATATCATCTAACTTTGGAAACTTGAAGGAAGTTGTGCAATTGTTGCCTGTGAAATCACTTTCTGGCGGACAGTTACTGGAATATACAAGTGTGATACAATTTGTAAGGAAGTTGGATTTACAATGACTAGCATTATCACAGATAATAATCGTGTAAATCAAAGTCTTTTTCTCTTGTTGAAATTGATGAATCTTGTAATCTTAATTATCAGCAAATTTTTCTGTTATACCATACTGTTCATCTTGTCAAAAATATCCGTAATAATTGGATTAATTTGAAATCTGCCAAGAAAAATTTCATTTACCCTGATTTTGAGACTTTTCAGAACAAGACTGCATCATACAAGGATTTGTGTGATTTGTACCAGAAAGAAAAAAAATAATCTTATTAAAGGCGCATACAAGCTAAATGAAAAAAACTTTGTTCCCCAGCAAGTTGCAGAGACAGAGTGTTGTCCTTGCTGACAATTTGTTTCAGGACAGTACTATTGCTGCTGTAAAAGCAGAAGGAATGGAAGGAACTGCAGGGTGTTTGCAAATTATTAAGAATTGGTGGGATGTTGTCAATGTAAAAAGTCCTCATAAGGGAAGAAGAATGATAAAACCCTTCATGAACCCTGTTCTAGATTCTGACAATGATGATTGTGTGGTATTCCTAAAAAAAATTATTTTTGGCTTGATGTTTGGAGAACTATATCTGAGGGTTGTTATTTAACCGCTGATACTTTTGAAGCTTTATATGACACCTCAGTCACCTTAATTAAGTTTATACATTATGCTTTCAATAACTATCCTGTCAATTATATTCTTCTTGGGAAATTACAATCTGACAATACTGAAATGCGGTTCATTGCTTACCGACGAATGTCTGGTTGTAATTATAATGTTAGTTACAGGCAAATTATTGAATCTGAAAAGAAGATACGGGTTAGAAAGCTGTTGGAGATCAGTGATTTGCAATTTAGTTGCAATGAAGTTGAAAGTTCTTCTAATGGAGAAAATGAGACACAAAGTGATATGTTTCACTTTCTGGATCTTATAGATGCAAACTATCTTCAATGTGATGTTGATGAGGGTGTATTGCTATATGTAAGTGATATAGCAAGTAACAAAGTTGCAAATAAAATTACTTGTAACTTTTGTAAGTCATTGGTAATAGAAAGTTAAGGTATGATGACTCAAAATGAGTATTTTGCTCACTTACAACGTGGAGGATTATGTGTAGCAACAAAAAATGTCAAATTGTGTTTACAACATGTGGTAAATTTGTTTGAATTTATTTGTAGAAATGAAGAGAAAAGGAACATTTTCTTTGGAATTAAAAATCAAAAATCTCTTTTATGTGATCTGGTATTGGTGAATTTGAATTCATTAATTGATGAATATTGTGAAGTGTGTGGCACAAGTGCTTTATGTATTTATAGAAAAGTACTTGACATTTTTGTGAATATTATTTTAAATAATTTTACTAAAAATATCAATAATCAGCAGCAAAATACCAAAAAAAGAAAGCTAAGAACATACCAATAAATTCAATAAATGTTAAGTTATTTCTTATTTATTTAAAATCCAAATTCCCTTCCATTTCATTTAGAATAAACCCTGTATGCTTATTTAATATAAAGATAATATAGATTTGTTGGCATTTCAACTCCGGCAGGAAAAAAGTTCAATATTATTTAATGAGAAACGAAGGAAAACTTAATCAACTTTGATCGCAACGCTCAGAGAAGCTTGCCTCCCTGGCGGCAGTAGGACCGCTTCTTCCTGCGTTTCCAGTGTTGCCAAGTTGTACAGCATGGCTTGTACGTAATAGTCGACTATGGTTCATCACTTATGTTTACGCCTCCGTGTACCGTGGCTATCATTTTGAACAAAACTGAATTTTCAATAAGTACATTTAAAATATTTATTAAACAGCACATACAAACATTTGTTACTATTAACGTATTCTAGTGTAAGCCACGCGAAGCCTTCCTTAGAATATTACTCGACTGTTTCACCGTTTACGCGGAGAAACGAGGAAATGCTCCGCGCAGAAGGAGACGCCGCCGTCTGGTGTCGTAGCGGCCGGAAGTGATTTTTAAACTCAATATTCCCAAAGACAAATTTTTTTTCGGTAAAACTGGACCTGCCATTTTTCATGACGTGCAACACAGAATTTGGGGTATTTTTTTGTAACGGGAGCTTCTGGACACCTGTGTGTGTGTGTGTGTGTGTGTGTGTGTGTGTGTGTGTGTGTGTGTGTGTATATATATATATATATATATATATATATATATATATATATATATAATGATACATAAAATAAACAATTTATTATTAGACCCTTCATCCGTACTGTTCAAGCTTGAAACAGCTACATAGCAACATTAGAAGTTATGCTATCCATAAGTTGTAAAGGAGTAAGGATTTGGTAGGCCTAAAGCATCTGTATGGAAATTTATTTTATTACATGCCTTGTTTTTAACATTCATGCTCCGAAATGAAGCATGCCTGAACTGAATACAGTATCATATCTAAATCTATGCTAACACTCATATACATAGTGATAAAACTAAAAATAATGGAATATTCTTGGTTTCCAAACAAAATTTTCATTTTTATCCTAGTTTTCCCATGCTTCTTTGAGTTTCCCCATGATTGATTGATTTGTAGTGATTCCGGGCATGTCAACTGTTAAGGTCAATAGTCGTAAGTGTAGTGCATGTTTTTGTTCGGGAGGTAGTGGTGATCTTGCTCCACTGGATCAAGACATTGACCTACTGTTGGCTAACAGAGTTTTCCCCAACCAAGTATCTCACACCAGCGGGGCACCACCCCAATTTTAAACACTAAGCTCCTGACCTGTCTTCCAGCATGTGTGGAAGTGTAGTGCATGTAAGTGTAAGAGTGTGTGAAGGGCAAAGATAAGACAAGGTAAGGAAAGGAAAGATCACCTGCAGTCTTGTGGCCTATTGTTAGGGTACTGCTCTGGCATTCGCCAGGTATTGATTGGAGAAACCATGAAAAACTATCGATCAAAGCAGCCAGACAATAGAATTCTCCTCTTGACAGCGATAAAACACGACCTATACTGCGATTTTTGTAGGAAGAGCTCTGAAGATAACTCAAATCCCATCTTCGCGATGGAATATGTCACGGTATTTCGTATCATTCACAGTCGATCCGCTAGATTTCGCACGATCGCGACCGTATGAAGCAGTGCTTGCGATCATGCGACTTCTACCGGCAAGACTGAGAAAAGACGCGAAATGCCGTGACATATTCCATCGCGAAGATGGGATTTGAGTTATCTTCAGAGCTCTTCCTACAAAAATCGCAGTATAGCTATTTGACTAATGTTGAAAATCCTGCTGTCGGGACTTGAACTCTAAGACCCTCCAGTCAGAGGCATTGCAGTGACGTTAGTTGATGCCCTGAGCCACCTCTCCCAGTAGTTCTCCCTTCCCCCTCCCCATTTTCAAGGTATCCAAGTTTGCTGATTACACAGAAAATACATAAAGACTATGGTGTGTGTATGTCACAATAAATGCAAAAACCGATATACAATAAAATTGAGAACGAAGAAAATACATTAAAATATTTATTTGGTAATTCTTAGTTACATAAATTTCAAGGAGTCAATATCCTATTCATATGAAAATAAAAATAGAAATATATTGTAATATACACATGCTAACATTGTACTTTGTTTCATTAATATACTTATTTGGAAGGTTAAAGAGTTAAATCTGTCCCCTTTAAATTCTTCTCTGTCCAGGAATCAAATTGTTTTATGAGTTCTGCGGTCATTGTCGCTTTCCACTCCCCAACTTGACCACTGCGCATAAACTGGCCTTCTGCTTCAATTAAGTTAAAGGTGCGATTGATCTCCACAACTGCTTCATAATTTACTGCTGGATTGTTTTTCATATTCTGGAAACTGAGATGATTGGCTAGTGTTTCCACTTGGTCTTCTGTCATCGATTTACCCAAGAAATTTGCAGTCTGCCTAATTACCGCTGGCAAATCCTATAGGAGGTACAGAAGTCATTTTTTATAAACATCCTAGTTACTGATGTTAGTCATTACAAGTAATCGCTTAAAACAAATTTACCTTTTTCATATCTTCATACTTCAAGAATAAAATATTGGAATGATCCTTTCGTTTCCAAAAACTCAAGACATGAGACCAAAATGGTGCAAAAGTCACTGTCAATAAGAGAAAGGGTTAAGATGTTATACAAAAATATGGAATTCGTGGAAAATATACATTATTTGTCAAATTATCTTACATGAATTGCCCATAAAAAGTTTGCAAAAATCTTCAAAGGATCCCTTGTAGCCTTCAAGTAATTTTGAATGATGGTAATAGGAGACACACGTATCCTTGCAGTTGCGAGCAACATATATTATCTGTAAAATAATGATGAAGATCAGCAAGATATTAACTAAATTTAAACACTCCTTTAACTTATGTTTTAAATAGTAATGCGAAATATAATATTTACCAACTTATTAGTATGATAGTTCTGCCTTTGAAAGCTGATTATCTTTTGAATAATGAAGTTGGCGAACTTATATCTTGCATTATTATTTCTGTGCCAACAACGCACATCAGCGAAATAATTTAAACATTCATTTAACATTAAAAGTTTCATACTGTACCTTCGGTTGTTTAGATCCATCTTGTATTTGTTTTGGTAGTAATTCCCAAGGCAGATGAGTCTTGATAAAACGTGGAGATGGGAGTTCAGATACATACTGAACTGAATTAGTGACATACAAAGGAAAGTTCATATCAGGCCGTTTTGCAAAAAGATCTCTATAATCAAATAATGTAGTGTGCCTGCAAAAAAGCGATAAAATTTAAAAAGCACATTTCTGAACAAATAGCAAATCATGAGTGTGAACTTTTCTCTTGTATTTATGGTGAAAATTTTGAATTCTTATGCAGAATTCCCATTGTGTTTTTGTAGCACTTTCCCTATACGGTCAGAAGTGTAACCGCTAAAGCCGTTTACGGCTACAAAATATCAGTTTTTTTCTTTGTAAACGCGCTCTGTTATTTTGAGACTTAGTAGTTACAACACTAACCGAGAGAGAACGCCAGGCGACGTACATAGTTTTAAAATGAGCTAACAGGAGCGCTTATCACCAGTATTAGAAACGTGATAATGAAATCGTCCACCGGAACGACTCGAACAACCAATAGGATTAAAGCAAATGAATATTGGAGATTTTAGAACAAGAAGAGTCCAACTCGGCCATTTTAATGAAAGTCAGCGAACGAGAAGGTATTCTGAACCACTCTGAACGAACTTTTGGATCAACGGACATCGCCAGTTCAAGATTTCGACAGTACGCAAGCTTTTAGAAAAGGTAACTCATCTTACTATTATGATAATTTATTCATGAGAGGGAATAAATAAAATATATGAAACGTGAATCATTTAAAATAAAAAAAAGGAAGAATACTTAACAAGAATGATTACATGATTTGAAACGAAAGGAAAAGTAACGAGTAGCTAGCTGAAATAGAAGTGTTACAAGCAATGTGTGATTTATTGCAGCTTCTTAGAAAAGAATACTTGAACCAGCCCGAATAAAATTCGATCTTTGGACGTTACTGCAACGCCGACGCCACGACGCGAGCCCCAGCAGAACGGTGCAGTCAACGGGATTTCTCGTGTCTGAGCTCCTTTCCGGACGACCCTGAACAACTTCAAGGCTTCGCACGTCGCGGGAAACATCGTGAGTTCGGCAAAACCTTTTCAAGTTAACGGCAGAAACGAGGGCCAGGTGTAGAACAGTTTTGGTATCATATTCCACTAGATAGTTAACTGTAATATTGCTTAACTTTATTCATGAGTTTTTGAATATATATCCGTGTGCCAAATCGAATTACAGTTTCGTTACTGGACGCAGATATTTAAACAGTGTTACTGGAAAATGAATTCAGGAGCAAAGATAGACAATTATTTTATCAATTGACATATTATGTTGAATGCAAAGTTTAACTGAGTAGCATTTAACTTAACATTTTGTTTTTTGAAATCTGAGATCTCATAAAAGTAGATTAATTTAACTTAGCTTGATGTTGGTAAGATTAGACATTGTAATAACGATTGATGTTGGTAAAATTAGACATTGCAATAACGATTACAGTTATGCATTCTAATTAAATCAAGTGTATTTGTTAGAACAAGTAGAAGATTGATATTTTTTTTTGGATAAAACATGGTATTGATATTGTTGATTTGTATTATACATAAATGGTAATTTCAGGTACAACATTTTTGAGTGAGTGTGATTCTATGTGTATTTCAGGAAATGTGTGTAGGGATATTCATGTATTATTTATGTATTATTAGAATTCAGATTCTTGAACCCATTCATTGAATCTAATTGGAAGATTTCAAGGGTTTATTTGCAAATTAGATTTTGATTACAATTTGTAATAATTTTTTTGGTTTTTTTTTTCTTTTTGGATACCAGATTCAAACAGGACATTTATAATCAATTCATGTCATGTTGATGTACTAATTTTCAGTACAGAATATATGGTTTGTTGTTATTTTCGTAAAACGTACGACAAAAGTGTTCTTAATCTATCCCAGTGTACTAAATCTTGAACCCTTTCCCTTGGAAAGAATGTCTGCTAGGATTTTCTTATATGAGTGCGTTGTGGCTTAACTTTATTGGAGTTACAACAACGAGTAACAAGGGAAAATTACTCGAGTCACCCGTCTCCCCCCATACGCGAGGTAATTTTACCCCAATTGTTGGACCAGGCGCAAGGTGGTTGGTAACTGCCTCACCTATCGTGCCATCACCCGACATTGGGAGGGAGACAAAAAGGCAGGCGGTGACAGAAGAGAGCTATGATGAAAACTCTAGTCAATGGTGCAACAAGGATATGTGAAAGGACCGTTTACCCGAGGAATTAAGTCATCTCAACAGAGCTCTGTAGGCCAACGGATACTCTGCAACGGAAGTCAAGAGAGCACTCCATCCAAAGAAAACGTCACGCACTGAAACAAATGCCACCCAAACATTGAAAGTAAGCTTACCTTATGTGAAGAACATCACGGACCGTGTAGGGAAAGTGCTACAAAAACACAATGTGAAAGCCATTTTCAAACCCACTTCAAAGCTTCGAAACTTATTTCGAACTGCCAAGAACAGAAGAGATCTATTATCAACAGCAGGGGTCCATAGAATCCCATGTTCCTGTGGCGCTGTATACATTGGCACTACACAACGGAGCATCAACACCAGGCTTTCAGAACACAAGAGGAACTGCCAATCTTGCTACACTGAAAAGTCGCCAGTAGCTGAACACGCTTTCTCTGGCCGTGAACACGACATAAGATTCGGGGACGTGGATGTTTTAGCCACCACAGCTCACTACCATGCACGGTGAAACCGTGAAACTATTGAAATTCACAAACATCCCCGGAATTTCAATAGAAAGGAGGAGGGAGTGAAAATTAATCCCATTTGGATCCCCGTAATCCGCCAGGCAAAAGCAAAGCCTAATCTCTAACAAACATGTGACAGTGGTCGCGTAGGCACGCGAGAACATAACAGTCACGTACACGCAGGGAGCGTTTCCACCACATCGCTCGATCCGAGCCAATCAATAGCCGGCCCCCACCACAGTTCTGCTGGTATAAATATCCCCGCGGACCGGGCGGCTCCGTCAGTCATCGGCGATTCATCAAAATGGATTCTTCGCCCGAGACTACATCGCCACTGAGGATGTCCGTCGCAGTTGCGGACGAAACGTTGGGAAGTGTGTTTTCCAATTGACCACGGCCCCCTAGCCCGGAAGAAAAAGTCGACTATAACTCCGGCCGTGAAAGCCTACATTGGCTGTTTCGCACTTGAACAGTATGCTCATTTAGATAACAAACAAGATGCCCATCCATACAGACTACATATTCATTGAAATGTATGTGATTATTTGGACAATCATGATGATATTTATGTATTTATTTATTTATTTATTTATTTATTTACGTCAAAAACAGTTAAAAACTGCGTATGACGAGCTATGGGGAGAAGTGAATTTTGTGCACGTTTTCATAATTCTGTGGTCTCTATCCTAAACCATATTCTATAGAGCGTCCAAGCATTTGATTGCAGTACAGAGCTTATGGAGAACAGTGTTGTCACTTCTCAGCAGCGCTTACACGCAACACTCGCCGTGCTTTATACTCGGATTGACATGAAATTTTGCCAGCTTGTTCAGCACCTTTTAAAATCCATAAATATTGATTTTTGAAGAAAGAAGCATCGCAAGTTGTGATTTTGCGACAATTAGTATTCATACTTTTCATGACCTGCAGCCTGTCGAAGTGCGGAGATCGTCGCGCCCCGCCGCTGTCGTCAGGGTCTGAGTAGCACCCTCTCCCTGGAGAGGGTGCTGGTTAAAAACGGGTGTTTACATGACAGGTTCGAAAAGACAAGAAGGTCAAACACATACGTGGAATCATCCAAATACAATTATTGCAAAGATACGAGCCTCTGAAAATGTTATCTCGATATGGGACAAACAAACATGTACTTACGACTTCGGTAAAATTATTAAGAATGCGTGTTACTGTGCCGTTGAAACTAAAAAGAGACCAACGGATATGATCTTTGCCATCAGTCGTGAAAGAACGAACGCGCTATAAAATCTGACATCGATTGATAAACGTTTCTGGCACTGCCGATACAACTTTGCTCGTTGCAGGAAGCGCGGAGATCATGAAAGTAGGGATGGGCAAAGTCGTTCATTTATGTGAATAGTTCTTTATACGATCGTTCTTTTTAGTGAACTAGTTCGTTGAACTAGTTCAAAAGAACGAAATAGTTCATTTACTTTTGCCACGTACACAGGAATGCCATATTGGGCAAAATACCGCCAATTGGGCGAAAAGCAAGCGTCTACTTGCAGGAAGAAAATGTATTTTGGGGGATTCCGTCCATTGGGCGGAATTCTTTGTATCCTAGAAGGGCTGTGGACGGTATGATTTTGCTCACATTTTCCCACAAAAAGTACAAGTATTTATAGCTTCTGAGAGAAATGGCCTATGCACAAATGTTTGAGTTTTGAACACCATGCAGCTATTATGAAAATGTTTGAGCCCTTTCTTTTTAGACATACATTTTGCCCCTTTTTCTAGAAATTGAACACGTATTTAAGTTATAAAGCTAGGCTTGATAGGTAGGCTTTATCCACAAGAGTATTTATTTTTAAACTTCTTGTGAACGTGCAGCTATTTTGAAATGATCAGCCCCAGTGTCAGAGTCAAGCTTTATTCACCGGTTACCTTTCTTCCCCACGACGTTATTTGGCGGATTTTCCCAGAAGGGATCTGGCAACCCTGGACGTAGGTGTTTTTTCAGCGTTGAAGTTGACCTTTTTGCCGACACCGTAGGTCGAAACGAAAAAATCAACCGAGACCATGAAAAAAACACACACTTCGCTCACGAAATAAGAACCTGGTTCTACATCTGTATAAAAATTCTAATATACAAATATGTGGAAAAGTTCGTTATTTTATATTGCAATAAGGTGTTTGATATCTCGGGGAATAGCGAGAGGTTAGAGAGGATTACCAAGGGATACTTCGTTAAATTCCAATGAATGAAGTACTTTTTTCACGGTAACTAGACAGTTGTCTTGGAAACCGTCTTTTTTAATGGATATAAAAAATGGCCTATTTCATGTCCTGTTAACAATGCACAGTATCTGCCTTTATTGTAGACAGAAATATAGAATTAGATTTTTATGATACTAGTGGTAAATGTTTCATTTTATTTTGCGTGAAATGTTGCAACATGAGGCCGATAAGCCGAGTGACGCAATCCTATGAAATAAATAAAATCACTTTTACCACGTATGTCATACGCTATTTGTAGACAGCCTTTTTGAGTTTCATTATATTTTGATTCAAACATAAATCAAATCTACGTTGTATTAAGGTCAGCAGTAGCTCATGCGATCAGCCGAAAGTATTTTGTTTCCATTGTTATATTCACGGTTTTATCTGAATATAATGTCACTAATGAAATGCCACTTTTAGCGCTGGAGCTAAAAATTTAACTCTCACACTCAGCACGCTTTGCTTACCCCAAAAGTAACTTCTTTTTGTAGGTTCTCTCGTGCCCGTGTCGCAAGACGTAGGGACAGCTAGGAGGCATCTACAAGAACACCCGTCTCGTATTAAATGATTTCTTTTGATAAGTATTTAACATGCTTCATTCTAGCCCAATTTTCTAATTTATTAAACAATCCTAAAAATGTTGCTTCCAGAAAAGTGAATTCTACTCTTTGGTAGTTCATGAAAATTCATATTTTTGTCTATCTTGTCACACTCAACTCTGCACTTCACTAAACCCTTTTATAAGTACAATTACATTGGACTACAAATAAAGAATATTCTTATTAGTAAAAGAAATAACTCCATGGGAATCATTAATCAAAGTTGCTGTTATTACTCTATGCTAGGCATTCTGCCATTGATAATCTAGATCAGTGATATTTTTATACAGCAAGTTATCAAAATGCAATTCCAGCAATACACACAAACAGCACGCAAAGGTACATTACATATAATACAAGCAGCCGGTATCCCCAAAGTCACTTGATTTCCGAACTCCGCATGCTGAAAACTGCGTAGTGAGCTTATGCGCACCCTAGCTGTATCTCTCATATGTGACCGCTGAACTACGGGAGAGAACTAATTGAACTACTGAACTAATGAACGATGACCGGCGAACTAAGAGAACTAAATGAACTACTGAACTAAATGAACTAACTGAACTAAAAGAACTAGGAACGGTGACCGGCGAACTAAGAACGCTGACCCGTGACAGATGAACTATAGTTCACTAAATGGTCGTTCCGTATCGTATCGTTCCTTTTCAAGAATAGTTCAATTGAACTAGTTCGTTCGCGATCGACACATCCCTACATGAAAGGTCTTGATGCAAAACGTCTCTAATACACTATTTCTAATACTCCCTAACACTTAAAAATTTTAATAGTATGTGGGTTTTGCTTGGTGTTCTACCAGCTGGCGAAATGTTTAGAATGTTTGCTGCACTCGCTTCCAATACCGGATGTCCCGCCAAAGGGGAGCTGCCTTCCCACCGACGACAGACGTTGACAACTCAGAGTTTCGCCAGTCTGTGAGTGTGAAGGTAACAGAGGGCAAAGTTATTTTTACTACTATTTTATTCATAAGCAAGATGGGATTTCGGCAGGGGGTCTCGCCCTTCCTTCAGATAATACCACTTACCACTTCGTACCACTTACAAGCCTGGAGCAAATTAGAATACCACTTGAACGGAAATAATTTCAAGACATGTTAAATAGATGGCTTAATATTAGAAATTAAAGATTTTTGATAAAAAAAAAATGTATTATTTTTATTAGAATTATTATTTAATAAAACAGGCCTTTAAATGAGAGTTAAAACTGAAATATCAATAGCAAAACAAGTCCAAATCCAGTTGGAACATTGTTAATTCATCACATACTGACGAGGCTTGAATTGTTTTGTGCGAATGACATCGATATCAAGGTCATTATTGCTAAGTTTCAGTCCCAAGTCATTTTGTACATCCACTTTTTTTTATGTAAAATAAAGGGAAAATGGTCATTCACAAAGGTGAGATGACATGGATTGTATCAAATACTGCAAGGATTTGTGCGGACAATGCATAATTTTCTTTTCGAACACTCAGCTAATAATTCATCTCATATTTGCTTTTGAAAGCACATTTTATGACAACTACTGGTTGAATGTCTTTGGCATTAATATTATTAACTGTAAAATTTCTAATTCATTTTTAGATATGTTTAAATGTATTTCACTGTTTTTAATAAGTGAAATTCAAAAATAAATACTTTATTTTTCCTTTCACATCGCCTGTTGAGAATCGCTGAGAAGTATTCAAGATCACTGAACGACATGAAATGTTCATTCGGAGCCCACGAAATATTGTTTTTATTACCGTCTAACTCAAGAACCAAGATTCATACAGAAATGTGGTTGGTCTCATATCAAAATTTGGACTTCCCTTGTTATTTCATCCGCTGGGTGCTTGTGCTTTTCTGCAATAATAAAAAAGTTTCTCGCATTGTGAAAATTTAAGGACGTCAAAATGTAGAAATAAGCATTTGGCTATCATTTATAATTAATTTCATGGAAATTAAACCATAAAACTAAATTACAAAATAACCATCACATTCATAAGAGTTTTGGGAATAACTGGTAAAAAAAATCAATTGTCTAAGATTAACACAACTGTAGCTATCGTTGAATGAACTTGTTAAGTTTTTGCGCGTGAAACAAGACGGACGAGTCGAATAACCCCGAGCTTCCTAAATCGGCAACACAGCTTGCGGTAGAAAGAGAAAGTCTTATGTAAAATTGTATTGGATAGAAAGAGAGGGCAATACTCCATAAGACGCCGTACTGCAATCAAATGTTTGGATGCACAATAGTCGAATTTTGAATACAGAAAAGAGAGGTTTTTTTTCGAGTTTTGTTGACAAAATATTCGCTCCTATATAATAAAATATATTTTCAAAGGTAAATTAGCTATAAATTCCTGCCCTGAACCCTCATGTTCTTCATGAAAGAATAATACTTTTTGCCGCGATAATATGAAAAACGATAATTTGAATAACTATATTTCCCACTGAAATTCAGAAGACGTGCACAAATAATTAAGTTACATTTATGTCCAGAAGCAAAACAAGGGACCCATCTCAGCATTTGCTCAAGGATCAGGGAAACTGGACGAAAAACCCGATCGAGATGGGGGCCATCAACCCAGAAACTGTGGTACAATACTTGTTACAGGTTCTTTAGAATTATACAGTCCAAATGATAAATTATTACATTAACTATCATTGTTAAAATTAATTCTACTTTCCTTTTTGATGCTCGGTATAGTCTCGAATTGTATAGAAACAGTTATGCAGCAGAAAAGATTTTACTTGGGACTTAAACTTTTCTATTGAATTTAATCGTTTAATGCCTTCTGGCAAAGTGTTGTAGAGTAATGTACATGAATTGTATGTGAATTTTTTGTAGTGAGCTGTTGATACTGCCACCCGGTGAATATGATTACGACGTCGTGTGTTATACTTATAGACATCGGCGTTTGCTGAAAATATATTCCCGTCCTTAAGTAAGTCATTTTTGACAAAAACTACTGATTCGTAAATCAGGAGACAAGGTAATGGTAAAATTCCTAGATTAATAAAGAGTGACTTACAAGAATCACGTGGGTTGGATTTGCTTATTATTCGTACAATTCTTTTTTGTAATCTGAAAGTCTGTGAACTATAAGATGTGTTTCCCAAAATATTATGCCATATCTCAGGCGGGAGTGAACATTGGCAAAATATACACAACGAGCTGTATGAAGGCTGACGGAATTTGAAAGAATTCTGAACGCGTAGCATAATGAGCTTAATTTTGTGTTCAATTCATTTAAGTGGGCATTCCATTTGAGGTTTGACTGAATTGATAGACCTAAAAATTTTGTTACATTAACATCAGTCAATGGCACACCGTTCATTTTCAATGGAGTACAGAATTTTTTAATTGATATGGAAAACTGCATTGAAATTGTTTTATTTTCATATACTTTTAATTTGTTATTACGGAACCAATTTGAAACGTCTGATATTGTACTATTTACGGTTTCTTTGTTGCAAAGAATATTTGTATCATCCGCAAAGAGAACTGTTCGTCCGTTTCGAATCGCTAAGGGCATGTCATTTACGTATAATAGGAAGAGAATAGGGCCTAAAATCGATCCTTGCGGGACTCCACGTACAATTGGCAAAGAACCGGAAAGGTGTGTACATAAAGTTCCATCATTCCAGTAAGGTATTTCTACTCTCTGAGATCGTTGTTTAAGGTACGAACATAGCCAATCTAGAGCAATACCACGGATTCCATACGAAGGTAATTTTGAAAGTAAAATGTTACGATCAATGACGTCAAAAGCTTTTGAAAGATCTAAAAATATTCCAATAGTTGCTTCGTTTTGATCCATTGATGAGGCAACATCCTTAAGAAAAGAAAAAATGGCTGTTTCCGTAGATTTTGATTTCCGGAATCCATGTTGGCAATTTGAAAACGCGTCGTGTTTATTGAGAAAGGTTTCCATTCGCAAATAAAAAAGTCTCTCTAATATTTTTGAAAAAACTGACAAAAGAGAAATTGGCCGATAATTTTGAACTTCATTTTTGTTGCCTTTTTTGAAGAGCGGCTTAATCTTAGCTGTTTTAAAAATATCTGGAAAAATTCCGGTGCATAAGGATGCATTAAATATGTGAGTTAACGGGTGTATAATGGCTGGCGCGCACATCTTTAACAAACAATCCGGTAATTCATCTAAACCGGCCGAATATTTATTTTTTAATTTACCGATTATTTTGAGAATTTCATAGGAAGAGGTTTCGGAAACGAACATAGTGTCTAAGACTTTTAGGGAAACGTCAGATGTTGAATTTTGTGGCTGAAAACCCTTAGTGAGATCAACAGCAATTCTCGAAAAGTATTGGTTAAAGAGACTAGCCACTGTTGCCGGATCGTTCACATCTCTATCGTTATCTTTTAAAACAACATTATCTACAAGGTTTCTAGTTGGTTTGGTCGCATTTTTTACTATATCCAACATTGATTTTGTTTTGTTATTTGAGTTCAAAATATCCTGATCGTGTTTCATGATTTTAGCCTGCCTTATGACTTTTCTTAACAATGATTTGTATTTTTTAAAGTACAGGAGGAAATCTTGAGATGCGTTATGATGCTTAGAAATGAAAGAAAGAACTCGTTTGTTTTTACATGATGTTCTAATCCCTTGTGTTATCCAAGAATTGTTTTTGCGTGAAATATTTAATTTTCTTTCCTGAAGAGGAAAGCAAGTGTTAAAATGAAATGAAAGCGTTGAAAAAAAAGAATAATATTTATCGTTTGTATCAATAAACCGCGTCCCATGACTCCTGCAGCAAGTAATTAATGAATAATTTTAATTTACTTTTAGAAAACACTCTACTCATACGTGTATTATTTATTGTGTCATTGTTCGCATTTCGTATAATGGTAAGAATTTGTGCATCGTGGTCACTGTATCCTAAATCTTTTGTTTCAATTTCATGTCGAGTAGTGGTTTTGTTAATTATAATTTGATCGATTGCCTTCTTTGAATTTACTGTGATCCGTGTAGGTACTTTTATTGTAATATCTAAATTGAAGGAATTAATTAAGTTAAGAAACTGCTCTTTCTCGCAAGATTCGACCAGAAAATCAATGTTAAAATCTCCACATACAACAATGGATTCAAAAGAGCGATTGATGACTTTGATAAGTGTTATCTCTAGTTTTTCTAAGAACAAAATGTAATCTGCAGCTCTCTTTGTTGGAGGCCTGTTGATGCAAAGCAATATCGTTTTTAGCACAGGAAGAAGTACAACAGAAATTTCAAAAACATTTTCAACGGCATACTCATTGAATTCCGTCAAGGAGATAGAATCAATATTATTTTTAACGTAAATACAAGAACCTCCATATGCCGGACTTTTCTGAGATTCTCTTTTTCTACAATAATAGCCTGCGAGGTAAAAGTTTGGAATTTGGAAAATGCTAAGTTCATTAGGAGATAACCAATGTTCTGTAAAACAAAGAACATCCATTTGATTTAAATCGCTCTGTAGAGCTGCCTCGATAAACTCAGTTTTATTTGAAAGGGATTGAACATTATGGTGCAATATCTTTATTTTTTGCAAGTACCTACCCGAATGTTTTTCTGCTGCATCTGACTGTAGTTGCTATATATTTACTCCATTTTTACCTCGAGTGCGTGGTCGAAGGTTGTAATGTATCCCAGCAGTCACAGGTTGTGAGGAAATAGAGGCGTCATTGGTAGTGGGAATGGAAGAAACGGGAGTAGGTTCACAGGAGGGGGTAAGAGGGTTCAGAATAAGGGTGGGGGGTGGGGAACGTAAGGAAGGGGAAAGGGATGGATTTTTGGCAGGAGGCTGCGTAGGACTGGAGTTGATGTACTGTGCAAGCTTTTCACCGACTGCATGTTTTCCAGCAAGGTTCATGTGGAGACCGTGCCGGGTGAAGTGTTTTACTGAGAGGAAATTCATTTCAAAAAATGTTACATCTGTTTCTCTCAGTTGCAGTTTTAGTTGTTGGTTTGCGTGCTTAATCTCGCTGCAGAGTGTTGGCCTGTTGTACCAGAAGGGCAGAGTCGAGACTACAATGTTAATATTTTGGGCGGCCCATTGTAATTTGTTTACATGTTGTTCAGGTGTAAAGTTACCGCCCAAATTAATGTCATTCTGCCCTCCGATGATAAAGACTGTGTCCTGATTGGTCATTGTCTTCGTGTGAGTGTCCAACTCTGCAGTCACGTCTGCAAACCTCCCGTTAGGTTTAAAAATAGACGAGACTGAGTAGTTGGGGGGTAACTTCCTACTGAGAATGGAGGAAAGATGGCGACCATGGCTGTCAGCTAAAATAAGTACCTGTTTTTTAGGCTCAGTAGGAATGGCTTTGTTTTCAAGTGGGCTAGGATGCGAAGCTTTACGTGTTTTGGTTTTGACACGCTTCCTAGCCTGTTTGCTTTGGTTTGTGCATGTATTTGTCGATGGAAGGGAAGGGTTGTGAGGATCAGGAAGGCGAGGAAAATCTGTTTCATAATCTAAAACACTAAATCTGTTTTGAATTGTGACTGGATGTGGTGTCTGTGTCTTATGTGCAGTCACGGGTGCGCGGTTGGGAAAATTCGCAGTGTTGCCTACTTGTGCCCAACCGTCATTGTAGAGAACGACCTCTTCCAGCCTTCGTATATGTTTATCTAAATTATTGTTTGCGTGTGTGAAGGCTTTCAGAAGGTCGGCTTTGAGGGTGTAGAGAGTAAAAAGAGTAGAACGAACAGTAGCCATGTCACGAATGCGTGTTAAAGTACGTGATAAAATTGGAATAAATACAAGAAAACTCAGATAAAAGCAACAGTCACCTAGCTTAATATTTTAAAAGTGTAAGATTTATGTGTATTCGATAAATTAAAAATTAAGATTCGATACAAGAAAGAGAAGGTATGCTAACTACAAAATCTATTGAAAACTAGTACTTACGAAATTTGGCAATGCGGTTACGTATTTTCGTTCACTTGCTGCAACTGTTTAATACAATGTCGACTATACTTTACCATAAATAGATAAAGATATTAGATGAAATTTGTCTTCAAAATATTGAATAAGATTTGAAACAAATTCAAAACAACTCGATACACCGTCCTCGTAACGTTCAAATTAACTGAATAATCACTCGCCACAAAAATAAAATAAACTGAATAGTCACTCGTCAAAAAATAGAATAAATATTTCAGTAATTAAGTTAAAACAGTGATATAAAATCGAAAATAAACTGATCTGTTTATAGATTTTGACACTTGATCACCAACTCGTAATTCTGAAGTTCGTTAAGGTTCAGTAATATTTAAAATTCGTTAGCTGTTGGTTCGTCTTGGTTAGAGCAAAAAACCAGCCAAAATTATATTTCCAGCTAACCTGCAACAAGTAATGAAAGCACTTAAACACACAAAATGCAGTCAGATCGCTAAAAATAGTAGATAAATCTCAAAAAATCAAGAGCACAACCAGATGCGTCAGTCTCAAAAGATGGCGTCAGGCAACCTTCGTTGCAATGTAATCTTCGACTCGCAGCAAGCTCAGAGGATGGAGTAATAAAAACTCCAAAACGTAGGCTAACTGACAGAAATCTCATTATTTGACCAATATCCGTGAACCACACAAATGAAATAAGCCAGTGAAATTTTAAATTATTTGGCATTAAACCTTTTTTGTTCACAAAATCTGTCAAAGAATATGGTTTCCTTGTTTGCAAGATTTTGGCCAAAACAAGTATTACACTGGTCTACAGAGATTTTGCTACTCGCGAAAATCAAGTGTACCAATGCTTATTCGTGTGTGCTGATAACAGATCTGAAATTCGTTTTTTTTCTATCACGTCACAATTTTAAGATAATAGCATTTTTGTATCCATTTATTAGCATTGTTCAATGATAATGAGAACAAAAATTAAAGTAATTGTCTTTTTGATGATTTTGTTAGTCAGTTGTTTTAACAATTACTCGATAAGTGCTCTTTCTTCCCATTGTTTAATTTTTTACTATAAAGTATGCGTTTATATGATATCAAGAAATAACAGTGACATATTGTATGCTGTTCTATGTACGCTTTCCCCTGTAAAACTGAGTTGTATGTAAATAGTAAATTAACAAATTCACATCTTATTCTAAATGATTTGCATCTAATGCACCTACATGCCATGATAAATATACAATCGACTCCAAATGCAATTTGAAGCTTTTTGCACTTGTTGATTTTCTTGTTCATTTAATTATAAAATTTAATTGACTTCATGAGCAGGAGAAATTGCGTGAACTACTCAGAAAATTTCTGCTACATCTGCGGCAAATATGCTCCTCTTGATCAGTGTAAGAACTTAACAAATAAGTTGAAAACAATTTAGACATTGTTGTAGATATAGGGTAGGGATTATGGGAAAGTTTGGGCATCACATATTTGTTGCACTGTATGTTATCCTGGCATTGCACAGTGATTACTAGCTGGTAAAAGAAGATCAAACCTTTCACTGTGCCAATGATTTTACTTGAACAAAAAACAAAACAAAAAAACAACTCTTCAGACTGCTATTTTTGCATGGCAAAAAATGCTAAATTTTCAAAGAAAAGTTAACAATTGTGCACCCAGATTTGCTGCTCTGAAACCCTGAAACTGTCATGATATAGAGAACCCTGTACCATGATTTTCCTTCCGATGATTTTTACTCTTGAAAGTGAACCTTCTCGTGAAGAGGAGGTGCAGAATGGTAGTACTTTGGATCCTGAGTTTCATGAACGTGAGTTTGAAAATTCTGAACTGCAGTTGTATAGTCGATAAGATCTCAATGACTTAAGAGATTTGTTGCTTTCGAAACATAGATCTGAACTCGTAGCTTCTACACTTAGGAAGAGGAATTTGCTCCAGAAGGATACTGCAGTCATACATTATCGTAAAAGGTCGTTATCGTAAATTATCGTCACACGTTATTTTTTTTTTATTTTTTATATATATACACGCAACAAAGAGAGTTATTTGTGTAACGATAACCTTGCATCGATCTATCGAGTAGCACATCTGTTACACAAGGCATGAACAGTCAGTCAGTATTGTATTGTGAGCATGAATAAACACACAGTTACGTGTGCATTTGTGACATATATAAAGTGTTGTTATTAAGTGTTCACCCAAACCCTGCATGAAATACGTTACATGGTGTCAGGAGTTTTCGGATTTTGTTGATTGAACGTAGGAAAAATCGGCAAAACAAGAAAATGGCGAACATTGAAGAAAACGTGCAAGATCAGAGGTTAGCTCATCGCATAAACATTTAGCAACCGAAACCCCTGGTATTTGGTAAAAACATGGCACAGGAATGGAAAACGTGGAAAGTGTCGAACAACTGGTACTCAAAAGCAATACAGTTGGATAAAGAACCGCCCGAAGTCCAAGTCGCCACATTTATGACGACAATAGGTTATGAAGCTGAGGAAATATTTGAATCGTTTAACCTCACAGAAGATCAACAAACAAACATGCAGGTAATTATGGAAAAATTTAACAATTACTTTGTGCCAAAAGTAAATGAAACATATGAAGCATACGTTTTTCATAAACTAGTACAAGAAGCAGACGAAAACTTTGAACAGTTTCTTATTCGAATAACAACACTAGCAAGAAAATGCAATTTTGGTGAACTAGAAAAACGAATGTTAAAAGACAAAATTGTCAGTGGCATAAAAGATGACAGATTACGTGAAAGATTGCTAGGTACTACAGACCTAACCTATGATAGAAAGGTACAAATGTGTCAAGCAAGTGAGTTGGCACACAAACAAGCCAGTGATATGAGCAAAAACAACGAATCGCAGTTGTTAGTTGTCGTAGTGAAGAAAAAGACACAAACAAAGAAAAATAGAGACCATTTCGATTGCAAACGGTGTGGTACGAAACACGGAAAGCGATCTTGTCCAGTATATAAGAAGAAATGCAACACATGTTGAAAGTTGGGACATTTTAAGTTTGTTGCAGGTTCAAAAAGAAGATTCATGTGGTACACAACTTGAAAGACGACGAAGCAAGCTCTCAATCGTCAAACAATAGTGACACGATGTACATTGGCAGCATCACAGTACCATCAAAAGAAGAAGATTGGATGGAATTAATAAAGTTGGGAAACCAAGCGTTTCATGCTAAGTTAGACAGCGGCGCTCAATGCAATGTTCTTTCGTTGCACATAATTGAAAAACTTGGTGTTATTGGTGAAATAAAACAATCCGAAGTGAAAAAGCTAGTAACATTCAGTGATCACAAACTAAGTGTTATAGGTGAACTGAAACTGAAATGTAAGATCAAGCATAGAAACACTGAGCTAAAATTCTTGATTGTGAAGGGAAAAGTTCAACCAATAATAGGAAAGAAGACTTGTGAAGAAGAAAAGCTGATAGTTAGGGTGCAGAACGTCAAGATTAATCCAAAATTAGACGAGAAGCAGATTTTCAACGGTTTGAGGTGTTTACTACGAATACGACATCGACCTTGTTGAAAATCCAAGCTTCGAGATCTGTCCAGCTAAAACGATTCCATTAGCCATAAAAAAAGCAGTGAAACAGAAGCTCGACAAAACGGTAAAAATAGACGTCATCAAACGGGTCACTAAGCCAACAGCAGCAGTATCGCCTCTAGTGATCGTCAAAAAAGGGGACAAAATTCGCCTGTGTATCGACCCTACGGACGCGAACAAAAATATTAAAAGACCTTTAATCCTTGGGGATCCTTGGGGATCCCAAGAATCCTTTAAACACAATTGAAGCCATCGCAGCAAGAATCGCCTGTAGTAAGTACTTCACACGTCTGGATTGCACTCGAGGTTTTTGGCAAATAAGAGTCACCGAGAGAACGCAAGAATAATTAACTTTTGCAACACCATGGGGCCGTAAGCGACTTCCGTTTGGACTCTTCTCAGCTCCAGATGTATTTCAGAAGATTATGTCAGAGGTTCTACAGGACATTCCAAACGTAGAATGCTCCATGGACGACATACTAATTCATGCGAGTACAGAGCAGAAACTTCGAGACACAACTGAAACAGTACTCCGAAGACTGCATGAAAATGGCTTGAAACTCAACAAAGAAAAGTACTCATTCAATGTACAAAGGATAAATTTTTTGGGCCACGTCTTGTCAGACAAAGGACTTGAAATAGATGAGACCAAAGTCGACGCGATAAAGAAGATCAAAGTTCCGAAGAATTGCGAAGAACTACAGAGACTGTTGGGCATGGTTAATTACTTGGGAAAATTTGTTCCATGTCTATCACAATTCACAGCTCCACTACGCATCTTACTGAAAAATAATGTTGCATGGATTTGGGGCCCGGAACAAGAACAGGCGTTCAAAGGAATAAAAGAACCACAGTCCAGCACTCCCGTCTTGAAGTACTATGATGTAAAAGAAGATGTGACATTATCGGTCGACGCGTCATCGAAAGCATTAGGAGCAGTCTTGGTGCAAAAAGGTCAACCGGTAGCTTATGCAACTAAATCATTAAACAGCACTGAACAAGATTATCCACAGATTGTTAAGGAGGCATTGGCAATTCGCTACGCTGTAAGAAATGTCATGACTATGTTTGGGGTAAGAAATTAACGGTTGAAACTGACCATAAACCTTTAGAAACAATTTGGAAGGAACCGTTTGTGAATGCGTCGAGACTACGAAGAATATTGCTAGATCTCAAGGAGTACAGCCCTAACATAATACACAAGGAAGCGAATTGAAAATTGCTGATACACTCAGCAGAGATTGTGGAGATTCCTATTCAGGTTCAAATGGTTTTATCAATGTCTGAAAGCGTCACTGCAGATTTCAGAAGATCGGCACTCGAAGATCCAACATGCCAGGCACTCATAAAGATTATGAACAAAGGATGGCCTGACGACGTTCAAGTACCGCAGATATTGAGAACCTTCTTCACCTTTAGAGACGAATTATCATATTGTGACGGCCTTATTTTCAAAGGAGATCGCGTGTTCGTTCCCGAAAACGAAAGATCAAGAGTTCTGGAAGTAATTCACAAAGGGCATCCAGACATACAAGCAACACTTAGAAGATCTAGACAATTCGTATTTTGGGAAGGTCTAACAAAATATGTTATCAGATTGGTAGAATCCTGCAAAACCTGTCAACATACACAGCGCAAACCGGACAAGGAAACAATCATCATGAAGAAAATACCAAAATTACCATTCGAAATAGTATCGTCAGATGTATTTTCTGACAAGAGCAACAGCTACCTTGTTCTTGCAGACAGCTACAGCGGATACTATGAAGTACAGAAAATGACCAGCACAATAGCGTCAGAAATGAAAAGTCAATTTAAAATTTAGTTTGCAATTTCATGGAGTTCCACAAGAATTTCATTCTGACAACGCAGTATATTCATCGAGAGAATTTGCAAAATTCGCAAAGGAATGGAACTTCAAACTTGTTACATCGAGCCCTCGTTTTGCAAGGTCAAATGGATTAGCTGAAAAGTATGTGGACATTGCAAAAAGACTAGTGAAGAGATGTGACATCAGTGGTGAAGATCTTCAACTGGCATTACTAATGTCAAGAAACACACCTCGAGATCAAGAACTTGGCACTCCATCTTCAAGATTATTCGGAAGGAATTCGAGAACACCGATTTCTCTTTCCAACAACCATCTTCAGCCTAAACTACAAACCGCCGTATCACAGAAGTTTGGGGAAAAAAAGAGCACAACAGAAGAAATATTCTGATCGCGGAGCCAAAGAGTCACAAAGATATCGAAATGACTTGAAATCTTGATCAGGGACACAGACAACAAATGATATTCTGGTAAAATATTACATCCAGTTACTGATCGTTCTTACATGATTCAGAAAGATGATGGAACGATTATGCGACGAAACGCCAGTTTCATCAGACCAACGAAGATCGAAGGCACAATTACAAAACAAACACCAATTACTACGAACTTCAAGGTGGAACCACATGAAGATAGAGATGGCAGAATGCAGTCTACAATTCAAGATCCAACAGCGGATGTGCCCGAAAGATCACAACTACCCTTCACCAATTCAGATGACCTCAAGAGGAAAAATCCAGTTAAGTCAACCTTGGTAGAGAACAATGCAACAAAACAATCCCCTTTAGATTCATACAAATATATCTAATATATAAAATTCTCGTGTCACAGTTTTAGTTACCATACTCCTCCGAAACGGCTTGACCAATTGTGATGAAATTTTATAGGTATATTCAGTAGGTCTGAGAATAGGTTGTTATCTATTTATTATACCCCTTATGATAAGGGTGGCCCACCCCAGTTTTTTAATTTTTTTCGGACTAAACATTTTAGGCAACCCGCTACACACGGTAGGTATTTCACACGGCGGTATTTCACCCGCTATACGGTGTTCCTCCATATCACGCACCTGCTCAGCGATGTGCAGAATCTGCTATTAAATGTGAATAACACGGAGAGAGACGGTGAAAGAGAGAGAGACGGAGAAAAAGAGGGAGAGACGGAGGGAGAGAGAGAGAGAGAGACGCAGAAGGAGAGAAAGAGACAGAGGAAGAGAAAAAGAAACGGAGAGAGAGAGAAAAGGAGACGGGGAAGAGAGAGGGAGATGGAGAAAGAGAAAAAGAGACGGAAGAAGAGAGAGACGGAGGAAAAGAGAGACGACGGAGAAGGAGAGAAAGAGATGTAGAAAGAGGAAAAGAGACGGAGAAAGAGAAAAATAGACGGGGAAAGAGAGAGGGAGACGGAGAAAGAGAAAAAGAGACGGCGGAAGAGAGAGAGAGACGGAGAAAGAGAAAAAGACGGAAAAAGAGACGGAGAAAGAGAAAAAGAGACGGAAAAAGAGAAAAAGAGTCGGAGAAAAAGAAAAAGAGACGGAGAAAGAGAAAAAGAGACGGAGGAAGAGAGAGACGACGGAGAAGGAGAGAAAGAGACGGAGAAGGAGAGAAAGAGACGGAGGAAGAGAAAAAGAGACGGAGAAAGAGAAAAATAGACGGGGAAAGAGAGAGACGGAGAAAAAGAGGGAGAGACGGAGGAAGAGAGAGAGACGGAGAAAGAGAAAGAAAGAGAGGGAGAGACGGAGAAAGAGAGGGAGAGACGCAGAAAGGGAGGGAGAGACGGAGAAAGAGAGGGAGAGACAGAAAGAGAGGGAGAGACGGAGAAAGAGAGGGAGAGACGGGGAAAAAATAGAGACGGGGAAAGAGAAATAAACACGGACAAAGAGAAATAGAGACGGGGAAAGAGAGAGAGAGACGGAGAAAAAGAGATATAGGGGCAGAACAACGTCTGCCGGGCTCAGCTAGAAAATGTTTGTCTCCGCGATACATTGTTGCTTTAGGTTTGAGGAGTCTTAGGCATATTAGAGTCTAATATATCATTAATTCTATAATTAGCAGGAAAAAAGCACAGCAATATCTATTTGACTACAGGTAGATATGGCGTTGGGACTAGAAACATTGTTTTAATAATTTGTTATGTTTGTTGCTGCAAAATATTTAATTAGCATTAATTAATTGTTTAGTTAGCCTTCGGAAGTTGATATTAAATTCTCGAATCTACAAAATGGGGTTAAACATGTGTACATGTATTTTATAACAATTTTTTAAATGATTGTTCTTTAGAGAAGATTTATTTCGTTAATTCTTGTCCCCTACCGTCTTTTAATCTATAG
This sequence comes from Acheta domesticus, assembly GCA_031308135.1. Classification (NCBI taxonomy): domain Eukaryota; kingdom Metazoa; phylum Arthropoda; class Insecta; order Orthoptera; family Gryllidae; genus Acheta; species Acheta domesticus. The sequence continues at coordinate 110,313,916 of JAHLJT010009419.1, read as the reverse complement.
ATTTTCGTTTTTACTGCCATTTAGGGCAACAATAGGTACAGAAAACCCTGCTTCATTTACATGATGTAATTATGACTTGATCAGTATCCCCGCAAAGCGTCTATCGGCGTCACTTCTGACCAGTGTTGCCAGATGTACCGCATTTCCGCATTTTATAGCGCGTAATTAACACCTATTCTGCATTAAGAGATGAGGAAAATCTGCATTTCCATGATAGTGGATTAAAATGCATGTTTTCCATTATTACAACGATCGTTAGATGTCCCTCTAACTAAGGTTGACAAAGTTTGAATGTTTAAAATGCTGTCTCTCTCTATTCGATTAAAGTAGAAAGCAATAAAACATCAATCCTCTACCAATCATTAGGGGGTTTTATCCAATTGCCTTATTCGAAAATTGATGACCAAGCACCAAGGTGTTGTCTTGAACTCCGTCCTTTATTGTCTTACTGTTAGAGATTCAGAGGACAAATAGGTGACAACATGTTGGTTAGTCGTTTTCGAATACGCCAAATAAGAATACGGATCGTCGTTCCGATTCTTACTGCGTTTATTCAAGCCGGAGAAACGATGCACTTCGCGGGATATTGAAATTAAAAATGTTGAAATTACGTTACTCGGCTTCATATTAAACTGAGATTAAAAATAAATTGAAAGTACATTTATAACAAAAATACTGGTATTTTATATTTTTAATTTCTTGGGTGAATCGAGAACATTATATACAATGAGAACAAACATATAACAAAAGTAGTGAGACAATATCGCAATTATTTAATTAATAAAATGGAATTCGATGTAGATATATGAATTATTGATGTTTTCCCCTATTTTTAAATTATATTATACGTAGTAAGTCCGCATTCATTGGAAGAAATCCGCATTTTCGAACTTAAAACTTCGCAATCTGAAGTTTCACATCTGGCAACATTGCTTCTGACCCAGTAAGCAGCACGGCGTAGGGATGAGATTTCTCACACAATAAACCCTTTCTCACTCACTACAGTTTTCGGCCATTATTTTTATTGTGAGGACGTTAATCGTAATTTTACAATTATCATTTTTCTATTTCGGTGTAATTTTTAAATAATTTATGATTAATTTGCAGGGTTGTAATGAAAACGTTATCGAACCCATCATTCATGTCATATACAGTTTTTACTGTTTTTTTGACAATAAATAAATAAATATATAAATTTTAAATGGCAAATTTCGAGGTGAGAATGTATTACTGCCAAGGATCCCAATTATACCCACAGATGTGCCAATTCAATTTAAACGTCTTCAATTTCCGTTAAGATTGGCATTTGCGATGACTGTCAATAAGTCTCAAGACCAAACGATGTCTGTTTTTGGCTTATTTTTGAGCACACCATGTTTTTCACACGGTCAATTGTACGTGGCATGTTCTCGAGTGGGCAAACCATCCAGTTTATTTGTGTTAGCTAAAGATGGGGTAACAAACAATATTGTACACTCTATTGCGTTGGGGGTTTGATATGTTTTTTAGTAAAATTATTATAATTAGCAATGTATATCATTTCAAAAAATAAATTACAATAAATTAAAAATATAAATGTTTGGTATTGTGTTATTTTTATATTCCATCATTGTTCACAGCGCTCCATGCCTCTTCACCTCATATATACCACATCCTCAAACACTGACAATTAGTCATTTTTTCTACTAAAATAATCCTAGGAATAATTTATATGGCAAAACAACGTTTGCCGGGTCAACTAGTCTATATATATAAAATTCTCGTATCACAGTTTTAGTTACCATACTCCTCTGAAACGGCTGGACTGATTTTGATGAAATTTGATATGTATATTCAGTGGTCTGAGAATATGTTGTTATCTATTTTTATGCCCCTTAGTGATAAGGGTGGTCCACCCCAATTTTTTTTAATTTTTCGGACAAAACTTTTTAGGCAACCCGCTACACAAGGTAGGTATTTCACCTGCTACATGGTGTTTCTCCGTATTACGCACCTGCTCAGCGATGTGCAGAATCTCCTATTAAATTTAAACAACACGGAGAGAGACGGGAAAAGAGAGAGAGTGACGGAGAGAGAGAGAGAGAGAGAGAGAGAGAGAGAAAGAGACGGAGAAAGAGATATATGGGCAGAACAACGTCTGCCGGGCTCAGATAGAAAAATGTTTGTCTCCGCCATACATTGTTGCGTTAGGTTTGAGGATTCTTAAACATATTAGAGATTAAGATATCATTAATTCTATAATTAGCAGGAAAAAAAGCACAGCAATAACTATTTGACTACAGGTAGATGTGACATTGGGACTAGGAACTTTGTTTTAATAATTTGTGATGTTTGTTGCTACGAAATGTTTAATTAGCGTTAATTAATTAATGTTTAGTTAGCCTTCGAAAGTTGATATTAAATTCTCGAATGTACAAAATGGGGAACAGATTCATTGTTGAACAGTTAAAAATGTGTACATGTATTTTATAATAATTTTTAAATGATTGTTCTTTAGAGAAGATTTATTTATTATCGTTAATTATTTTCTCCTGCCGTCTTTGAATATATAGATTTTCGTTTTTACTGCCATTTAGTGCAACAATAGGTAAAGAGAACCCTGATTCATTTACATGTAAGGCTGATTTTAAGGTCAGGGTTCGGCTCACTAAAACAGCGGCGCACGGTTCACTTGCGCATGGTTCACTCGGGTGGACCACGAGAACGGATCACTCAGGGAGCGGGAAGATGCCTTTGTGCTTGCATTGCGCTTTGTGCGGTGTGGTGCGAATGTGTAATGGAGAATTACAATGGTTAAGTGCATAAAATGCGTTTCATGCATAATGTTAAATGCATAAAATGCGTTGGTAATTATGCGTTGGACAGACTCAAGGATGTTTTACGTTAACGCGAGAGCCGAAGGCCCGAGCCTCGTCCTCAACTTGGACACGGGTAGCGAAGCGTCACGATTCCACACGAAAGTGCGTTGGCCACGTGGCCGTGTGGCCGGGCACACTGTGGCGGCGCCGCGAGTGACTCGTTCGGAACCGAATCGTGCGCGTCAATAGGAGCCGAACCCTGTCCTTGAAATTTACCACATGTAATTATCACTTGATTATCAGTATCCCCGCAAGGCGTCTACCGGCGTCACTTCTGACCAGTGTTGCCAGATTATCGCATTTCCGCATTATTAACACCTAATCCGCATTAAGCGATGAGGATGCCAAAAAAATCTGCATTTCCATGATAGTGGATTAAAATCCATTTTTTCCCATTTCCTCAGTTATTACAACGATCGTTAGATGTCCCGCTAACTATGATTGACAAAGTTTGAATGTTCAAAATGCTGTCTCTCTCTATTCTATTAAAAAAGAAAGCAATAAAACACCTATCATCTACCAATCATAAAGCTTTATCCAATTGCCATATTGGAAAATTGATGATCAAGCACCAAGGTGTAGTCGTGAACTCTGTCCTTTATTGTCTTAATGTTTGAGATTCAGAGGACAAATAGGTGACAACATGTTGGTAAGCCGTTTTCGAATACGGCGAATAAGAATACGGAACGTCGTTCGGATTCTTAGTGCGTTTATTCAAGCCGGAGAAATGATGCACTTCGCGGGATATTGAAATTAAAAATGTTGAAATTACGTTACTTGGCTTCATATTAAACTGAAATTAAAAATAAATTGAAAGTACATTTATACGAAAAATACTGATATTTTATATTTTTAATTTCTTGGGTTAATCGAGAACATTATATGTAGTGAGAACAAATATAGTGAGACAATATCGCATTTATATATATATATATATATATATATATATATATATATATATATATATATATATATATCACACCCTCAAACACTGACAATAAGTTAGTCATTTTTTCAACTAAAATAATCCTAGCAATAATTTATATGGCAAAACAACATTTGCCGGGACAGCTAGTATCAAGATATGGCAGAACTGTAAAACCAGTTGTTGGATTAAATTTGTGAATATTAATTTCTATTAAAAACTATTTGATCAAGAAAATGTATTAGTTAATGTTTGTCTGAAATTTATAGCTTAAAGATTAACAAAGTTCTTTAAAAAATAAAGTGTTGTATTTGATTCATAATTTCAAAGTGCAACATAATCAAAGATAAATAATTTTTATTTTGAGAAGGGAGATGTAACGATAACCTTGTATCGATCTATCGAGTAGGACATCTGTGACACGAGGCATGACCAGTCAGTCAGTATTGTACTGTGAGCATGAATAAACACACAGATACGTGCGCGTTGTGTGTATGTAAAGTGTTGTTATTAAGTGTTCACCCAAACCCTGCATGAAATATGTTACAATTTGTGTTTGTACTAAATGATATGTACACCAACCTCAAGAGTGGAGACTAATTCATAGACTTGTCCAAAGTGAGTTTGAGGTGCTCTATGTATCAGTAATGAGAAACCATCAATTCCTATACCTCATAGTACTATATTAAAGGATACATACGAATCAATGGTTGCTCTCAAATTGATAAATTATGGAACTTTTAAGTGGAATTTTTGTAGTGCTTTGAATGAAAGTTATGTGGCTACTACATGGATTGCGATTATGCTACAACAAAAACATTGCTTCTTATGTTCAGTGGCGAAGCGTCAGGGTAGGCAGAGTAATGTAACGGTACGACCCGACGCGAACGGGAAACGATGAAAATAATATTAATTTTACTAATTTATTGTCAGTCAAGGCAGAATCGACGACGGATGCGAGCGCATACCTGCATCGGGGCCACGGGCGAGCTGAGAGGGGCTAGGGTCTCTTTTTGTTTTTTTTATGACGCTCATCCGGTCGCGGCGGCGAGGGGCGCGGAGCCGACAAGGGGCAGCGGGGAAGTAAGAAGGGTCGCTTTGTCTATTTGGCGGCGCGAGCGTCAAAGCGAATGACCACCCACTCCACGTTTATGACCAAACGTATTTTTTTCACACGGGCCGCGGAGAAAGTAGGCAAACGAATTTTTCCAAAGCCAAGGGATATTTTTTGTACGCGACGCGTGCGGACATTGGTCGGAGGTTCACCCGCCACTCCGCCAAAATTTCAATCTCACATAATCAGGGCGACTTGGAAATGTAATGGGGGGGGCATGAGAGCTCTCGTCACGACGGGAAAGCTACGGCGAAAAGACTTCTGAGGTAGACGTCGAACGTAACACTTCGATGAGCGAGACTTCGAAAGTAACGCCACGAAAGAACACTCAGTTCTAAATTCACGAGAGTTCCTTTCTGCGTGAACTCTGCGAGCCGACACTGCTCGTCGAGCTTCGCGAGACGCATTCGCTAACCAGTTTGCATGAAGGGCTTGTACTCGCCATAGTTAGCGGGCAGTTATCCGCGACTTGTCGAACGCGATTGTTACCGACGCAATGAGCGGTAATAATCGGAGTAGCACGCCCTACGCGTCTGCATTATTCGCCTAAGTTAATTGCGAGGCGAAAGTTTCGAGGAAGAGGGGCACGCGCCGCGGCTGTCATTCATGACCGCGTCCCGGGTGTCTGGGCGCGATCATTGCTGGGTGCTTTGACCTGCTGGCGGTGGCCACGGAGCAGCTGAGGGGACGGCCGACTTCAGGACAAAGGCGAGGGAGCGCCCTCTCCACTTTACCTGCCTGGGAGCCGACGCCAGCTGAGAGGCAGATCCTTCAAACACCAAGAATGGTAATGTTGTTGTGACCGCAATAATGCGGAAGGACTGAGACTCCAGGAGAAAAGGGCTTCATTACGCCTTCAGCGTAAAAGTGTGAAAGAAAAATCCAGCGGCATAAACTCATAATTGTTTTGTAATTAATTTTGCTTGGGTATGGCAACCAACAATTGTCAGATAGTAGAAATTAAGCCGCCAGTATCACATAATGTAAAATCATTGTAAAATTTCATCATTCGTCTCACATTTTATTAGATTAAATGATTATTGTTAAATCTAAATGTGTTGTGTGTGTTTTAAGAACCCATCACAAGTCCTACCACCGAAAGGCAGCAGTTTAAAAAGGGGGTAGATTACAGTAAGCTGAGCTATCCCTAAGAATCTTGAAGAAGGCGGGAAATATATGTTCACTAAAAAAAGAAAATTGTCAATTTATAATGTTATTTTAGCCAATTTATACCGTAAGTATGCGCACCAAGTTAATTTTTCTGTTCTTATGCGCATTCAATGCGAAGTGTCTTTGTCGCCGCCCGGTGCATCGGGCAGGCTGGGGAGTGAGGCTGAGGCCGTTCCGCTTACCACTGGAAGACAGTTTGTTGGCAAGGGACGGGGCGCGGGGAAGTGAGCGCGCATGCGCATTGAGAAGCTGGCCCGCTTATTCGGCCAGAAGGGTAGGCCGGCCTTACAACTGACTAAGTAATTTAAACTCCTGCCGGCAGGCGCTCTCTTCACCATAAGCTTGCGTGGAACTTCCGGAAATGTCCACTAGAGGTCATTGAGCAACTTCAAATAGCACTACTAACAAAAGTAAAAACATTTATTATTCCAAATTTCAGTATTAGTATTCCTCTGTCGCTAATTCATTAAGTACAATATTGAGAATGTTAACTCTTTTCTCCCACATCATTTAGCATTGGTTTAACTTTTAATAAAACAAGATCATTTAAAAAGCGTTGATAACAAGCATTTATGGGTTGGTATCGCGGCGTGTGAATCCCTCAGTAGTATTGTATTCTGGAAAGATCAAACAGGATCTGACCAGTGTAATTTCATTCCGTAAGTTGACTGAATAGCGTATTCGTGTGTAGGTTACAAGTGAAATGTCGTTGACCTGCAACTGCATGTCGCTGTGTCTCATTGACAATGAGCACTCTGAAACAATTAAAACTCATTAACGTAATTGTAAGTCAAATAACACTCTTCAACTTGGCTACTATTTTAATAGAAAAGAAAATTTCGTGTACGTGTTCGCAAGATGATATGTTTAAAGAAAGAGTTGAATTTTTTCTGAAGAAAACCAGGTATTTAGAATTAATTTACAAAAAACTGTCCAAACAAGGAGTATACATCTATGATAATTAAGCATAACCATTTACATTTTTTTTCAATTCTGCAGTCGGCTTATTCTTGATCTGAATATTGTTGCATGATTGAAATAATAATAATAATAATAATAATAGTTAATAAGATCTTTAGTCGTGATGTAGTGGAATAATAATAATAATAATAATAATAATAATAATAATAATAATAATAATAATAATAACTCCACCTAGGGAGTACACGACCTTGGAGTTGGTGGTGGAGCTTGAGTACCCCCATGAGCCTGAGAGCTATGTCAGTGGTAGCCTAGCTACTGGTAGGGCCTCCCTTACTGAATAGGTTGAAGGTGAGGGGTCCGACAAAGAAGTACTCCATTTTGAGGAGAGTGGGTAGTAAGTAGAGAGGGAAGGGTCATGAACCTTTGGACTTCCTGTTGTCGGCCCATAGAGGGTACAGGAGAGAAACTGGGTTGGCACACCAGGCCACTGATTAGAGTGGAGGCCCGAACCTTGCATTAGCCAGCGAAGGAGGCTGCCTTCAGCAGTCAGTGAAAATCCCGTAGGGTTTAGTAATGCCGACTGGCGATCGGAGGGACCCCTTGCTGGGCCCTGCGGGGGGATGCCCCGAGGCCACTGTGGGTCGCAGTAACGGATGGCAGGAAACAACCCAAACGTTAAGTGTGATCTGTGGACTCGAACTTGCGTCCTGCGAATCTTCAATTCAAACCAATGAGCAAAATGAATAGAACTAGCAATGTAATGAATCTTAACGTGCCTTGTTCTACCAATGTCCCATACCTGCTCAGAAACCGAGCTAATGTCACCTTGTCGACGTCTGGCCATTCCACGGATGTTAGTCCCAGGGACCCAGAGCCGGCAGTAGCTCGAAGCCATCGTCAGAGATGGACACGGGATGAATTAAAGGAGGTGATGTGGTGCTTTTACTATGCAAAAGCGAAAAATGGGGGCTCAGAAATAGAAGTTTTCAAGGTATGGAGAGAGCGGAACCCAGATATGAGACCTACCCTAGACTCAAAGACGCTTGCCAGTCAACGACGATACATACTCAGCAGTGGAAAATTCACAGCAGAACAACTTGCTGACATTGAGAGAAATGCGGAGTATGTACTTCGCTCGAACAATCCACATGACGAACATGTAGAACTTGAAAATGATGATCCCGTGGAAGGTTCATCTCTTTCCAGTGAAACACACGTCACGGGTGAAAATTCATCTGGCAATGAATTACACGATAAGGACATAATGCGAAATATCCTTCGGCGCGAGATAAAGAGTTAGTCAACTTCCGTTTGAATATCGCGAACCGTTGAGGAGAATATACGAAAATGCCAAAGCTAAAAGAGTGATAGAAATAGTGAATTCTGTCTTAAATGAGGTGGTGGAGACCCCAGGCAGGGATCTAGATATTACTGAAATCAATCACATCATATATGCAAATGGATATCTAGTATCTCAGATAATTTTGGGGCCAGCCAAGAACACCGACGGCCGACAGCAAAATAGAGTAAACAGCTCTGTACCCCAATGGATGAACAGAATCATGAAACGGATAGCCGACACCCGGCGCGAAATATCACTCTTAGCTGAGGCATCTTCTAAATCAACGCACACCTCTAAAGTTCAACGAAAAATATTCAATGTTGAACAAAATACCAAAATGACACCAGCAGACTAATTAGTTGAAAAGCTAAAAGAGAAAATTCAAGCATGGGCTCAAAGAATTAGACGTTACAAACGGAGAATAGATTTCCGTGTACAGAACCGGTTGTTTGAAACAGATGCGAAGAGATTCTATCGCAATCTGACTCAAAAACCGAATGGCAAAGCTGTTACTCCTTCAAAAGATGACGTCGAAGCATTTTGGGCAGGAATCTGGGAGGAGAGCAGATCCTACAACAAAGACGCATCTTGGCTTCAATCTGAAGTTGATGCTGCCGATGAACTTGTAGAAACAGTGGAAGATGTTCACCAATTCTCGGAAGAGGACCTCTTCCAAGCAATTGGGAACATGGGAAACTGGAAGTCCCCCGGGATTGATAAGATCCAGATTTATTGGATTAAGAAATTAACAGCAATACATTCTCATCTAGCAAAGGCTGTTAATAAAATTTTAGAAAACCCAAAGGAATTCCCGGAATGGCTCACACGCGGCATCACATATTTGCTACCCAAAGAGGGAGACAGCTCTTTGGCGAAGAACTACAGGCCAATTACTTGTCTGCCAGTACTGTACAAAGTTATCACTGCAGCCATAGCTGAAAAAATGTACAGACATCTAGATAAGAATCATCTAATGCCAGCTGAACAAAAAGGATGTCGTAAAGGCTCTTATGGCTGTAAGGAAATCTTGCTACTGAATAAAGTTATCTTGAATGATGTAAAGAAACGCAAACGTAATTTGAGCATGGCTTGGATTGACTACCAAAAGGCCTTTGATAGTGTACCACACGACTGGATTTTGAAGACCCTGGAGATCTATCGATTTCATCCTAGACTTATTGAATTTTGCAAGGCTAGTATGAAGTCGTGGAGTACCAGGTTACTCAGCGGAAGGGAAGCAGTAGAAACCAGAAGTATTCAGATTAACAGGGGTATTTTTCGAGGAGATTCACAATCCCTCTGCTGTTTTGCATTAGTTTGATCCCACTATCGAGACAGTTGTCCCAAGCTGACTTTGGTTTTAAGCTCCATGGTGATGAAAGGCCAGTATCACATTTGTTTTACATGGATGATCTGAAAGTGTTTGCTAAGAATGAAGCGATTCTCTCCCAAATGCTGTCTGTCGTGAATGACTTTAGCAATGACATCTGCATGAAGTTTGGTCTTGACAAGTGTGCAAAAATCAATTTAAAAAGAGGGAAACTCACAACGTCTGAGAACATTGAAATTGATACGCACACTGTGATTCAAAATCTTGAGCCAGGTAAAACTTACAAATATCTGGGCATTGAAGAATGTGAAACCATCTCGAACGACAGAATGAAAGAGAGAATTCGTAGGGAGTATTATAGGAGAGTGAGACTGGTCCTGCAGTCCACTCTGAATTCGAGGAATAAAATATCTGCAATAGGTAGTTTGGCGGTACCTGTAGACGAATACAGTTTTGGACTAGTGGACTGGACTGAGCAAGAAATTCGCACCATGGATCGAAAAACCAGAAAAGTGCTTACAATGCATCATGTTTCCCACCCTCGAGCTGATATACAAAGACTATGTGTCACGTAAGGAAGGAGGAAGAGGCCTCAGGCAAATTGAGGCCTCCTGGCACAACGCAATAATCGGGTTGGGGAAGTATGTAGTCAGCCATCAAGATGACCCTCTAATGAGGCAGGTCATGAAATCTGACCGAAGAATGGGAAACAGAGGCATTGTTAGTGTAGCAAGATGGATTGCGAAGAAAACTGAGCAAGACACGTGGAATAACACAGACATTGAACTTCTGATGCTGCTAAACATGAAGTGTGAGACACAAAAAATGTTAAAGAAATCGTGGAGAGACAAACCACTCCACGGACAATACCTAAAAAGAATGGACAAGGTGCAGATCAATAAAGATCAATCATTTATGTGGCTTAAAAGGGGAAGAATGAAGCCAGAATCGGAAGCACTTGTAATAGCTGCCCAAGATCAGGCCTTGAGAACACAACATTATGATAAAGCGGTTCTCAAAATTTCCCAAGATTATAAATGCCGCATTTGCCAGGAGCAAGTAGAAACCATTGATCATTGTCTCAGCTTGTCCAATCCTAGCAAAGACCGAATACCTGAAAAGACATGACAGGGTGTGTAGCTACCTCCACTGGCAGATCTGTACCGCCCTCGAAGTTCCAAACACATGCCCCAAGTGGTACGAACACTCACCAAAACCGGTGACGTCTGTTGGATTGTGTACGATATTGTACGACAAACAAATTCAAACTGATCGCACGATAGCGGCAAACAAACCATATATAGTTATCCGGGATTTGGCGAAAAAATCGTGTTTACTTATCGATGTTGCTGTACCTTGCGATCAAAACGTCGTTACCAAAGACCTACGCTGCCCAAAATTATCTTTAAAACAGATACAAAAGGCATCATCAGCAATGTCAACCGCATAATAACTGATCAGTTAAAAGATGAAAGCTCACTAGATGACTTGCATACCCTGACATATATAGGAGCAATGACAGTTCTCATTCTTAATGGGCAACACGTCAGTAGTACAAAGCCAGTACGGAAGAAAAATCCCAACACTCCACCATGGGAGAGAAGACTATGTTCCAAGATTGAACAGATCAGAAGGAATATTGGCATATTGACCCAATACGCAAAACCGAATGCTTCATCTAAAGTTAGGAGAGCTGGAGCAATTATCTTGGAACGCCTGAAGACGCAGGAGAACACTGGACTGGACACGGTATTGGACACTCAAAAACAAAGGCTTGCTGCACTTGCGAAGAGATTAAAACGTTACCGAAAAAGTCAGGCACGTCGTAGAGACAACAACCAGTTTAGAAACAACCAAAAGAACTTCTTCAGAAAACTAAGATCTACAGCATCCAATATAGAAACAGACGGAGACATCGCACCCAAGGCCGAAGACGCTTTCAGTTTCTGGCAAAATGTGTGGGGTGAATCTGTTGAACACAAAAAGGCAAAATGGCAGAGGACTGAAAAGCAACGTATGTCCAGATTGAAAACAATGTTAAACTGGAAAATCAGTGAAGAAGATGTGAAAATAGCCCTGACGAAAACATTGAACTGGAAGGCACCAGGACCCGATGGATTGCAAAATTTCTGGTTAAAGAAATTCACCGGAATCCACAAACATCTTGCCAAGTGTTACACTAGTGTATTGGAAGACCCGCAGACAATGCCTCCGTTCATGACAGAAGGGATCACCTACCTACTCCCCAAAGAGAACACAGACAGAGCTGATACAGCAAAATACCGCCCTATCACATGTCTCCCAACATTGTACAAGCTGCTCACATCCATCATAAGCAGCAAAATATACCAACACCTAGACAACAACAAAATATTGGATGAAGAGCAAAAGGGATGCCATAAGGGATCACGAGGATGCAAGGAACAACTGATAGTAGATTCCATCATTACCAACACTGTAAAACAGAAAAAAGGATCATTGTATACCGCATACATAGACTATCAGAAAGCATTTGACAGTGTCCCACACACGTGGCTGAGTGAAGTGTTGGAAATCTATGGGGTTGAGAATCATGTAAAGGGATTCCTGAGATATGCAATGGATCACTGGAGTACTAACTTGCAACTGAGTACTGACAAAACGGATGTTCACGTTGGGAATATTAAAATCAAGAGAGGTATCTTCCAAGGTGACGCTCTCAGTCCTTTGTGATTTTGTCTTGCTGTGAAACCACTAACAGCGATGCTAAATCGTCAGGAGAGGGGATTTAAGCTGGAACAATCAGGAACACAAGTAAGTCACCTTTTTTATATGGATGACTTGAAAGTGTATGCTGAAAACAAAAGTCATCTTCACAGCCTCCTAGATTGTGTAGGAAAATTCAGTAATGACGTGAACATGAAACTTGGCCTCGACAAGTGCAGAATTAGCTGTATGAGTAAAGGAGAATGGGTTGAACATCCTGGATATGAAGTAAATAAAGAGCAAGGCACCATCAAAGGAATGGCCGAGGAAGAGAATTACAAATATCTCGGATATTTGCAGTCTAAAGGGATCCAAGACAAACTTGCCAAGGAAATGGTGGGTAATAACTACATCCAGAGGGTGCGCGCCATCTTGAAGACAGAGTTGAGTGAACGCAACACAGCAAAAGCTGTCAACATATATGCAGCCTCAGTACTCATTTATTCCTTTGGAATACTGAAATGGACCGACACCGAACTGAAGAACCTTGACATAAAAACAAGGAAGGAATTTTCTAAAGCAAGAGCACACCACCCACACAGTTCAATTGAACGGTTCCATATGCCCCGTACAGAGGGCGGCAGAGGTATTCCTAGTGTCACGACCAGGCATTATAAGGAAGTAGAAAATCTTAGAGACTACTACCTCCAGAAAGCAAAATCCAGTGAGTGGATGACTGCAATTATAAAGGCAGATCGCAGAGCCACACATCTGAAACTCTCCGACTTAATGTATGATCCTTCCTCGAAGATCCCCGCAAACGAACAACAACTAGAAAGATGGAGGAGTAAAGCCCTCCACGGCCGTTACAGAAACACATTAGAAAGCAATGAAATAAATCTGCAAGCTTCTTTGGCGTACCTGCAAACTGGTAACCTGTTTGCGGAAACGGAAGGCTTCATAATGGCGATCCAAGACCAGGTAATCGCAACGAGAGCTTACTGCAAGTACATCATGCGTGAAAACCTACAAAATGCCAACTGCAGAATGTGTGGCCAAAAAGAGGAAGGGATCGATCACATTATTTCTGGATGCTCAGTTTTAGCGCCAAAACAATACCTTGACAGGCACAATCGTGTGGCCAAGATAATACACCAGGCTCTCAGGCAAAAGTATTTTGGAGATGAGAAGCAGGCGCCTTACTACTCTTATGAACCACCACCCATAAGAGAAGATGAAAGTTGCAAACTTTACTGGAACCGCCCAATACAAACGGATAAACAAATCCCGAACAACATCCCGGACATTGTACTGGTTTTGAAGGCTGAAAGAAAAACTTTCATCATCGATATTGCAGTCCCTCTACCAGCCAATCTAAAGAAAACACACACGGAAAAAATTAATAAATACCTGCCATTGGCAGATGAAATCAAATCAATGTGGGGTATGGCAAAAGTCACAGTGGTACCAGTAGTTATTGGCGCTACAGGTGAAATTCCCATCACATTGAACAGCAGTGTTGACATCTTAGACTTGCACCGTGATGTGTACATATCCCTCCAGAAGTCCGTAATCTTGGACTCCTGCAGTATTGTCCGACGAATACTGGGAGAGTAGATGAGCAAGATGTTATGCAGAAATCTTACGTCCTTTGGCTACACAGTCCCGGAGTAAGATGTTGGCCTCCATTAAAAAGGTGTGAAATAAAATAATAATAATAATAATAATAATAATAATAGGTAACAATAATAATAAACCGAGCTAATGTCACCTTGTCGACGTCTGGCCATCCCACGGATGCTAGTCCCAGGGACCCAGAGCCGGCAGTAGCTCGAAGCCATCGTCAGAGATGGACCCGGGATGAATTAAAGGAGGTGATGTGGTGCTTTTACTACGCAAAAGCGAAAAATGGGGGCTCTGAAATAGAAGTTTTCAAGGTATGGAGAGAGCGGAACCCAGATATGAGACCTACCCTAGACTCAAAGAAGCTTGCCAGTCAACGACGATACATACTCAGCAGTGGAAAATTCACAGCAGATCAACTTGCTGACATTGAGAGAAATGCGGAATATGTACTTCGCTCGAACAATCCACATGACGAACATGTAGAACTTGAAAATGATGATCCCGTGGAAGGTTCATCGCTTTCCAGTGAAACACACGTCAGTGGTGAAAACTCATCTGGCAATGAATTACACGATAAGGACATGATGCGAAATCTCCTTCGGCGCGAGATAGAAAGAGTTAGTCAACTTCCGTTTGAATCTCGCGAACCGTTGAGGAGAATATACGAAAATGCCAAAGCTAAAAGAGTGATAGAAACAGTGAATTCTGTCTTAAATGAGGTGGTGGAGACCCCAGGCAGAGATCTAGATATTACTGAAATCAATCACATCATATATGCAACTGGATATCTAGTATCTCAGATAATTTTGGGGCCAGCCAAGAACACCGACGGCCGACAGCAAAACAGAGTAAACAGCTCTGTACCCCCATGGATGAACAGAATTATGAAACGGATAGCCGACACCCGGCGTGAAATATCATTCTTAGCTGAGGCATCTTCTAAATCAACGCACACCTCTAAAGTTCAACGAAAAATATTCAATGTTGAACAAAAATACCAAATTGAAAATGACACAAGTAGGCTAATGGTAGTTGAGAAGCTAAAAGAGAAAATTCAAGCATGGGCTCAACGAATAAGAAGGTACAAACGTAGAATAGATTTCCGTGTACAGAACCGGTTGTTTGAAACAGACGCGAAGAGATTCTATCGCAATCTGACTCAAAAACCGAATGGCAAAGCTGTTACTCCTTCAAAAGATGACGTCGAAGCATTTTGGGCAGGAATCTGGGAAGAGAGCAGATCCTACAACAAAGACGCATCTTGGCTTCAATCTGAAGTTGATGCTGCCGATGAACTTGTAGAAACAGTGGAAGATGTTCACCAATTCTCGGAAGAGGACCTCTTCCAAGCAATTAAGAACATGGGAAACTGGAAGTCCCCCGGGATTGATAAGATCCAGATTTATTGGATTAAGAAATTAACAGCAATACATTCTCATCTAGCAAAGGCTGTTAATAAAATTTTTGAAAACCCAAAGGAAATCCCGGAATGGCTCACACGCGGCATCACGTATTTGCTACCCAAAGCGGGAGACAGCTCTTTGGCGAAGAACTACAGGCCAATTACTTGTCTGCCAGTACTGTACAAAGTTATAATTTCAGCTATAGCTGACAAAATGTATAGACATCTAGATAAGAATCATCTAATGCCAGCTGAACAAAAAGGATGTCGTAAAGGCTCTTATGGGTGTAAGGAAATCTTGCTACTGAATAAAGTCATCTTGAATGATGTAAAGAAACGCAAACGTAATTTGAGCATGGCTTGGATTGACTACCAAAAGGCCTTTGATAGTGTACCACACGATTGGATTTTGAAGACCCTGGAGATCTATCGATTTCATCCTAGACTTGTTGAGTTTTGCAAGGCTAGTATGAAGTCGTGGAGTACCAGGTTACTAATCCACAGCGGAAAGGAAGCAGTAGAAACCAGAAGTATTCAGATTAACAGGGGTATTTTTCAAGGAGATTCACTATCCCCTCTGCTGTTTTGCATTAGTTTGATCCCACTATCGAGACAGTTGTCGCAAGCTGACTTTGGTTTTAAGCTCCATGGTGATGAAAGGCCAGTATCACATTTGTTTTACATGGATGATCTGAAAGTGTTTGCCAAGAATGAAGCGATTCTCTCCCAAATGCTGTCTGTCGTGAATGACTTTAGCAATGACATCTGCATGAAGTTTGGTCTTGACAAGTGTGCAAAAATCAATTTAAAAAGAGGGAAACTCACAACGTCTGAGAACATTGAAATTGATACGCACACTGTGATTCAAGATCTTGAGCCAGGTAAAACTTACAAATATCTGGGCATTGAAGAATGTGAAACCATCTCGAATGACAAAATGAAAGAGAGAATTCGTAGGGAGTATTATAGAAGAGTGAGACTGGTCCTGCAGTCCGCTCTGAATTCCAGGAATAAAATATCTGCAATAGGTAGTTTGGCGGTACCTGTAGCGGAATACAGTTTTGGACTAGTGGACTGGACTGAGCAAGAAATTCGCACCATGGATCGAAAAACCAGAAAACTGCTGACAATGCATCATGTTTCCCACCCTCGAGCTGATATACATAGACTTTATGTGGCACGTAAGGAAGGAGGAAGAGGCCTCAGACAAATTGAGGCCTCCTGGCACAACGCAATAGTCGGGTTGGGTAAGTATGTAGTCAGCCATCAAGACGACCCTCTAATGAGGCAGGTCATGAAATCTGACCGAAGAATGGGAAACAGAGGCATTGTTAGTGTAGCAAGAAACATTGCGAAGAAAACTAGGCAAGACACGTCGAATAACACAGACACTGAACTTCTGATGCTGCTAAACATGAAGTGTGAGACACAAAAAATGTTAAAGAAATCGTGGAGAGACAAACCACTCCACGGTCAATACCTAAAAAGAATGGACAAGGTGCAGATCAATAAAGATCAATCATTTATGTGGCTTAAAAGGGGAAGGATGAAGCCAGAATCGGAAGCACTTGTAATAGCTGCCCAAGATCAGGCCTTGAGAACACGACATTATGATAAAGCGGTTCTCAAAATTTCCCAAGATGACAAATGCCGCATTTGCCTGGAGCAAGTAGAAACCATTGATCATATTGTCTCAGCTTGTCCAATCCTAGCAAAGACCGAATACCTTAAAAGACATGACAGGGTGTGTAGCTACCTCCACTGGCAGATCTGTACCGCCCTCGAAGTTCCAAACACATGCCCCAAGTGGTACGAACACTCACCGAAACCAGTGACGTCTGTTGGATTGTGTACGATATTGTACGACCAACAAATTCAAACTGATCGCACGATAGCGGCAAACAAACCGGATATAGTTATCCGGGATTTGGCCAAAAAATCGTGTTTACTTATCGATGTTGCTGTACCTTGCGATCAAAACGTCGTTACCAAGGAGGCAGAGAAACGTCTTAAATACAAGAGTTTGGAAATCGAGATCAGCCGAATGTGGGGCGTAAAAGCACAGGTCGTCCCGATAGTTATCGGAGCTCTGGGATTTGTTCCGCAAAATTTGAGTAAGAACTTGTCTAAACTCCCAGGTAATTCAAAAGACTGGGAAGTGCAAGAAATTGCTTTATTTGGAACAGCCCACATTTTGCGTAAAGTATTGTAGAGGCACTGATAGTCACCGAATCTGCTCCTTAGGTAGCTGGTTGCAACCTGGAGTAGATTTTATATTCAGCCGACTCATAAGATCTTTAGTCGTGATGTAATGGAATAATAATAATAATAATAATAATAATAATAATAATTTGTAGTCTTTTGATCTCTATCTTCTAAATATTCGATATTTCATAAATTAAGTACAAATATGTGTTTTTACAATATGTTTGTGACTCAGCTTATCCAAAAATTAACCTCAGGCTTCGCCACTGCTTATGTTTGTGGAATAGCTGAGATGTCATTAACCATCTTCAAATGCAGTATTGGTCTCAGACAAAAGATTTCACTATTAGAGAAAACAGTGTGAAGCACAAGACACTAGTTGATCTGTAGAAGATTTATCTCTCACCCCTGCAATTAAACGTGGACTCATGAACACCCTTATAAAGGCAATGAATCATGATGAAAAAGGATTTTATATCTAAAAGAGAAGTTTGAAAGAATGAAAAGTGATGCAAAATGCCTTTTGGTAAGAATTTTTTGGAGGCCAGAAATATGACAGTTGATTTGTGACAACATACAGAACAAAACTTAATCCTTTAGAACCCACTCATTTATACTTGTGACAACCAAGCTTTTGGAAAATTATTGAGTGGATAATTATGCAGAACTAGTATGTAACATTACTAGAGCATATCAGAATTTAGGGTGTCATATGTTTTTAAAATTACAATTACGAGATTGCCATCTTGAATTTTTTTCCTATCAAATCTCCTTGGTATCAGTGGTGAGCAGAGTGAGAGGTTCAAAACATATCAACAATGAAATCCAGATACCGAAGACATTAAGGTCCTAGCATGAAAAGAGATTTCTGTTGGTTTCTTCAAAGATCAATCTCAAAATAATATAAGCGAAAAAATATTGTACATAAGTATATATAATTTTTAAAGTTATGAAACTATAAATATAAAAGTTATGAAAATATAAAAGCCAACCTGGGAAAACTTTATTTCTGTGTTCCTTATCAATTTTTATGAGAACAACACAACACAACACAACAACAACAACAACAACAACAGAATCAGATGAGAAATATTATTTCTTCTTTTGCCTTTTCCTGTTACTGTGGAGTTGACGCTAATGGGTGCGGGCTCAATTTTTATTAATTTTTCCTCCACAAGAGAAATATTATATATTTACTTAAATAGTGTTTTGTTCACTATTTATCATCCACAAAACCAAACTTTCTTAGCCCAGGTCAATGAATATATAAAGGTTCATGTGGTGTTACAACAGCTCTTTCTGTCTTCATATTTGTATTGATCATGTCCTACATTTTTTTATTCAAATGTTAGTGAAAATGTCACTTTGCCATTGAATTCAGTGTATTTGGCTCTATTCTCACAAAATGTTTAAAAAAAAGTTATTTATCTGGGCCAAAATTTGAATTCCATCACTTTGGTTTTCAAAGTGAAAGTCTTTCCTCTAGGCTAAGGTGCATTATTGGCCATATATTACTACTTACTCTAAGAAAGGAAACCTCTCTGGCAAAAATATTTTTGCCCTTTCGAAGTCTAGGTCATTTGCTATACACCAAGCCATTTCTTGAGTCCATGTTGTTCCTACAACACAACAAAATAACATAATTTAAAAATGATGACTACATTTTACAATGCAGAAATTTTATTAAAATTGAATAGTATATAGTAAATAGAGATACAGTTCTCATATATTAGTATATAGTTATAAATTGTATATAGAATATCTTCATAAGATATCATGTAAAGTACTGTTTACAAATGCAACAATGTGGAAAAAAATGGCCGTATTGTAAATTTTAATGATGTGAGAGATATTGTTTAACAATGCATTTGTGTATTTTTTTAAAAAAAGAAAGCTTACATCAAAATGGTGTATATGAAAATTAATTCAATGCATTTAGCATTATCTGTACAAAAAATTTCAAGGAAAAAATTACATCAATTTTTGTGAAAATGTTCAGGCGTTTCTGAAAATGCACAATTTTGAGCTTAGTTTCAGAGAAAACTTTTGAGTTTTCGAGAAATGCAAGAAATTATTTAGAGCATTTGTGCTCACCAATTCAGAAATGAATAAAACATGCCCATGATGGAATTTAATGTTTAAAATCAGATTTTGAAGAATAGATTTTTTCAGAAGAAAAATCTCTATCTATAGTATTGTACTAGTAATGACGCAGAAATTATTTTAAACTTTTTCAATTTTTGAACATTCAGAGAATTCAATAAGAATTGAACCTGTGACATTTTCACAAGTATTCCCAATTTTTTGAGAAAAATTTGGAAATGCCCTTCAGTTACCTGTGTATCTGAGAATGATGAAAAATCATGAAATGTCATGTTTTTCAATTTTTATTGGGCCATATGCTCCGTGTTATTCTCTTTTAAATGTTTCAAATCATTTCTAGCTATGTTTCTTAGTTTTTGAAAACAATTTTTTTAAGCTAATGTCAACTGACAAGCCCTTATTGAGTGAACTTCTGATGCATTTTCCCAAATTGGGAATTTGTAGCACATTCATGCATGTCAAACATTAAAAATCATAAACTATTAAAGATAATAATATAATTGTTCTCAGAGAATGTTACCCATGATTTGCTCTAGTGAATGAACTAGAATAGTTAATCTGTCTCTTAAGTTTCTGTTTTATGAACTAAAATTTCCAGAATAAATTTATAAAGAATTAATTTTTCTCGAATAATTAATACTTTACTCTTTAATTTTCACAGTACCTTTACCATTCTAGTTCATTCACTAGACTATTCAATTGTGACTAATTTAAAAAAAGAATTATCAAAATATATCACTTTGTTGTAGAGTTATGATGTTTGAAGTAAAAAACTGCATTTTTGCCAATTATTTACAAACAAATAAAGAAGAAAAATATTTTAAATTATTTGATCTCAAAAAGCATAAAGAAATGAAATGTACAAGAGAATACCCAAAATTCTATATTCTTTTCGCAGGTAGACCTCTTCCATTAGGATTCATGTAAAGAACCCAAAAAATTAAAATATGTTTCAAATTCAAAGGAGCCAGAACAATCACCCATTATCAATTTTGGCGAAAATCCTGACAGAATTACTATCAATAGATTTTCTGGTATCAAGGACCAAAAATACGTGGATTCTGACTACACAATGTGATAGAGGATGTAATTTGCCAAATATAGGAAGAAGACTGATCACCTTTTGAATAACAAGGGCCTCACAATACGAATATTTCTCTTCATGAGAAAGTTACCCCTTCCCGGACACAATAACATCAATAACAATATCCTAAAAATTCTCAGTCCCAAGCTTTCAAAAATCAAGGAAAAGCAATCATAAAACATTACAATAACATCTCTAAGCCACAGCTAAATTCTCATAGAACAATTCGAATTTGCAGAACTGTCTCATACCACCAGTTACTTCGTATATCAGATTACATACAAGACATCTTCAGAGAAACGTCATACACAAGCAATCTTCCTGGATGTAGCCTAAGCGTTTGATAGACACATGGTATTAAACATACGAACTTATCATCATTATTATCTCTTCAGCGGATTAGGAGAGTCTCCTGTTCCACCTTCAGCATGCCATCTTAATCTTGGGTGGATGACATCCCTTTTGCCATCCCTTTTGGGGTCTGTAGTAATATATTTGTTTTGGGATGCGGTCACTACTCATTCTATGTAGATGTTGGGACCATTGGGTCCTGTATTCTTGTACTTTATTTATTAATGGGAGTACTTCTACTTCTTCTCTAATTATGTCACTTTTTATTTTATCTATTATAGTGCAACCTTTGATTTGTCTCATGAACCTCATCCATCTCACACGTCTGTATTCTGGTAAAATCTTTCTTTTTCATAGTCCACGTCTCGCATCCATAAAGAAGAATGGAGATAGCCATTGTTTTATAAAATTTAAGTTGTGTTTCCTTTCTTGTTTTCTTTCTCAGGTATTTTATTATTGTACCACAGATGTTTTGGAATCTTTGGGTTTTTATTGAATATCTTTATTGAATTCAAAAGTAATATCACAACCTAAATATCTAAAATGGCTAACTTGTTCTATCATTTTATTATCTATTATTATTTTGCTTGGTATAGGATGTTTGCCTCTAAACGCCATTACTTTGGTTTTCTGTATTGAGATTCTCAAGTTATATTTTTCACATATGTTATAGAGAGCCCTCTGTAACTGATTCTCACTTTCTTGGATAATTATCTGATCATCAGCAAATAATATGATGTAGAGTAAGTTCAGAATTTATCTCAATGCCATCTGTAATACAGTGTTTCCATTCTCTCAGAATGTCGTCTATTTAGATATTAAATAAACTTGGTGATAGCCTATAACCTTGTCTAACACCTCGTCTAATTTTAAATTTCTCAGATAACTTTCCATTTAAATCCAAGACATTTACGAAAAAAATGAAGTGATGGATGATTTTATATCGAATTACTTGGAAATAGTACCTTGCGGCTCAATCAAATTACGCTGATGAGGTATGAACTCCTCCCTCTGATAGTTGTAGTCCTTCCGCATTATTGCGGTAACAGTTACGACATTACCATGTCTGATGTTTTCGAGAGGAGTGCCCCTCAGCTGGCGTCGGCTTCGAGCAGACGGGAGGAACGAGGCACCTCGCCCCCTGCTGTGTCCAATGTCGACCGCTCTCTCAGCCGTCCGGTCGGTTTCCGCCGCAATGTCGCTTACCTAGCGATAATCACCTTCCAGGCACCCCGCGATGACGTCACGAGCGACAGCCGCGGCGGGCTCCCTTCCTCTCCGAATTTGCGACTCGCGAATAGTTCATGCAAGTGACGCAAACGCGTATGGCGTGCGATCACGATTACGACTGGTCATTTGCACTGGCAGCAGATCAAGTTCGGCTAGGGCTTACGCCACGATTTGTAGACTCGGTCCACACAACGACTGATGCGGTAAACCTGCATTTACGTCTCCTTCTGATTATTCCCCGCTAACTAGGCGAGAGTAAGTTTCTCATGAGAACCTGAGAGCAATCTCTCTCCTCTCGAACTTCGAAAGGAAGTGTCGGTTCTCATGTAACTCGAATAGAAATGTCGATTCTATCGTGACTCGAATAGAAGTGTCGGTTCTCACGAACCTCGACTAAAAGTGTTGATTCTCTCGTAACTCGAATAGCAGTCTCCCTGGCGAAGTTCGCCCGTACTGACGAGATCTCAGATACCCCTACCATTACTTCTTTGGTTCGCTCTGATTGACGGAACTTGAATTTCGGCAGAGTGGCCGGGCGTGCCTCCAGCCAATGTCTCGTCTCCTCGCAGACGAAAAATTTCCGTTGAGTTCGGAGTCCGTTGGGCCGGCGAGCGTCGGTTTCGCTCCGCGGTCGGCGAAAATTCGTTCTGACCTAGTTCCCAAGAGCGGCACAAGTGAAGAGTCCGTTTAGTTGTAAACATGAAGTGGGTGTTTGTCTCCGGGTTGGTGCTTTGTTGCTAGTGCCGCCAAACAGACAAACCCTGCCCTTCTCCTCCCCCTGCTTGGGTCGTGGCGGTGGAGCTGTCTGGACGGGCGGGCCTACAGAAAGGAAAGGCCGGTCATAAACCCGAACCACCCCTTGCTTTGTAAGTGCCTGGCTCGCCGGAACGCGGGAAGAGCCGCTCCCAATTCTCGTTACACGCCCGATGGACTCGAAATTTCTAAGAAATTAACTAACATTCCTATCATACGTCGTTCGCGTCGGGTCGTACCGTTACAATATATGTATATATATATATATATATATATATATTCTAGCGATCCTGAGATCGCTCAAAATCGCTAACAACTTGGCAAAGAGAAAAAGATTGTCAGCCAGATTCGCCGCGCGCTCGCGCTCGCGCCGCGGCGGCGGCGGCGACGTCCCGTCGCCTTATCAGCGGTCGCTGGAAGAGAGGCGCAGGGGGAGAGTTGTCACCCCTACGCGGTGCTGACGTACTCGGCGGAGGGGCGTGAAACGGGCGTGACGGTCAGAGATGAACAGAAAGTCTTGAGAAGCAGAGGTGTGAATTTGGGGAGCGAGAGGCGTGGCAGCGAGTCCAGTCAGCGGAAATGGTAGCACTTTATGGCGGACGCCGTCATGCTTGTTCTAGCAGCACGCTTTGTTGTTTGAGCGAGCTAAATCTTCCAGCGGACTGAGGTCGGTATTTTGATTCTTATGTGCCACATCGGGTACATGTCACCCGAACTGCCCGATTACGAGTTCACGCCGTTCACTGTTGGAGATAATTCAACGGACACAACCTCCGAAGTAACGTTGAGGTATGGTTCCCGTCGTTCACTTACGGAGTTTGTTTTGCCATTATAAAACGTGTTTAATGACTGGTATATCCGTGCCATGTGCATTCTCATAGTATCTTTGTAACATGTGCAGAAGATAGTTGCAGTTATGGATTTTTCGTGTGGGAGGACTGTACTGATTTTCGAAAGAATTTTGCCATGTTCATAAGCTAGAAGTGCAGTTTTTGTTTTTGAAAGGAGTATTAGGGATGGTAGTGTTAACACCAAGGTGAAGTTATAAATATATTAGAGCTATTTAAAAGCCATTAAGGAAGTCATAAAATTATATTTTATAGGAGTCATTGAAGAAGTTAACTGAACTTATTGCACAAGAAACGTTGTAACAAAGGGTAATTTTATGTAGTTTTTCAAGTAACTTCTTTTGAAGATGCTCGAAGGTATTCATGTATAATTAAAAGTGTTGTGAAAATCATATTTGAAACGAACTATTGAAGAAGATGAGCAAACTTGAATGTTGTACAATAGATGTAAAATGGGGTAAATTTCTGTAGTTTTTTCAAGAATTTCTATTGAACGTTCTGTTTTTTGTTCAAAAACTATATTCATTCAGTTCAACAGAATATAAGATATTTTTTTGTAATTTCATTTCTATGGATTTTACAGGAATTTCTGTTGAACATTCTGTGTTTAAAAAAATATTAAGTTTAACAGAATACGAGATATTATTTTGTACTCTCATTTCTATAGTTAAAAAAAGGTGTTCAATATTCTGTTTTCAACGACTATAATTTGTTCATTTCAATCGAATACAAGATATTCTTTTTGGAATTCCAATGAATTTCGTGCATGAAATTATATGAGAGTGTTGACGCAGTGTATGTTCAGGGATAAATTGACTGCAATTTTCACAAACAGAAAGCAGTATGATATTCTGTCAGTTGAAATGCAAGTACTCCTCCCTATGACAGTACGTTCTCATCACTCCTCGTCTCATCTGAGATCCCATTTGTTCAATTAATTGAATTTCCATTGCATTTAATCACAGAATGATTCTCATTCCCATTCTCATTCTCATACTGTGATTCTCATTCTTTTCAACTAAGAGAAAATTATTTTAGATAATCTTGCAGTTGATTTTTCCTCCGAGGTTTTTTTTATGCTGTTCAATGTTATATTTTTCTTTGTTTATTTGCTTATTTCTGTATCATATGGTCATTTTGCAATTTGTGGCTTGGTCTTTCTATGAAGATTCAATTATATTGATGTTTGTGGTTTCAGCTTTGTGTTTTTTTTCTAAAAAATTTTCAAAGAAAGCCAATGACCCACGAAATTTCCCCACAGCCGACCTACACGTTCGGTTACAATATATATATATAGTGACGAACGTGAGTTTGGAGGTTCGTCACAGGTGCCCAAACATAATAAAACACCATAATAGAACGGGGAAGTGAGCGCGTCGCAGTTTGAAAAGGGCGCGCCCGCGGACGAGAAAACTGTCGCCCGCAGCGTCCGCTCAACACCGCTAGGAAATGACGCGCATCAGCTGGAGAGGGGAGGAGGAGACGCCGCGGTACCCCTACATGCAGAAGACATAAAACGCGAGTCCGCAAGCGGAAGGGTTCTCTTTGGTTCACGCCCGCCGGAGTAGAAGTTCTCTCTTTGGTTCACGCCCGCGGCAGCAGCAGCTCTTGGTTGATATCCGCCGCAGCAGCAGCTTTTTTGGCTTATACCCGCAGAAGCGGCAGCTCTTCTGATTCACACCATCGCCGAAGCAACGGTCGCCGATTGTATTGTACTATTCGTGAGAACAACATTAGATAGGAGTGTTCGGCGTCAGAAAGGCGTCTAGTTAGTCGTCCGCGAATTGGTTGGATATTCAAAGAAAGTTTTTCTTCAGTTACGACGCCGTGAAGGAGGTCGCCTGTTAAATTGCGACACGAGTTGATGCTGAGATTGAACCACATAAAATCTGCAGCTGGAGAGAGAGAGAAAACTAGTACGCGGCGAGAACCATACATCACGCCGGCAAACGAAAACACTGGGCACGAGCAAAGGACGTGCTGAATGAGATTTGGAGCCGGGCGAGTACCATTCGAAATCGGACGAGGAGACGGAGCCGGGAGCAGTAGACAGAAGAGTGAACGGAGCCGGGAGCAGAAGACAGAAGAAGGGACGGAGACGGGAGCAGAAGACAGAAGAGGGGACGGAGCCGGGAGCGGAAGAGAGAGAAGACGGGGGCGCGAAGGCAGCGAGTCGGCAGAGGCGAGGCCTCGACTTACGTTGCACGTGCCGACAGCGTCCGCTCGGCAGCCAGCGACCAGACGCAAGGCCAGATCAACGCAAAGGGGGAGGTAACAGTGCAAGCAAAATCTAGGTCAAGTTCTCGCCGCGTTAAAAGAAAATGTTAAGAGAAATTATACGGGGAGGTACTGGACCATGAAGGAAAGATAACTTTCAGTTCGTAATTAGAAATGCACTAGCCACTTTTGACGCCTGATTACCCGATAGATTTGTGATTGAATTGAAGTTAAATTTTTTTGTAGTAGTAATTGCATTGAAGTGTGGAGGGAGTCGTTCCTAAGCGCACGTTATTTGTTCATGTAACTTTAGGGAAGAAAATGTAAAATAAGAATGGTAAAGAGTATGAAGTTATTTAGTTAAGAGTGGAAGTAAATGTGACCAATTTAATCACAAAGGAATTCCTTAATTCATTGAGCAGAAATTCAGTGTGTAAAATTTTGAAGTCTTGGTTATTTTAATTTAACGAGAATATTCTGTGTGTTGATGGTACGTTGAAAACTCAAGGAGGATGATGATGATTTTTGTGAAGTAGATTTGGTTATTTTTTTGAAGTAATTAAACTTTGTTTACTGTTATTTGTGTTCTTGTTTTGGATTGCTCTGTTCACCCCAAAAGATCCCACTGCCCTGAGATAACGTAAGCTCGCAAGAGCAGATACCTGCGCACCCGCCCAGACGCTCAACGATTGTTGATAATAAGTTCAATTAAATTTGGGTATTCGGGGCGGATTTGCGTCAGAAAATATATATCATGAATTAAGTGGCATATAAAAATATCACAATACCAAGCATTTATTATTTTTAATTTATTGTAATTTATTTTTTGAAATGATATACATTGTTAATTATAATAATTTTACTAAAAAACATATCAATCCCTCAACGCAATAGAGTGTACAATATTTTTTGTTATCCCATTTTAGCGAACACAAATAAACTGGATGGTTTACCCACTCGAGAGCATGCCACGTACAATTGACCGTGTGAAAAACATGATGTGCTCAAAAATAAGCCACAAACAGACATCGTTTGGCCTTGAGACTTATTGATAGTCATCGCAAATGCCAATCTTAACGGAAATTGAAGACATTTAAATTGAATTGGCACATCTGTGGGTATAATAGGGATCCGTGGCATTAATATATTCTCACCTCGAAAATTGCCATTTAAAATTATGGCTTCGATAACGTTTTTCATTACAGCCCTGCAAATTAATTATAAATTACACCGAAATAGAAAAATCATATTTGTAAAATTACGATAAACGCCCACACAAGGAAAATAATGGCCGAAAACTGTAGTGAGTGAGAAACGGCTTTTTGTGTGAGAGATCTCATCCCTACTCCGTGCTGCTTACTGGGTCAGAAGCAATGTTGCCAGAAGTGAAACTTCCGATCGCGAAGTTTTAAGTTCGAAAATGCGGATTTCTTCTAATGAATGCGGATTTACTACGTATAATATAATTTAAAAATGGGGGAAACATCAATAATTCGTATATCGACATAGAATCCCGTTTTATTAATTAAATAAATGCGATATTGTCTCATTATATTTGTTCTCACTACATATAATGTTCTCGATTCACCCAAGAAATTAAAAATATAAAATACCAGTATTTTTGTTATAAATGTACTTTCAATTTATTTTTAATTTCAGTTTAATATGAAGCCAAGTAACGTTATTTCAACATTTTTAATTTCAATATCCCGCGAAGTGCATCATTTCTCCGGCTTGAATAAACGCACTAAGAATCCGAACGACGTTCCGTATTCTTATTCGCCGTATTCGAAAACGACTAACCAACATGTTGTCACCTATTTGTCCTCTGAATCTCTAACATTAAGACAATAAAGGACAGAGTTCACGACTACACCTTGGTGCTTGATCATCAATTTTCCAATATGGCAATTGGATAAAGCCTTATGATTGGTAGATGATAGGTGTTTTATTGCTTTCTATTTTAATCGAATAGAGAGAGACAGCATTTTGAACATTCAAACTTTGTTAATCATAGCGGGACATCTAACGATCGTTGTAATAACTGAGGAAATGGAAAAAATGGATTTTAATCCACTATCATGGAAATGCAGATTTTTTGGCACACCCTTATCACTAAGGGGTATAATAAATATATAACCTATTCTCAGACCTACTGAATATACATATAAAATTTCATCACAATTGGTCAAGCTGTTTCGGAGGAGTATGGTAACTAAAACTGTGACACAAGAATTTTATATATTAGATATATTTGGATGAATCTAAAGGGGATTGTTTTGTTGCATTGTTCTCTACCAAGGTTGACTTAACTGGATTTTTTCCTCTTGAGGTCATCTGAATTGGTGAAGGGTAGTTGTGATCTTTCGAGCACATCCGTTGTTGGATCTTGAATTGTAGACTGCATTCGGCCATCTCTATCTTCATGTGGTTCCACCTTGAAGTTCGTAGTAATTGGTGTTTGTTTTGTAATTGTGCCTTCGATCTTCGTTGGTCTGATGAAACTGGCGTTTCGTCGCATAATCGTTCCATCATCTTTCTGAATCATGTAAGAACGATCAGTAACTGGATGTAATATTTTACCAGAATATCATTTGTTGTCTGTGACCCTGATCAAGATTTCAAGTCATTTCGATATCTTTGTGACTCTTTGGCTCCGCGATCAGAATATTTCTTCTGTTGTGCTCTTTTTTTTCCCAAGCTTCTGTGATACGGCGGTTTGTAGTTTAGGCTGAAGATGGTTGTTGGAAAGAGAAATTGGTGTTCTCGAATTCCTTCCGAATAATCTTGAAGATGGAGTGCCAAGTTCTTGATCTCGAGGTGTGTTTCTTGACATTAGTAATGCCAGTTGAAGATCTTCACCACTGATGTCACATCTCTTCACTAGTCTTTTTGCAATGTCCACATACTTTTCAGCTAATCCATTTGACCTTGCAAAACGAGGGCTCGATGTAACAAGTTTGAAGTTCCATTCCTTTGCGAATTTTGCAAATTCTCTCGATGAATATACTGCGTTGTCAGAATGAAATTCTTGTGGAACTCCATGAGTCGCAAACTAAATTTTAAATTGACTTTTCATTTCTGACGCTGTTGCGCTGGTCATTTTCTGTACTTCATAGTATCCGCATTAGCTGTCTGCAAGAACGGATTAGGTGTTAATAATGCGGTATAAAATCCGGAAATGCGGTAATCTGGCAACACTGGTCAGAAGTGACGCCGGTAGACGCCTTGCGGGGATACTGATCAAGTGATAATTACATGTAAATGAATCAGGGTTTTCTTTACCAATTGTTGTACTAAATGGCAGTAAAAACGAAAATCTATTGATTCAAAGACGGCAGGAGAAAATAATTAACGATAGTAAATAAATCTTCTCTACAGAACAATCATTTAAAAATTGTTATAAAATACATGTACACATTTTTAACTGTTCAACAATGAATCTGGTCCCCATTTTGTACAATGGAGAATTTAATATCAACTTTAATTAATATCAATTAATATATTTATTTAATATCAACAAGAAATTGGGGTGGACCACCCCTATCACTAAGGAGCATAAAAATAGATAACCTATTCTCAGACCAACTGATTATACATATAAAATTTCATCAAAATCGGTCCAGCCGTTTCGGTGGACCGATTTTGATGAAATTTTATATGTATAATCAGTTGGTCTGAGAATAGGTTATCTATTTTTATATATATATATATATATATTGTGATATACCAGAACGGGACATGGTTTATTCATAATATTAGTTGTATACGGGGCGACTAAATGGACTTGTAAAATGGCGATATCCGGCCCTAGTAACGCCAGCGCAGAGGGTTGCTATGGTGCAGGGCAGGTAAATAAACTAGCTGCAAGCCTCGTAGGTGCCGGAACGCTGGCTAGATCGATATAATAAAGAATATGTGATTGGTCGAAAAACGTATGACGGACGAAGGCGCGGCTACATGGGGTTGTAAGAAATGAGCGGGTTGGCGGGGGGCAATTAGACTTTCTGGTGTTTACCGCCGTGTTTTGGAAAAATAGAACGTGAGACGCTACCGACCCATCAAGGGTTGCAAAATACAGAAAAACATTCATTCGGACTTGGAGCTTCGTTGAGTGCAGATCGTTACAGTCTGACTCAGAGTGGTGGAGTGTAGGTCGTGAACTCGGCTCTTGAGTTTCGTGGAGTGCAAATAGTGTGCGGACCTTGTAGTTGAAAGTGAGACTTATACATTTTCGTGCGAAAAGTAACAGTCGTCATCGGACTTAGAAATTATTTGCCGGAGTACATCCGCGGACTTGGGCAGTTTTGGGTGTTCACCGGACGATAGTTCGAACATTAGTATTTTATTAAACTCGTGTGAAAGATTATAAACCTAAAGCGTCGGAAAGAACTTAGCTAGATTTTATGCAGTGTGGACTGGATACTTCAGCAACCGCGCAAGATCAGAAGACAGAAGAGCGACTCGGATTCATCGGCCAAGTGAGAAGCGTCTTCGGAACGAGCGGGTCGGCAAGACGGTAACATATACTGCAGTATATTAAAATAATATCTTTTAAAAGGGGTCATGGCCATTAAGTAATCTGTTAAAATTAACATTGAATAAATTGTTAAATTTTGTTCTTTGGAAAAAGAAAAGAGTCTGTTCATTTGTCAGTCATAAGCTTCTAATTAGTTGGAAGCAGAGAATTTCCATATTTCAGATTCCACGCCAGGCTGTACAGTCGGCAGATCAGGTAATCGGCTATCTTAGCGATAGCGAATACATGTAATCCGAATCCATCGGCCCAAGCTAGCTGGATGCCCATATAATTTTGACAGAATTAAACAGGGAAAAGTTAGTATTAGTTTATGTCACCTGTTCCTGGCGCCCACATCTTTCTATAAATTCGGAACAGGTCAAACTCACGACAACGTATTACGAAGTGAAGGATGAAGGTATATTTCAATATATATATATATATATATATATATATATATATATATATATATATATATATATATATATATATATATATTTTGTCCCCTTTTCCTCTTGGTCTTCCAGGTAGTCTCTTTCCCTCTGGCATGGCTTCGATCATTTTTTTTTCTCTCCTCTGCTATTCTGTTAACATGTCCATACGACTTGAGAACCGTGTTTTCCATTTCTGTGAGTAGCGTTGTAACTTTTAGTTTTCTCTCTAATTGTAATATTTCTTATCATATTTCTTTTTGTTTTCCGTTCTATCCTGAGTAGGAAATTCTCTTCCCCCTTCCTATCACTCACCCAAACCCACAGTCTCGAACGCAAAACGCCGCAGCTAAAAAATCCCTCCTAAAACCCAATTTTTTTCTTCTCATTCTTCTCCTCATTCAATTCGCTTAGCGTGTACTGACAACACTGACATCGGCAGGCCTGCTTTGTTTTCGAAAAGCAGTTTGACTTCGACAAGTTCGTCGTAACTAACCCTTGTGTAAAGTTCGTCTATCTTTGAATCTACCAAGTGCGCTGCCTTGTTTTCGACAAGCAGCCACGGAACGTGATATTGCCTTCGGTATTCGCGATGAATCTGCCTTCGGCGTGAAGTGCATCGCGGTACGGGCAGGACGGATGTTCAGTCACCTACGGAAGCGGACACCGCGAGCATACTATTACTGCTTGGGTCCGAATGGGGAGAGCGAATGGGCCCGTTCCTTGGAGCAGGAATTAATTTTGTGCACATTGCACTCCCCCATTGTCGTCGGTTTCTGTGCGTTCGTTCGGTGTCCGTTGCTAAACAACCGGTTAGCACTATAAGTTCCAAAAACAAACTGCCAGAGAGCTCCGAACGAACGCGACCACAGTATGCGAGTGCTGTGTGCATACAATTAATTTGGGGGTTAATGAGCTAAAAATCATTTATATTATGAGCTTTCAAAACAGAAATAAAACTTTATAACACGAAAATACCCCCCGGATGCTCCACTCTAAGCTTGGCATATAGTAATTGATAGAGATGGTACATTTTAGCAATTGTTGGAAATGCAAAATGGTACCAAAAGCCGAAAAAAATAGTAATTATATGTTTGACGGTCGTGACGGTGAAGTATATTTCTGAAGGTTCTCAATCTAGTAAAATGCGAAATCGATCGCAAAATGCGAAATAATGTACAAAGTGCGAAATGGTGGTGAACCTGCGAAATAAATGCTAAATTTCATTTTATGGTTTCCTTTGTGTTCGCTCTCTCTAAATGGGGATGCGACATCTGCAACAACACATCGATGTTTGAAAACTTAATTTGAGTGGTCGTGTTTATTAATGTATAATTAGGATTTAACAGACTAAACAAAGTAAAAATATCACAACCATATAAAAAAATCAATTAAAAAACTGATCCTGAAAGCCTGAGCGTTCAGGGTCATTTCAAGGGATCTCAGCTGCCTCAGTTCGCTATACGAAGAAAATCGAGGGAAGAAGAGGAAGACCCTACGCCTACGGCGCACATGTTACTTTTTGCGCTTTGTACGCGTTTGTCACAAATGGCGAAATATGTAAAGTTCGAAAATATTAGTTTCCCTTGTTTCCTGTTTTCATTGGGAAAATCTAAAAAGAATTAAAATTTATCTCAAAGATTCCTTTCTTAATAATTTTGTCAATATGTGCTTGCTATATATTAATTTTTATAGTGCTATAGCGCCACGGCACTACTACCTTAGCCAGGGATTTTCTAACTTTTTTCGTCTACGGCTCCCTTGACCTAAACCAAACTTCCCACGGCTCCCCTGGTAACAATTAGTTTTTTGAGTTAATATAGACACACTAAAGATTCAACGCAAATGAGTAAGTGATATAATAGGCTGTAAAGGACTTGCCAAGTTAATTTTTTCAGCATTAATTAGTAAAATAAATCGTATATTGTAGTGTCCGCCTGTGCCGGCACTACAAAAGTCCGCCAGCAGCGCCATAGGCCAGCACAGGCGCCGCAGAGCGCGCCTGCAGAAGCACCTCGCCCCATACTCATACCCATAATGAAAAATAGTCAGGACATTTTGAGCGCTAGTAACAAAACTAAAGCAATGTGGGATATCGTAAAAAATACAACCACATCATCTCGATACCTTGTAGAGAATGTTATTTTAAAGGATAATGAAAGAGAAACGAGTAATCCGGAAAAAGTTGCCAATCTCTTCAACAAACACTTTTCCAGAATTGCGTCTGATCTCACGAAGGGACTAAAATCACAAAATTCAACATTTTACACTTCCCAAAAAATTTCAGATACGATGTTTATTCCCGAAACTTCTCCCAACGAAATCCTCAGAATAGTCAGTAAACTAAAAAATAAATATTCATCTGGTTTAGATGAATTTCCGGATTGTTTATTAAAAACTTGTGCACCTGCCTTTATACATCCGTTAACTCACATTTTCAATGCTTCTTTATGTACAGGAATATTTCCAGATATTTTCAAAACAGCAAAAATTAAGCCACTTTTTAAAAAAGGGAACAAAAATGATATTCAAAATTACCGGCCAATTTCTCTTTTGTTAGTTTTCTCAAAAATATTAGAAAGGCTTTTCTACTTACGAATGGAAACATTTCTCAGGAAAAACAGAGCGTTTTCAGACTCACAACACGGTTTTAGAAAATCAAAATCTACGGAAACTGCCATTTTTTCTTTTCTCAAAGATGTTGCTTCATCAATAGACCAAAATGAAGTACCCATTGGAATATTCTTAGATCTCTCGAAAGCTTTTGACGTTATTGACCATAAGATCTTGCTCTCAAAATTACCTTCGTATGGAATTCGTGGTATTGCCCTAGATTGGATAACTTCTTACCTTAAACATCGCACTCAAAGAGTAGAAATACCATACTGGCAGGAAAGGACATTACATACTTATATTTCCAATTCTTTGCCAATTGTGCATGGGGTCCCGCAAGGTTCGATCTTAGGTCCTGTTCTCTTTCTGTTATATGTAAACGATATGCCCTCGTCTATTAAAAATGGAAGAACGGTTCTGTTTGCTGATGACACGAATGTTCTTTGCAAAAAAGAAGCAGTAAATAGTACAATTTCAGAAGTTTCAAATTGGTTTAATAATAACAAATTAATTGTTAACGAAAGAAAAACTGTTTCAATGCATTTTTGCATCTCAAATCGGAAATCGCATGTTCCATTGAAAATGAACAATATGCAATTAGCTGATGTTCAGGCAACAAAATTTTTAGGTCTTTCAATTCAATCAAACCTCAAATAGAATGTACATATAACAGAATTAAACACTAAATTAAGTTCACTATGCTATGCATTCAGAATTCTTTCAAATTCTGTCAGCCTTCATGCAGCTCGTTGCGTTTATTTTGCAAATGTGCATTCCCGCCTGAGATATGGCATAATATTCTGGAGAAGCTCATCCTGTAGTATTCAGACCTTCAGATTGCAAAAGAAAATTATTCGAATAATGAAAAAATGCCTTCCACGTGATTCCTGCAAGCCTCTTTTCATTGAGCTGGGAATCCTACCATTGCCTTGTCTATTTATTTACGAATCTGTAATATTTGTCAAAAATGACCTACTTAACGGAGGGAACATATTGATATTTATTATATGATTGATATTTATAATTACAACACACGCCGTAGAAATCACGTGCATCAAGTGTCAGTATCAACAGCTCAGTACAAGAAATCAACATACAATACATGTACGTTACTTTACAACGCATTGCCAGATGACATAAAACAATTAAAGTCGGTACACAAATTTAAGTTTAAAGTAAAATCTTTTCTGCTGCAAAACTTTTTCTATACAATTAGAGACTATACTGATCGTGAAAAAGAAAAATAATGTTTAATGTAACAAAACAAAGATATATAATGAATTAGTTTATGTTTGCATTGTATACATTTAAAAAAATATTTAATACGCCTGTAACAAGTAATGTACTTCAGCTTCCGGATCAATGACCCCCATCTCGATCAGGTTTTTGTCCAGTTTCCCTGATCCATTGAGCAAATGCTGAGATGGCCCCTTGTTTCGCTTCTGGACGTAAATGTAGCTTCACTGTGCGCACGTTTTGTTGAGCACTCCTTTTGCTTGTAGTTCATTTACAGTTGAAATTGATTTTCTATAACTCGGGAAAAAACATTTTTCAAATATCTTTATTTTTCTAAAATAATTATTTTCTAAATTCATTTTTTGGTTTTTTCCTTTTTTTTAATAAAATTCTGGCCCTCAAGAAATGTGCGCAGATAAATTTCTTTCCCCACACGTCATATAGTTTTTACTGTTTTTTTTGACAAATAAATAAATACTCCCACAATTAGGTGGGGAGGGTGTAGTGTCCGCTACGCGGGCACTCCAGAAGCGATACGCCTCACCGCACCAGGAGAGCGGCCAAGGCGTGGAAGGCGCCCCCCCTCCCTCCTCCTGTAGAAGAGGGGCACGCAGCCGACTCCCTTCCCCTGCGAAGGGGTGGAAAAGCCGACGAGGCAGCCGCGGGGCGAGGGCCCCGCCATTCGATCACCGACAGCTAGTAGTAGAACATTAACTTGACTTTGACATTGTACCCGGCGCACTTACTTGTGATTCTTGGATTAACGGCTTTTTGTAACCTGTATAACGACCCGGCTGTGAAAACATATCTTTGATATTGGGACTCCTGGCAGCGTTTTGTGTATTATTCTTCGGGATTTTGGTGAATAATAAATTGTAGTTGCAGACCGCAGAGGGTTGTTTCATTTTGTATACAACATATATACTTCAAGCAATATATAGTACTGTGATAGTGACGCAGTTCTACCTTGACCTTACCGCCAAACTACCATCAGGTGGGTTCGCTCCCCGTTCATTAATCTTCAGTTTTTACAACATGTTTTGTCAATTTCGAGGGCTGCCCGGCCGCTCTCGCTGACCCATACATGCCGACACACTTATTAACATTTACTCTTCTAAGTAAATTAATTACAGATGCTAGGAAAAGGTGATTTGTAGGAAATTGCTTGGTAATTAATAAGAATCGTTGTTGAATTTAAATTGGGTAATTTACTACTGCATTTGATAATTTAGTTACATTATTGAAGCCGAAAATTTCTTAATTACTAAGTTTCTCTATGATAAACTAATTACAATACATCTACTGATTTTTCATCTGTCTTCTTACTTGCATTAATTAATAAAGTCTTTGTTCACATATCATTTCGTTGGAAGGTTCTTACTAGTTAGTAGCGAAGGAGTCGAGCGCGTGGACCTGGTTCACGCAGCCCGGAAGAACAGCCTTGGCGGTCGTCGCCCTGAAGAATGGAGTCGTGCAATGGACCCCACGGCTTAGCTCTGCTCCGCCGTCCGGTTGTCGAGATGCTCAGGCCTCCCGAATTACGGCTGCCTTTCGTTGCACCACGCACGTACGAGTCTATGCCGCGTCTGCCTTCACCGCGATGCACGATTCATCTAGTCCGCGCACCATCTAACTCGACCCACTGTCGAAATTATTATTGGTGCGGAACGAACCATGGAGTTTCATTCTCTCCCTCGCACAGTCGCTCGGAATTAAGTGCATCAAAGTCTCGATCACCGCGAAATTTGATGAAATTTTTTGTTCTTAGTTTGGCTTCCACTCACTGCGGAGCCTGGCGATACTCTCGCGTCCTCTCTCAACAAAATCTAAGTCTCTCTAAAACATTGCGTCCTCGCTCGACAAAATTCGCGTCTCTCATCACTCGCGTCCTCTCTCGACAAAACTCCGTGTCTCTCTGCTCGTGCTTAGCTACCGTATTCCTCCACTCTCTGTCAATTTTTTACTCCGCCTACTCTCTTATCCAATTCTGCTCGTCGTTTCTTTTGGCAATTGTCATCTTACTTCTAATTGGTCCGCTGAAATTCCGGTTCCGAACTACGCCGTGTGTCTGCTCCCGACCCGGGCAAACACATGCGCATTTCGAATTTTGGGTCGCTTATTGTCCTGAGTTGTTCGCTGGCGCTCGTTACAGTCGATTATCGCGTCCCGGCGGTACCCATCATTTTATCCGCCTGTGTACTTGACTCGTGCTAATTGTGATCTGCCGCGGAAAGGGTGTCCTTTGTACTCCGCGTTTTGAGTTTGGTCGTGGGCTAGCTCCCGGACCCTCTGTCCACTGCCGTCATAACTTCTTCGACCCAGAGGCCTCCCCTCTCGGCGCCGACAGCTCTTCCCCGACAACAACAGCCTGTTTCCCTCACTTGCCCTCCTGCGACCTACTTTTCCTCCTTCGTCAGAATTTCTTTCCTCGAATAATTCCTTTTTATAATTGATATAACACAGTGCAGTAGTATTATTTTAGCGTGGCCGTTCAAGGTCGTGGGCTAAGAGCTGCCGAAGAGTTCATTCCTCAAACATAGCTGTTTAGGGGGACCGCGTCCCTTTCCAGCGCGTCTGGACAGCCCTATGACCATGACTTTTCGTATCTGCGAGGTGCAAGCTTCCAGTTGCATTTCCGAGTGAAGTATTTGTACGTGATTCGGAAGTTGTGTTTAAGTGATTATTATTCTGTTAATGATTATTACAATGCGACCGGTTCAGAGCAAGTTGCATAAGGAAGACTTTCACAGACAGACGCGTAAAGTTGCCAAAGAATATCAATTTATGAAGAGAGAAGCAAATGGTGTTAAAAATGTCATAGCAGTTCCCAAGGGAGTGGGTGCTACGGATGTTTCGGAAAGACGTACATATTCGCAGACTAAATAAGAAAATGAATTCTATTGAACCGAGAGAACAGTATTCATTTTGAACTCCTAATAAAGAGAGGAAAAGGAAGAACGTGAAATTCGCTCTCAAGTTGCCAAGTTCAATGAGAGTAATTCGCCGCACAATTATTTAATGCATCAAGAAATGGTTATTTTGATCTGAAATGGCGCAAACGATAGTAATGCTAGTTATGATAGTGAGGAAACGGGAAACAGTGGAAAAAAATGAAGATGATGGAAGCAGAATCGGGTCATCACGTGAATTTGGTGTTTCTCCACTACCGAACGAAGACACTATAAAATGTCTGATACTATCAAATTATTTTGTAGACATAAATGGTACAAGAATTAAAGTAAGTCAAATCTAAAGATCATTTTTAAAAATTCACCGGGACCATATGACCATGCGGTCCCTGGGAGCCGCAATGCACACGTCCTGGAAGTTAGCAGGTCCATTTCATCCAATCACAAAACTGCATAGCTCATAATTTGCCGCTTTTTTGCCGTTTTTGAGATGCGAAAACCAAAAATTTGCCGCGAGCCATTTTCCCCCAAAAATCAGTGGTCCTGCTAACTTCCAATGGAAATAAATGCTTCATTTTATTTTGCGTGAAATGTTGCAACATGAGGCCGATAAGCCGAGTGACGTAATCCTACGAACTAAATAAAATCACTTTTGCTGCATGTGTCATACACTATTTGTAGACAGTCTTTCTGAGTTTCATTATATTTTAATTCAAACATATGCATTAAATCTACGTTGTATTAAGTAGCTCATGTGATCAGACGAAAGTATTTTGTTTTCATTGTTATATTCACAGTTTTATCTGAATATAATGAATATGTCACTATGTAATGAAATGTTACTTTTGGCGCTAGTGCCAAAAATTTAATTCTCAGAACGCTTTGCTTTCCCCAAAAGTAACTTCTTTTTATAGGTTCTCTCGTGCCCGTGTCACGTCACTTTGGGACAGCTAGGTGGCATTTACAAGAATACCCGTCTCGTATTAAATGATTTCTTTTGATAAATTTCTAACATGCTTCATTCTAGTTCAATTTTCTCGTATATTAAACAACCCATAAAATGTTTCTTACAGCAGAAAAGTGAATTCTACTCTATTTGCCAGTACATGAAAATTCATATTTTAATTTTCATGTACTTGCAAATGCATGCAGTACATGAAAGATGTGCATTGAATGTGACAGAATATGTTGTCACATTCAACTGCGCACTTCACTAAACCCGTTTTACAAGTAGGATTACAAATAAAGAATATTATTTGTAAAAGAAATAACTCCATGGGAATCATTAATCAAAGTAGCTGTTATTACTCTATGCTAGGCATTCTGCCCTTGATAATCCAGATTAGTGACATTTATGTTCAGCAAGTTATCAAAATGCAATTTCAGCAATATAAACAGCACGCAAAGGTACATTACACACAATACAAGCAGCCAATATCCCCAAAGTCATGTGAATTCCGACCACTGCATGTTGAAACCTGCGCAGTGAGCTCATGCGCACTGTGACCGCTGAACTACGATAGAGAACTAATTGAACTACTGAACTAATGAACGATGACCGGCGAACTAAGAGAACTAAATGAACTACTGAACTAACTGAACTAAACGAACTAGGAATAGTGACCGGCGAACTACGAACGATGACCCGTGACAGATGAACTATAGTTCACTAAATGGTCGTTCCGTATCGTACCGTTCCTTTTCAAGAATAGTTCAATTGAACTAGTTCGTTCGCGATCGACACATCCCTAATCAGCTGCTTCAGAGATTAACTGCAACAGACAATCGTGGGAAAAATCCTAATATTATCAAAACACCAGAATCGACTTTGAAGCTGATACTTTGGCCATACGCTGTCATTCCCTCTAAAAATTCACATTATTAAGGAGAGGAAATAAAGCAATGTGGTACGATGGATGAGGTGTTGAATGAAAAGCATCCACATTGTATAGTAAGATATGACGTGCACTGTAATTATGTCTCAGAAAATTTTAATTACCCTTTTGGCAGACCACAAAAATGCTCCATGTCTGTATGAAATGTGAAGAACTTAAACTAAAGATTAAAAGGTTAAATTTAACTGAAAAAGCCAAGCTTATTGAGAAAGTGGAGCTAGATGCGCACAAGAGATAGAGTTCTAGAGATAGCTTCCGAGATGCTAAAATAAAAGCTCTGTCTGACGAAACTGTGGAAGCTATATTTTTTTAAAAATTTTATGCCACTGTGTCATTGGCTCCTATCGCATATCCCAATACAAGAGATGTTGTACCCGTGACAAATTTCGGTTTACTGCTATAGCATTCTTAACTTAAAAACTAATCACTCAACTGTTTACCTGTATCAAGAAGGTTTAAAAGGAAAGAAAGGCATTAATGAAATTGCTTCCTTCATTTTGGATTACATTCAAAATGACCTATCAAAAACTTAACTGAATTACTTTTGTTTTCCGATGGATATGTTGGACAAAACAAATCGAATGTGTATGGTCGTACGAATGTGCATGGCCGTGATTCAAGCAGGAATATTAAGAAGATCACTCGCAAGTTTCCTGACACAGGACACTCTTTCCTGTGTGATCGAGATTTTGCATAATTCAAACGAAAAATTGTGACACATGACCGAATTTACACACCTTTCCAATATCTGGAATTAATTGCAAGTAGTAAGAAAAATGACACAGTGAAATTTGTAAATTTGGCAATGAGAGACTCAATTTTGGTTTATTTGGAACTGGTACTAATTTGTTTCTTGTAGTTTGTGTAAAAACAACCAAATAATAAGAAATATAATTTGTTTTTAGTTCAATCGTTGAAACCAAATACGTCACAAATTTTCAATATTTTTTACAACAAAAGCAATATGCATTACGTAAATTATTTCATTTTTTCTGTAACCAGAATAAGGCTTTCTTTAAAGTAAAAAAAATCCGTTCTGTTAATAATAGTAGAAGCAGGGTTAATCACTTTTTTGTTTCTCCTGAAAAGTGCAAAACATTGACTTATTTGGTTTCAACAATTGATGATTCAATTGATGCCATACAATAAATATTTTATTTTATCTTTGAAACGGGGTTCAGAGGTTTCCTGGATGCATGGGAGAATCAAGTGATGCCAGTAGTTAATTTTTGTTTTTTGAAATCTTAATTTTTTTTGAATGAATATTCTAGAATATTGAAAATATGTATGTGTACTCAAACGATGCCATCATTTATTAGCATGCAATGGCAAAGATAAGTTTTAGGGACGGGAAATGTTGCATATAATTGAATTCCAAGATATTTACCTTATTGTAGTTGCATTTTTGTGAAATAATGTATTTGCTATACTAAGTAAATAAATGCAATCATGAAACAAAAAAAAACTTCTGAATGTTGTAAAATTGTGCATCTCTGCTACACCCGAGTTTTATTTCAAAGTTCTTTCTTTGTTTAGTTACACTATTTGCATACTTATTATAGTGTGTAACATATTATTGCAGATCCAGTATGACAAAAATATTTAATGAGAAGGAAATTGAAAATGTGCTGTATGAAATCCCAGCAGATTCAGAGGCAAGTTTCTGCAGTAATAATGAGGAAGATGATCCAGATGACGATGAAGATTATATTATTAAGAACAATGTTGGGGAGGACATATTGACTGTTGTACGATGAAAAGACACTATATATAGAAGTACATATGCTGTCAATATATGCTAGCGCAGAACCCGAGGGTGAGGTGAAAAGATGCTAAATTATATTGTTCGATAAAACATGTATTTCCAATATTTTTTAGTTTAAGCATTCAGAATCATTTTTGTATGAATTAGTTTTTTATTATACAAATAAAAATGTAGTGAAATGTTCAATAAACAAACATACAAGAATTGTTCTTTTCATTGAAATACCCCTTAACGCATACTTGTGTCAAATGATGCCAGGTTCACACAGATATTAATTTAGCTTCTAGAAAGAGAATTAGTACACAATATTGTAATGTAGGCTTTTTTAAGTAGTCCCACAATATATTACTATTTTCTGATGAGAGAAAAAATAAATCAGGCGCAAAGAGGTTAAGTTTGTAGACTGATATTATGGACAATCCCTACTTAGTTTAGGACAAAATACTTAATACAATCCAATGTAGTC
Organism: Acheta domesticus; assembly: GCA_031308135.1. Taxonomy (NCBI): domain Eukaryota; kingdom Metazoa; phylum Arthropoda; class Insecta; order Orthoptera; family Gryllidae; genus Acheta; species Acheta domesticus. The sequence continues at coordinate 110,271,915 of JAHLJT010009419.1, read as the reverse complement.
AAAAAACAATTAGCTCGAAAAAATCGTTAAGAAAGCACAATGCTCTGACATTTACCACATTTTAGAACGATTAACATGTTCAAAACTCACCAGTTTTAGGAAAGCTCACCACAAAAGTGTCATCTTCTCGCACATCCATATTGAGAATTTTGTTGCCGAATTCTTTGTGCGTTTGTGGCATAAGTGTTCCACGAACACGTGTGTAGCCAGATCGAAATTCCGTGAGAAACAGTTTCTTCAACAACTCACCATCCTCCCCTTCCACATCTTCAAAGATCAAATCTGCAGCCATCGTTAAATACGGAAGAATATCAAAAAAGTTCAGCGTAATTTTTCATTGACAAGATCAGTCGGCTCTCATGCGGACCTAGCAAATACACGGGCACACTACCTCGTCGAGTCGATTCTCGTAACGACTGGGAGAAGACTGGTTTACAGCTGAGTTTATATTGCCACACAAAAGAAACAAAACGGATTGAAGCGATGTGTTGCGGTTGACTTGTACTCCGTTACAGGTTTGCAAGGTTATTTAAAAACAAAGAATTCGAAGTAAAAAAAGACCATTTTCTGGCCAGACTATTGCGGAAGTAGACAGATCCCTAAACACCCAGGTTCAGAACGCTTAGTCATCCAATTGACGGTTTTATCTGATTCATTCTAAAATGCAATCACTTCTGCCATAAACGTGTACACACGGGCGGAGCCATAGAGCTTATTTTACGTTTTCTTCACATCGCTACAATGCAAAATTTCCCGAATTGCTTAAAGATGCAGAGTAGCACAATAATTATGCTTCTTAGAATCAAATCGCTTGTAAATACTTTTTCGCACGAAACGAAAGAAAGAGCCTTGAGGCACAGAAAAAACTGTTTCAAGAATTAAAGTGTGGTAGTGACAAAACGGGGACAAAGAAAAAAATATTACGTATGAAATTCATAAATTCATATAATAATACCTAAATAATAGATCCTAAATAAGTATTTCATTCTTTAAATCACGAAGTGTCAAATTTTATCACGTTTTACAGAATGTTAAAATCACGTTTCATACATTTATGGATTTTGAATAACCTGGATCCATTTTTACTTTCCCGTATACGTACGTATACACGGAGTGATATACGTAGTATAAGGAAAGTTATGTAATGCTGCGCGAAAAAATGGCCAATTTTCGGCGGAAAAAAATTAATTGCCGGGCCGTGAAAAGGAACTAGTGGTGCTACAGAATGGCACAGACTTTCCCGTATTAGTTTTCTATTTCCTTGGGTCTTAGCTATTCGGAATTGCCATAAACTCGTTCTTGCCAGCTGTGATCTATTACCGCCAAAAGTACATTTTTTTGTCATTTTCTTAATTTTTCGATTTCCTATTGGTAGAACGGAAACATTAATTATAGAATATTAAAGAACACAAAAACCTAGTCATAAATTGCAATTTTCTTTTAAAAATTATGTGCCATTTAAGAGAAAATGGCGTTTTAGCGCTACTAAAAATGCGAAATTTGAAGCTCATTTTCATAGAAAATTTTTGAGTTTTCAAAATACTTTATTTGAAGTTATTTGAAACACTTACACTCACAAATATAATCTTTACAAATTGCTGGTAATGTGCATATTAAAGATGTCAGAGATCATTCAAAAAAATTACAATTATGTAATTTTTGAAAAAAATAAAAAAATAACTCAAAATAAACTTTACGCTATACTAAAGAGTGTAATTAGCACTATCCGTTACAAAAGTTTGAAGAAAACATTTGCAGCCGTATACGAGAAAATGGCGTTTGAGCATTTCTGAAAATGCCGAAATTTGAGCTACTTTTCACAGTAAACGGTAGTTTTCGAGAAACTTTACTTGACATTATTTAAAGCATATATATATATCCGTAAATATAATAATGTGAAAAAATCGCCGATAATGTAATTTATATTAACGACGTGAGAGACAAGTAAAAAAATTTACATTTTTGTAATTTTTGAAAAAACCAACCGATAGAACAATATGGCTTTTATGTCATCTGATAGAGTACATTTACCTCTATCCCTACCAAAAGTTTACAGAAAAAATTTGGAGGCGTTTTTGAGAAAATCTTGTTTTTGTAATTTTTTAAAATTGACTAATTTATCAAATTGTACACTTAATTTACATATTCACAAGAATGTGATGTTTTTTTGTTGTTCTTATTATATTGTTCTTGTTATATTAACAAATAAAAGCAAAATATAATTTTAAAGGAGTAATAAATTAATAAATCAGTTTTTCAAAATAAGTTTTTTCATAACGTATTTGATTTTACTGCGATCACTGCAATCTATTTATATGGTACCACTGCCTTCTTTAAACTCCATAACTGAAAATATATAGGGGCCGTGACTATTACGTCAGTAATGGCTCATATTTCGTGCAGAAACAGCAATGACGATTCGTGCGATATGTCATATTATGAACGATTTTGTTAATGTAAAAGGGGTGTTAATAATGCTGGTATACAAAAAAAGTGTACTTTTGGCGGTGATAGATGGCAGCTGGCAAGAAAGAGTATGTGGCAATTCCATATAGCTAGCGAAGACCCAAGAAAATAGCAAACTAATACGGGAAAGTCTGTGCCATTCTGTAGCACCACTAGTTATTAATATTTGGAATTCCTAAAAACGAAAACAAAAAAGAAGGCTGTAGCAAATGATGCGAGAGTTTTGTGTCATATTGCTTGAAATACACCTAAGTCAAAATGTTCTTTTGTTTTGTGTTGTTTTGTTTTAATAAAACACGAACTCCTCTCATAGCCCTTTCCATAAATATTTGCTAATACTAAGGGTGAATTCTCAAGTACTGTTGTGCCAAAATAGAACGTACGCCTAAGAAAATTTGGCACAAATATTTATAAAATAGAGCTGTTAGAGAAATAAGTAGATAACATAATTAAGATCACAGAAAATCTACTTTTTATTTCATGATACAGAAACACAAAATATTAAAAATCCCATTGGTAGTAACAAAATAAAATATCACGATTTTGAAAATAACTAGGTGCTAAAACAGTACGTACTTTCTCGCCTTTAGTAATGGTTATGTCATACTATTTTTCTACTCCCATTGTATAATGCGAACATTTGATGGCTGCAACCAGTTGCATAATGATATTCATTTCGATACATTTTTTATTATGATACAGATTCTTCACCAATTACAGGTAAGTTTACAAACCAAGTATTGACAGTTAATCATTGAGAATCGTTTTAGTAAATGTTTCGTTAGATTGTGTACATTGAAATTACATTTGATATTATATTATGCTCGTCAGTTTTAATTTCTTTTATTAGTAGTAATTTTTCGTGGAATATTATTTAAAATAAATTGGATCGTACTTTTACTATGATCCTACTTGACTGGCACAGTACTCCCTCGCAGGCGGACTGGTGGCCAGAGCCACCTACGGCAGCATGTGAGGAGTCGGGTTATGGAGCGTCCGCTAGGTGGCCTAGGGTGAATCCTTTATGTCAACGGCCACGAAACGATTCAATGTAAAAGTTTAACTTATAAAAGTTAACACAAGTCGTAGAAAACGTACCGTATGAAACTCGATGTAATGGGTAATAATACATCATCGCTTCATAATGTACTATTTTACGACAATTTCTCTCCGAATTAAGTCTCAGTCTTTCTCTCCGAAAGTCTCAGTCATCATTTTTTGTAAAACTAATTACAAATCGTAGAACATTTGGTGCGAAAACTAGATATTTTCAAGCAAATATGAACACAAATTTGACAATTACAACACTGTTTTCCTACAGCTACATCATGCCACAACAATGAGACGTAATACTTCAACTGCAGAGCCGCCGAGCGGAATGCCATTGTTGCATCCCAATATGATGTTCCCCGAAGGCTAGTAATTTTTATTTCATATATTTCATGTAGGTTTTACAGAATTTCTAAAATATTAATCTGTAAGCGGTTAACAAAAGCTCCAATATAAGAAACGAATACGAAATAATATACAAATTTTAAACTACTTTGCATCTAACTGCCTGGGATAACTTCCCGTATTACTTTCACGAAGCGCAGGATATTTGGAGAGGATCACTATGTTTGATGGCAAATTACTCAAAAAATACTCATTTTGAAAAATTAAACATGACCATATTTGAATATGTTTTTGATGAATATATTTCATTTTAAAAAAGGCGAGAAAGTAAAAATGTATCCTCACAATTGTAGTAATAAGATGCCGAATATTTTTAATTTTTTAAATTTTCGGAAAAGTAGGCATTTTAACGAACATGAGACTCTCACCACTCTTATGCGTTCTTTACGCTATCTAAAGTTCCAATTTAATAAAAATATTGTGCCATTTTTAAGAAAAAAAATGGTTTAAAGAAAATGAAAATTGACTGTTTTGACACAAAATTTCGCAAAATATACTCATTTTCGAAAAAATTGAACCTGACATTATTTGAACACCTGTTTCTAATGAACACGCTTCATTAAGAAAAATGTTTATCTTCATAATTGTAGTTGTAGGAAGACGCCGAAAAAAGTTTTAATATTTGCAATTTTCAAAAATCAGAATATTCAGTGAACATGAGACCTGCACCATACTCTTAAGCGCTATACGTGGTCAAAATTTAATAAAAAAAAATTGTTGGTGACCTTTAAGGGAAAATTGTTTAAACAAAATTAAAAACTGACTATACTTCATGCAAAATTATGCTCAAAATTTCGGGAAATTGTGCATGACCTTATTTCAAGATCTATCTTTAGGAAACAGATTTCATTAACCCATTAACGCCCAATTTTTTAATTTGAATTTTCTTTGTTTTATACTGTTCCATTCCTGCCTAGAAACACATGTTTTAAGTGTTTTTGTGGTATGTTAGGGAATTCAGGATTTATGAGAATTTTTTTTTCGATCCCCATTTGGGGATCATGGTACATGGGGCGATGACAGGTATACTGTAAATGGTGAATACAAATTTTTGTATACTCAGAAAAAATTTATTATAGATTCAGAACCTTTCTTTCTTACATTATTTTGCTTCATGCCACTTGGGAAAACAATCTACATGGAGTCCTATGTCACATAATTTGCATTCTTTGCGGACGTTTTTTTTACATATGGCGCACTTCCTCTGTCTGCCTGCGTCCGTTCTCATCAAAAAATGGTTTCCCGTTGTACGATAGTTCATAGGAATTCATTTTTCCGAAGATTTGGTTAGAGCTGGTCTCCCCAACATTTTGGGATCAGATAGTGATGATACATACATATATGACAACACAATTTGTCTTCTGAACTGCAGAATAGGAAGTTTTCCATTGGCCATACAATATAAAATATGAGCATTTGTGATTGCCATATCCACAATATTAATAAAAAGAGGGAAATACCATTTTTTCCCTCGAATTCTAATTCGGTACTTCTGTATTATCCAATCCATTTTATCAACCCCGCCCATGTTCTTGTTGTACTGAGAAATCAAATGAGGCTGATTTATTACTTTTTTTACTCTTTCCCCCCTCGACCACCTACTTGCTTTTGCCAGAGGTTGGATGTGCTCATGATTAGATAACATTTTCACTGTATTGTTATCCTTCCATGTTACACCGATAATCTTATTTTCTGGATCAAACCGATAATCATATGATCCGCGTTCTTCTTTGGACATTTTCCTATCATCTTTTACTGGACACTTTTTCATTCTGTCATATCTACAGGTACCTGTTGCCCGGACGCCTCTTTCTGTCAAGTCCTTCAACAAAGAAAAGCTAGTAAAAAAATTATCAAAATAAAATTTATGATCACTTGGATTTTCAACAATTGAAATCATTCTCATTATTACATCGCCTCCTAATCCATATGTAACTGCAGAAACATCATTGTTTCGCTTTCCTTCGTACACCTCTGCATGATAACAGAAGCCCGTATTTGCACAGCACATCATCCATTGTTTAAAACCAAACCGCTCTGGTTTTCCTCTAATAAACTGTTTTAAATAATGATGCCCATAATATCTCACCATTTGCTCATCAATGCTCACATTCTCTGAAAATACGCCAAATTTCATGCAGTTTTCATTAAATCTATCCACAAGCGGACGAATTTTAAATAGTTTGTCTCTAGATTCTTCTGGCTGAGTTTGCAGCAAGGTGTTGTCGTTGAAGTGCAGATTTTTCTTGATTTCTATATAGCGATTTCTTGACATGCATTTCCGTACTAACTGGACACTGAGGTCTTCATCTTCTGACCAATACAATCGCTCTTGGGGCAAGAAATGGTATCCAGAAAATATAAGAATACCTAAGAATTTTCTAAAACAATCAATACTGAGGGCAAAATTGTGATTGTTCATTTGTGTAGCGTATGTGACGCTTTCTTTAACGATATCTTCAAGCATTTCTTCATCAAAAAATAGTTCAAATACTTCTAGAGGAGTCTTGTTTTTTAAACATTCTTTAATTGTTTGTAATCTTTTATCCCATTCCTCACTTTGTATTTTCTTAAAATCACGAAATAAGGGTTCATTTGTTGTCCAGGATGATTCGTAATTCATCCTTCTTTTCTTTTTTGATCTGGCACACGGAGTTTCCACAGAGTTCTCATTATCTGCATTATTTAACGCAGAACTTTGAATTTCTAACGAGCCCGGAACGTCGTTCGGAGAATTGTCTTCCAAATCATCATCATCGAAGTCCTCTAAATCAGACACACAATCTACTTTCTCAGGTGGTAACTCAACTATATCAATTGTCTCTGTGTCGTCATTCCCTTCAGAGAAGAAATTGGGATCATTGACGATGTCTACCACTTCCGACAATGTCAGGAATTTGTTTGATTCCATTAGAGCCTAGAATATTTAGAAAGAGAAATCGTCAGTTGAAGCGGTCTAAAATAATACATATATCACGCCATTGCCCATGATCCCCAAATGGGGATCAGATTGTAAGACGGATATCACACTCAAGTAACAATATAACCTTACTTATCAACACATCAGGGCATTCAGATAAGTTCAATTTACACGCAAATTACGAATATATTTTTTATAGGGTTACTTACGTGAATATAATTATTATTTAAGAGACTATCTTTGCTCGACTGGTGAAAAACCACGGCACTTGCTCAAAATTTGTCAATTATTTCTCTAACACACGTAGGACAGGCACTAACGCGCGAAGGGCAACTCACACAACATGGAGGAATACTGACCGGTATCGATGTACGCAATGCAATCGATAATCGTCACGATATCATTGCAAAACAGCGCGATCCCCAAATGGGGATCATGGGCGTTAATGGGTTAAGGGAAAAATCTTCGTACCATAATTGTAGTTGTAGGAAGACTGGAAAAATTTTGAATTTTTGATATTTTCGAAAAATCAAAATTTTAAACGAACATGAGACCTGCACCGTTCTCTCAAACTTCCTTCACACTATCCAACAAAATTTAATCACAAACAATGGCACTGTTTTTTTTAACATTTTGAAAGTGTCCCAGAGGCTTCATGTGAAATACTCTCCAAAAATGAATTATAAGTTTTAAATTCAATGGGCCGCGACATCAGCCAGATCAATTAGAGAATATCAATTTTGGAGATAAGGTTATAATATTCTACGGTTATGTATTAACAAACGTATTTCAGTATTAGGTTACGAAAGTTTATCTGCCATAGTTTCTAAGGATTAAAATGATATAAAAGCATATATTTTCTCGTTTCATTTGCAATGATTTTTTAATATTTTAATGTGCAGTCCACTACAAAGAAGACAATTTATTTAGGCTGATCTCTTCACTCCATTACAGTTTTTACTTCGTAGTAAAGACCGCAGCTTTATTCCCCTTCCAATATGTAGATGTGTATTTTTGACGAGTTTACTTCGCGAACTTATCAGCTGGCAACACACTGTTTTGAACATAGTTTTTTGCCGTTAATGAGGACACTTTTATCTTGACTAATTCAACCTCTGATATCGTACCTCACACACCTCACACTGTCAATAGTACTCATTTTCCTGGAGCTCTGTTTACTAACACTCGCTGTAGTATCCATTGTACCCCCTACGACGTAAGGCTTACGTAATAGAAAGAAAACAAACTTAGAATCATCGAAGAAACATGCATCGGATCATCCTTTCTGAAAAAGTTGAGAAAAGTTTAGAACTGTAATTATGTTTCATACACGTCAAACGTTAGAGCAAGTATTAAATAACTAATATTCACCTACATTTTATTTTTTAGCGCTCGAAGATAAAGTGTAATGCTACACGTAAGGCCGCCTGAATTCTTCTGCAAACAGCGATATAAATCTACCTAGCCATGTAGCTAGTCCTGCCATCGTTGGGACTCGAACCTAGGACTTCCCGGTCAGAGGCTCTGCAGTAACATCAGTTGATGCCCTGAGGCGTCTCTCCCGGTCTTCCCATCCATCTAGTTCCTTCCTCATGCCCACACACTTTCCTAATTCAACGAGCCAGCCCAGTTCATTCTCCTCGGCCACTGAAGACCTACTACTCATACTAAAAAATTAATCAACGTTGAAGCTGAATGAGAATATACATCATGTCTCGCGTAACAATATGCGCTGTGTTTGTTCGGCGACCGATCGCATTCCAAAGCATTCGTGCGACTATTACTCACGTCCAAAGTGACCTTGCCGCGAGTTTGACCCACAGCCGCACTCAACGACCTTGGATACTTTCCACTTGAAATTACGGCATAATGGAACTTTAAGGCTGTCTCCTTCAGACTTCCTTTAGAACGCAGCATTGAGTTAAATGCCGATGCCACTGTATCATTCACAATAATTCCCACTAATTCCCTTTCAAGTTCTGCGATTATGCAAATGTCAGGATTAACTTCAATATTATGGTACACATCTTGAAGTATTCATAATCCCGACGAATGGGAAAATGTCAAATTAATTATTATTTACAGCATGGATTCTTGGAAAGAGTTACTTTCCGAAGCAGTCTAGACAACTTAGAAGCAAGGCTTCACGTCCCGTATTTTATTTCTCTAAATAAGTGTGGGGAATCAGTTATTTCAGTTACAATTAATGTACGTCAGTTATTTCATGTACAAGTAATGTCATACATAATAAAAAAATATTATTCATTAATAACAATTATAATAACTTCTTGGAACTACAATGTTAATTTAAATATTCATGCTAAGCTATTTAATACATGCAATTAACATTTTAATAAACTTTTCAGACAACATTGCATCTCTCTTAATTGCATTTTGTCGCAATTCAAAAGAAACGTTTTGGAGATATTTTTAATACTTCATTGACACAAATTTGTTACGAATAATTTCCGCTTTTCTGTCTAATCACATCTATTCGTACTTTCAAGGAAGGGAAGTGAAGTAACTCTTTCTGATATCGAATGTCGAATGTCGAGCTCTTAAGAGCTCTTTTTGTAAGGGATTTCAACCCGGGACCTCTCGCACCCAAAGCGAGAATCATATCCCTAGACCAACGAGTCTACAACGTGGCTTTATCCATTCCTGCTGTTTTACTTTGTGAAACTGATCCTTTCGAATGATAACAATAAATCACAAACCGTTTGTGGAAGCAAAAGAATGTTAAAAGTACGAATATTTCTTGTGTGTGTTACATGAAAAAAAACAAACATCTCGCTCTGTACTACCATAGCCCGCTAGTATGCTTTTTGGCATACTAGCGGGCTATGGTAGTACAGACCTACAATTCTAGGTTATGCAATGTTCTACACATGATTCGCAATTCCCAATTAAACAAAGTTGCATTACATGACGGGGGTATAAAATTGGGAAGTATGTCACGATTCGTCGACTTACCTTTGATGACCTGATAATACACCGCTCTTGTGTAATCAATCTTTAATTAGTAATGTGACAATAAAATATATATATATATATATGTGTATATATATATATATATATATATATATATATATATATATATATGGGTCATTCCATGACAAATCGGCCAAAATTTCCCGACCATCTTCCGATTCGACTGAAACTTTTGAAATCGTTTTAGAATGACGAAAAAACACTGAATATCGACTTTTTGGCATTAAATTTTACTTCCTTTTAAAAATATTGAAATGTGATATTTTGCATGAATTTCAGAGGGTATTATCTAAAAACTAGTAAAATATCTTCAAATTTGATTTTACTTTGTAACTTGCTTTATATTTCTAATGAGTACATTCCACTCTAAAGGTTTGGTATAATAAACCTAATTTTAACGGCATTAATACGGCCGAATTAAGGCCAAAGTAAATAATTACGAATTTTTTTCAAAATTCATTTTCTCAAATACTCCATCTCTGATTTTTTTTTGTCGTCAAATTGAAGAGGAGACATTGAAGTTTATAGTGGTTAAAGAATCTTGATGGTAAATTTGAATTTACCAAAGTTATTACCAGTTAAAGTTACATTTTCATTTTTGCTTTTTATGGACTTAGTAGAACAATCAATACATGTATAAACGCTTATCATTTGTAAATCTCGCTTTCGTTATTTAGTGATTAATATGTGCAATTTTAAAAAATTACATAAACAAGATTTTCTCAAAAACGGCTCCAATTTTTTTCTTTAAATTTTTGATAGGTGTAGTGCCTAATGTATTTTATGAGATGACATAAACGCCATATTCCTCTATTCTTTTGTTTTTTCAAAAATTGCAAAAATGTATTTTTTTTTACTTTTCTCACGTCGTTAATATTTACATTAACGGCGAATTGTTCACATTATTATATTTATTCGTACATGTGTTTTAAATAATGTTAAGTAAAGTTTATCGAAAACAACCGTTTTCTGTGAAAAGTAGCTCAAAATTCCGCATTTTCAGAAACGCTCAAATGCCATTTTCTTATATAAGGCTACGAATTTTTTCTTGAAACTTTTGTAACGGATAGTGCTGATTACACTCTTAATATGAAGTAAAGTTTATTTTGAGTTTTTTTTTGTTTTTTTGAAAAAGTATACAAATGTAATTTTTTTGAAAGATCTCTCACATCTTTAATATGCACATTACCAACAATTTGTAAATATTATTATATTTGTTAGTGTAAGTGCTTCAAATAAAGCTAAATAAAGTATTTTTAAAACTCAAAAATTTTCTGTGAAAATGAGCTTCTAATTTCACATTTTTAGTAGCGCTAAAACGCAATTTTCTTTAAAACGGCACATAATTTTTAAAAGAAAATTGCCATTTGGGACTAGGTTTTTGTATTCTTTAATATTCTGAAATTAATATTTCCGTTCTACCAATAGGAAACCGAAAAATTAAGAAAATGACAAAAAAATGTACTTTTGGCGGTGATAGATGGGAGCTGGCAAGAAAGAGAAAGTGGCAATTCCGAATAGCTAGCGAAAATCCAAGGAAATAGAAAACTAATACGGGAAAGTCTGTACCGTTCTGTAGCACCACTAGTTTTCTACTCTACTCGTCGGTCTGTGTAGTAATCATCCAAAAGGGAGGTTGAATCCTTAAAACGCTTCTAGAGAATAGCACTAAGAAGTGCAACTAAGCAACTTAAACAGTGCCCTTCTGATCCAGCCAGAGTATGGAAGCCCCTACGCGAAACATTCACAGAACGAATGAGCATCAGCTGTATCAATCACAGTTCCTCTTACATCCACAGGGTCAATCTTTGAGACATCTTACCGCGTAATAGATGCTCTACAAGTTTACTTGCCCCTGACGTCAATTGAACCTAGAACCAGATGCCCAGAAAATCAATATACTGCTGCTCATAAAGAACTAGTGGTGCTAGAGAATGGCACAGACTTTCCCGTATTAGTTTTGTATTTCCTTTGGTCTCGGCTAGCTATTCGGACTTGCCACAAACTCTTGCCAGCCGCCATCCATAGCCGCACAAAGTATTCTTTTTGACATTTTCTTAATTTTTCGGTTTGAACGCATTTATATGCTCAGCAGTTGCCGCCGCCTCAAGCATGCTCTCGCACTGTGGAATCAAAGCATTGCCCCTCCCCCTGCCGGGAATGATACCCGGGCGTGGAAAGCGCTCGCGCTTCTATGAGATTCACTGTTTTGTTTCCAGACGCCTCCACTGCTAAACCATTAGTCACTTAAATTTGGTGTTTGTTTAATTTGGTTGTGTATTATTTAGAGGTGGAGGTATTACTCCCACGCTATAATGCGAGATCCCACGCCGACCATCACGTCGGCATGCAGGGGCTTCCGTTCTCGTTATATCCCTCCAGGAGGGCGACGCCCCAGCCGGGACGCATTCTTTACCTTCATACGGAACCAGAAAAAAATAACGGTCCTTGGTTGGTCGACGTACGAAAATGGCCGACGCGGCAGATTCAAATAAAATTCACAGGTGTAAGCCAAGAGTTAATGGTTATGTTTTGATATTGTATTTTCTTCGATCAGCAAACAAAAACCATAATCTATAAGTTTTGTCTATACTTTGTTCTTTCCATAAACGTTCTACTTAAATCTTTTCTATACTAGCAAGTCATTTTCCACAATATCATCAAGGAAATGATCTATTCTTTTAAATTTTTTTCACATCTTTTTTTCCCCTGTATTTGAGCCCTTCATTTGTAAAACTAACTTTCGGATGAGTATGTGGATATGGGCTATGTTAAAAATATATTTATTTGATTTTTTAAAAGAAATTATTGACTGGGGTTTTATTTTTGATTACAAGTTTTGTTCTTTAATGGAAATGTTAATAATTTTGTTTTATTTAACTGCAGGGCATTTGGCTTAGATATTTTCTGTATGTTACAACATGATACTCCTTACATTTTATATTTTGAAATTTTAATAAATGTGCTTTGTATTTGCCAGTATTTGTATGTTACAAATGTTTTATGTTGCATGTGAAATAATTGTTTTCATTGTGATTTACTTCCTCTATTTCATTAGTTTGCTTATTTCATTGTCTTTATTTTACTGCTGGACATTTGACTGATTTTTACTAATGTACTACCAATCATTTTATGCTTTGTATTTAATTAGAACATATTTCTTTTTTATTTTACTATTACCAACAATATTTTTTAATTTTACTTAAAGTAGAGTTTTTTCTTTAATGGTGTTACCATTAAAGAATTGTATTTAGATATTGACAATTGGGTTGAACATTTTTTTACTAGTTAATATTTAAGCATGCACTTCCACTTATCTAGGTCTGATTGTAAAACAGATATTCTTGAATAATGACTTTTTTATAAATAATGTATTCACAGCCTTTTTTTAAACATTTGTTGCCTTACGCAACGCGTCTTTAAAGCCCTAGGCCGGGCGTTGATCGCCGCGGAGTAATCCTCCATTATTGCTATCCGCGCTCTCTGTATTTAACAGGGCGCTCTATATTATTTATATGTCTCGTCTCGTAGTCGTCAAGAGGGCCGCCAGGTAGCATCTCCGCGTACGCGCCTCACACTAAGGTTTAGGGCACTTCACAGGGGTTGGACTAGCCCTTGTGAAGCAGCTGAACTCGTTTTGTCGGAACATATTTCACATGTGAATCGACGGGAATCGAACCCGGACCTCAGCGAAAGGCGAGCGACTTTGCTCTGAGCCACGAGACAGCTACAGCCTTGTTCTTCCATTGACTTCTTTTAAAACAATGATTGGCTTCATCAATCTCATTGACTTTTTCTGTCTGTAAATTATATAAAACAAAGTAATCATAATATAAATGATTGCTTATAAACAACCTGATAACAACTGGATAAAAACTAATAACAAAAATTTTGGAAAAGTGGCTTGTTAGGTTTGTTTTTTTATTGAGTACTATTATAATTATCGATTTATGGAAATAAAACCTAGTGATGTAAACCTTTACATAAAAACAATTAACAATAATATTTTGTAATCAATAGAATTTTGAATACCACCAATCTGTTACCAGGGCATATTTGACTATTGACCCACAGCTTATCCTTTGATGACTATTACCCCCCTCTAACATTTCATCGGCCTCCAAGGATTGATACTAACCTCACTGGGAAACACCAATATAAATTATTTATTTCTGTAAAGTCTTGTTGTTATATTGGGGCAGTTTATGCTATAACTATTGATTTGTAAAATAAAGTTAATAATGAACTTGAATCATGATTACTGAATTATCACAATAATCCTAATGTCTACCCCTATGGGGTGGTATATTGGTACACCATGACAAAGCTGTGTCGATTTTATGGTAGTACCATCAAGTTACTAGTTTATTGCATCTGGTTAAATTGTGAGATATCGCTAGTGAGTCATTGGGGCTGAAAACAGACTTCAAATATTAGTTCATTTGACTCAATGTTCATTAGTGGTGACAAAATTATTTGTAACTCAACTGTTCTCATTGGCTATTCTTTTTAGCATATGCTAGTTTTAAATCGGTAATGCATTTAGTTGTTGTTTTTTTGTTTTGTACATGTAAGTGTATTTAATTTTTTCAGAGGAGTAAAATTCTGTTTTGAACATTCTTTGTTCCTTTGCTGTTTGACTCCTGTTCTCAACTGTTGAATGATTTTTTTAAGTTCCTTATTGCATATGTGTATTATATTACTGGTGACAAAAAATTATACTTACATTACTGTACTGCTTTAAAATGTTCAATTTTACACAATCTGGCATCCCTTGTTCTAAATATTCTTAGAACTTTCTTCTGTATTAAATATATGTAATTATTGTATTGAAGGAATGCCTAGGTTTTTTGTAAACATTGCTGTTATATCTAATTTGGCTGGATGTGTTTAATCTAAACAATTTAAGTCTGTTATGAGTCCTGATAACGTCAATTAGACATGGATAACGTCAATTAGACATGGCAATGGAACAGACTTATGAAATACACAAAATATTTCAAAGGCTACATACCACTAAGTAATAAAAATATTAAATTGAGTTTTAAATATCTTTGCCATATTTTTTTGATATTGCCCAAAAAAACCTGAATTGAATTAGTCTACTTGTTAAATAATACTCCATACAAATAATTCTACATACTCATAGGATTATTAACATAATTTAATATTTTACTTATTAGTACATAGCACAGCAGTGAAGTTTATAATTCTTCTAGGCCTTTGAAATATTTGCTTTATTTCTTAAATCTTTCTAGTGCTGCCAATTTTTTTAACAATGCCTAACTGATCTTACCGTGGCTCATAACAAATTTAGTTTCTTTTATTACACACTCAAGTCAAATTAGTTAAAACAGCAATGATTACAAAAAAAATTAATGTTTCTTCAATGCAAAAATATCACACATTTAAGAAATAAGGAACTCAAAGAAGACTACTTGAAACAAAGGTGCCTGATTGTATTAAATTGAATGTTTTGGAGCAGTAATGCACACAAATGTAGATAATTCTTGAGTGATAAAATACACACATGTAATGTACACAATAAAATACACACATGTAATTTGTAAAAATCAGTCAACATTTGTCAGTCAACAGGAGTCAAATAGCAACAGAACAAATGTTCCAAACACAATATTTCTGCCTTGTAAAAATTAAATACCTACACAAGTGCAAAAAATGTGATCAAACAAATTACAGACACTAAAATGAATGTACAATATCAACTCTGAAATACAAGTAGTTTTGCCACCATGATCAAACAATTAGTCAAATGAACTGTTAATGGAAGTCTGTTTTCTGTAATTAGGTTAATAACACATTGGTGATGTTTCACGTTATAACCTGATATAATACAACACCACAATTTCTTCCAATTACACTAGTAACTCGATATCACAGATGTCTAAACCACTACATCATATATCAAGAACATCAACAAGCCAGAACATAGCTTCGTCAAGATTTACCAACATACCGTCCTGCGGTGGTAGACATTTTAGAACACTTACGTTAATTTCGCAATTCGAATTCAAGGTAATGGAGGACTTATACAAAATGACAAAGTATCGACATTATTTTCATTGCACTATTTTGATTTGCTGATCGAAGAAAATATAATATCCAAACAACCAAAGTCAGCTCTCGTCCTAGGCCTTGTGTATATTATTTGAATCTGCCGCACTTGGCCATTCACAGATATCAACCAATAACGGGCCTCGGTTTTCTTCTGGTTCCAAATGAAGGTAAGGAATGCTAATATGCAGCCGGGACAAACTCTAAGTTTTCGACTGGTCTTTCGACTGGTCTTCCTACTTGTGTGGAAGTGCAGTGCATGTAGGTGTGCTGTATCATTCTACATGATATGAAATTCAACAATACCACTTTATAGATTTTTCATGACTTGTGGCCCTACACAGTCTTACTACGTTATTGTCATGTCACTATCTGTGCGTCTCCGTGTTTTTTGTAGTTATTTATAAAAACTTGCACGAGGCAACATGCATTTATACCAAGTTGCATCCGAATGATCAAACACAAGCATTTGATCATTCAGATGCATCTGTTGATATTCGTTAACTTATGTGAGAATTAATAACATTTGTTACAATAATAATATTTTTTATTATTAATATTATTACGTAAATGTGTATTGGGCGAAGTTAGGATAAGGAAGGAGAAGGAAAGATCTTACATGGTCCGTGGCCCGTTTCTTTGGGTTCTGCTTCGGCATTCGCCAGAATTGGAGAAACCACGGAAAACTACCGACCCTATCAGCCGTCCGCTGGAATTATTCTACAGCTAGCGGCTGAATTCGAGCTAGCTCCCTAGATGTGATAGGAGACATTCGGCAACTCCTTCAATCTGTATCGGACCAGAACTTCTCGGGTACAATGTGAACGTAAGGCCAGGGTCGTTAGTACCAACAAGCAAAATGAGCAGTTGTTAGGTGCCCCTCCCCTCATAATGGCTCCAGAAAACTCATGAAAAATGTTTATATTTGTAAAATAATTGTTGGTCAAACAGTATTCTGAACTAAAAATATTTTCTATTGTAATTTGTGATTGTTAGGAAATATGAAGTTTTTTCACAGGGAGTCCCGAACACGATTTTGTGCTTGGGAGCCCCGGCATCCCTAACCCAAAGGCCGTGTTTTTTCTGGAGTGAATGCAGACAAAGAAGAGCGTGACGCCGAACGGCAGAAGAAAGCTGGTTTCTCGAATCCAAGGCCAAGGAAAAGATCCCGCCTACTTACCATTTGCTTTGTTTCCATGTCTCCTGAATGGCTCAGATTTCTTCAAAACAGAATGTTTGTAATTCTATACTTTTTCGTCAATCCAACATACCACACTCTGGCTATAGAAACGACACGGCTCAAAATTCATTATTTTTTAAGAACAACGGAATTATACAGAGAGGTTTCTCTTATTTCTCGGACAGCGAAAAAAAGTTTTACTTTACATTGATTTGCAAAGTTATATTTCATCTCTGAATTGCCTAGTGAATGGTATTTTGTTCTAAAAAAATACTCATTTAAAAAAGATTGAACTTTACTTAACTCCAAAATATTTGTGATGGGTCACTTGCTTAAATATTTAATATAGGTATTTAGGTAGGTAGGTCTATAAATGAATTATTCAAAGCTGCCTCTGACGTAAATCAGCTGTTACGGTGTCATCCAGTTGAACGCCACCATAGTGACGCGTAAGGTCTCGAATGGATGGCACCGTAACAACTGATGCCTTGTCAGAGGCAGATGTGAATATATCGCAGTATAGATACGTATGTATAGCTGGTGTACCACAAGGTTCAGTTTTATCATCCACATTTCAAATTCATACAACTGAGATTACACGTACACCACGTGTGCAGATAACGTCACATCAATGACACCCCGATCCGCCTTGGGTGAGGAGGGGGGGCTCACCTGCTTTGGGGTGTGACACGACGTAGACGTCCTGGTCACGCACGGCCATGTCGTGGTAGGTGCGCGCGTGCTCCAGGTAGTAGAGCGGCAGCAGCACGCGGTGCGGCCCCACGCGCACGTAGCCCTTGCGGAAGCTGGGCATGAAGTAGCGCCAGATGAGCGCGTCCAGCTCTCCCTGGCTCGGCTCCACCACGCTGTACTCCAGCGGTACTCCCCCCGCCGCCGCCGTCGGGGTCACGGGCGCCATCACCTGCGGAATACAGCACACGCCGCGTGTCAGAGGGTGGGATGGATGGATCAGTGATTCCGGGCCCGTCGACTTTTAATGTCATTGTTCCCGTAAGTGTAGAGCATGTTTTTATCGCGGGCGGAGGCTGTGAGCGTCATCCGGTAGGTAGCGAAATCCGGCACCGACTTACCCGTCCACTTGCGAGGATTTTCCCTATTTTCTCCCATCAGCGGGACACCGTCCCAGTCGGGACACACTCTAAGCTCCCAAATGGTCTCCCGGCATGTAAGTGGGAGTGTGTGTAAGTAAGGGGGGAGGAAAGGACAAGGAAGAGGTAAGAAAGATCGCGCGCAGTCCGTGGCCCGTTTGTGAGGGCACTGCTCCGGCACTCGCCTGGGGTTGATCGGAAAACTACCTATCAGAGCAGGCGGCCGCTAGGCTTCCCCTCCAGACAGCGACAGAACTCGACCTAGCTGACAAGCGAGTGTCGAAAATGCTGCCGCCGTCGCACCCTAGCACCTCCCGGTCAGAGGCACTGCAGTGACATCGATTGATGCTCTGAGCCTCATTTGCTTGGGTGGGTTCGAAAGTCAGCATAACAAGGTCATTTATCATCATTTTACTCTTCACAAAATGCATTAAAAGGTAATTTTTACATTAATTCTAATTTATACACTGATGAGAGTGGGATAATTCAAGAGACTGTAAACAAGTTACAAATGTAAATGTTTAGCTTAAAGAAAACACTTGAAGGATATGGACCTAAAACGCCCGCTCAAAAATCAATAATCACGGTATATTCGAAGCCTAAATTTCAGTAAGATCTAAATAACAGCAGGTTTTAGAACTTCTACGTTATAGAACAATTCAGCAACGTAAAGTACTTAGTCTGTGATATCTCCTTTAATATAGATCATGACATGGAAGAGAAACTAGTAAAATTTCTAAATGCTTGCGGAAAGATACATAAATACGAATGTGACAAACAGAACCCGAAAGGAGACACGGCTCAAGTTCCATACGACAATTGCAGTCCCCGCACTCATATACGTCAGCGAAACATGAATGAACACGAAATAAAATGCAAACGACAGAAATGAAATTTCTGCTCGCAGAAGAAAGCTTGCTACTCGACAAGAAACGGAATTCTGAAATAGATATTTTTTAAATATCAAAGAATTATACGAAAACATTCTCGAAAATAAGTTAAAACTAGCGTACCCTTGCGAGACCAATCGCATGTTAAACCCCACCCTTTCCCTATTCATTTGTCTATCCTTTCCATAAAGAAGGAGAGGAAAGGAGAGGAACTACTAAAGTACTTACAAAATATCAAATAAAATAACAATGCAATTGATGCAACTAATGTTGGAAACAAATTTTCAATAAAAGTTTATTCAGCATTATAGACAGATGTTCTTGCAACAATTCATACTTCTTTAAAAACAACATTTGAAGAAATTATTCAATCTTCCTTGAGAGTTAGTTTTTCGCTTTCCTTGTTAGTCACATAAATTATAGAAAAACATTTTTTCTCTTGAGAAAGCCAAGTAAAGTAGTGCGAAAATACTGGATCGGGCAAGTACAGACCTACCCTTTGCAATATTATTTAACTTTCCTTGATTGGTTATGAGGAACCAACGGGTTTTGGAGAATGAGGGTGCCAGCTTGCTGGGGTGCGAAAACTGAAAAATTATTTGTATACTAAAAAGTATTGGATTATTTTCTGTGTTCTTACGTTCCTCAAGATAAGCAATTCCGAGCCCAAAAAATAATCAAACTAATATTTTCACCTTTGAGTACTACATACCATTTGTTGCCTTTAGAAACAATTTAGGTGGCTTAGACTTAACTTCGGTACGTGGGAATGTTGGTCAAACGATGTTTGCATATTGAATATCTTAACGAACCTTTAATATCAAACGGTGTATTATTTACAATATGAGTTTGCAGATGGGCATTTATGTATGTACTTCCAGTTACCACCAACATTTAAATCGTACGTTTAGACTGCGATCGTTGGCAGTTGTCGAGTGACTTGCACTATTCTTTCAATAATTTTAAATTTAGTTATTTTTTAAATTAATTCACGTAGTATTGTAGGCTAGCGCGTTTTGATTTTTTTCATTTATATAAAGATAATTTACTTTAGCTACTTTAAAAATTTCGTTCTTGGTGTTGTGCCATAGCACAAGTTTTCCCCCACCGCCCCTGCGTACCCGTGCGAGAACTCTCACATGTTAGAGCCCACACTCATCCCTGTCCTATTTTCATTCTAAGAGGGAAAGTAGTTAATAAAACGCATTTATTTGTTTAAAAATCCATAAAGGTAACTTGCAATGTACTAACATAATAACAAATAAAAATTTTTAAAAACGCAAGTGGTGTGTAAAAGAAATTTTCAAGAAATATTTATTTAATATTATCGAGAATTTTCTTGGGACTATTCCCAACACTTCCTTAAAACATTTGAAGTAATTATTCAATATTCTTTGTCAGGTTTTAGCTTTTCGTGATAGTCACAAAAACGTCTGTTTTTTACTTTTGAGAAAGCTACGTGCCTGAACCAGCTGACTTAAAAAATTCATCGAATGATAACGAAAATATTGGTACAGGTAAAACACAGTCTTCACGCTTCGCTGTGCTCCCACATCCCTCCACAATTAAGTACACAGCACTTACAGACCATGGCAAAACGTTAATTGAATAGTTTCACTACACGCTTAAGAAACAATCTTCATAGGTATCAAGCATCTATAACAGTACTTCTAGTTGTTGCTGGAGAGCAAATCTTCAATTAATGATTATGCAAATAAACCTAATCAGGCTGCACACACCACGGTGAATACAGAAAGCGTAAATATAAGATTGAGGAATCTAAGCCTTCTAAGCGTGTGGTCACAAAAATGGATACCAGCATCAAGGGCTGAAATATTGAGGTAGCCTTGATAGTACTGAGGCGCGGAACCGAAAATTTAATTGAATGTCGAGGAATGTCTCATCTTATAGATTATGATGTTAAAAACGTTTCTATGAGGCCAATGGCCTCAATATTTTAGTCTTTAAGGCCCTAAAACGGTTAGTTTAGGAGTTATTTGACGAAAACGTTGGCAAGTGTTGCGGGTTGCATTTGACGTGAATATTTAGACGCGTTTTTCACACATCAATGAAATTCGGATCGCAGGTCGACGGAAACACACAGATACTTTATTGCTAATTCATTGCCACAATTTCGAATTAATTGCCACGTATCTTCGGGGTGAAAATGGGTGTGAGCTGGTTTGACGCGACGCCAGCACACACATCAATGAAAGTCAGGGCGCTGGTCCTTGATACCGAAAAACCAATTGAAAGTAAAACGTCCGTCCGTCCATCTGCCCGTCCGTCTGTGAACACTGCTAGCGCCTAAACCATACGTACGATTTCTTCCAAAATGGATATTCCCCGGTCGATCAGGTTCTAGTCGAAGCTTTGAGATTTTGAAAAAGATTCTGCAAAATTTGGGGGTACTTTACATGAAGGCACCCGGACATTTTCAAAATTTTCTCAAAAACGGCTCCAAATTTTTTCTTCAAATTTCTTGTAAGAATAGAGTAAAAATACATTTACTAAGGTGGCATAGGTCCGGTTTTCACGAATAACTGAATTTTTGAAAATTGCAAAAGTTTAAAATTTTTTCGGCGTCTTTATGGAACTACAAAATTGAAGATAGAGATTTTTCTTTTAAATGAAACTTCTTGTCCAAAGTGAGTTCTTTCATTCAGGACATGTGCATTTATTTTTAAATTTTAGTAAACTTCGCACAATATTGCGTGCAATATGTGCAATTAAAAAAATACAAAACAAGATTTTCTCGAAAACGGCTCCACATTCTTTCTTTAAACTTTTGGTAGGGTTAGTGCCTAATGTATTTTATGAGATGACCAAAAGCCATATTGCTCTAGTCTTTTTTTCTCAAAAATCGATAAAATTATTATATTATTATATTATCAATTAATTAATGTTAATATTTACATTAGCGGCGATTTTATCACATTATTATATTTACGAGAACGTGTTCTTTAAATAACGTCAAGTAATGTTTCTCGAAAACACAACCGTTTTCTGTGAAAAGCAGCTCAAAATTCCGCATTTTCAGAAACGCTCCAACGCCATTTTCTTATATAGGGCTGCAAATTTTTTCTTCAAACTTTTATAACGGATAGTGCTAACTACACTCTTTAATGACGTTAACTTTATTTTGAGTTTTTTTTGTTTATTCAAAAATTATATAAATGTAATTTTTTTGAAAGATCTCTCACATCTTTAACATAAACATTACCAGAAATTTGAAAAGATTATTATATTTGTACGTGCTTCAAATAACGTCAAATAAAGTATTTTTAAAACTCAAAAATTTTCTGTGAAAATGAGCTTCGAATTTCGCATTTTTAGTAGCGCTAAAACGCAATTTTCTTTAAAACGGCACGTAATTTTTACTTTCCCGTATAGTACGTATACACGGAGTGATATACGTAGTATAGGGAGAGTTATGTAATGCTGCGCGAAAAAAATGGTCAATTTTCGGTGGAAAAAAATTCATTGCCGGGCCGTCAAAAGGAAAAAGTGGATAAAAACAGTTGCTAAATTAAGAAAAAAAATCCCCTAACACGAGGACAGAAATCCTGTTTTGTAGGTTCTTGATACCGAAAACCCAATTGAAAGGAAAACGTCCGTCTGTCTGTCCGTCTGTGAACACTACTAGCGCCTAAACCATACGTACGATTTCTTCCAAAATGGATATTCCCCGGTTGATCTGATTCTAGTCGACGCTTTGAGATATTGAAAAAGATTTTATACAATTTGGGAGTAGTTTATACGAAGCCCCCCGAACAGTTTCAAATGTTTCTCAAAAATGGCTCCAAATTTTTTCTTTAAATTTCTTGTAAGAATAGAGTAAAATACACTTATTAACATGGCATAGGTCCGATTTTCACGGATAATTCTGAATTTTCGAAAATTGTGAAAGTTTGAATTTTTTTCGGCGACTTTCTCCAACTATAAAATTGAAGACAGAGATTCTTCCTTCAAATAAAATTTGTTCTGCATATTGAGTTCTTTCATAAAGGTCATGTGAATGTTTTTTCAAAATTTTAGTAGTTTTCGTGCAGTACGTGCAATTTTAAAAATCTACAAAAACACGATTTTCTCAAAAACGGCTCCAAATCTTTTCTTTAAACTTTTGGTTGGGATAGTGGTAAAGGTACTCTATCAGATGACATAAAATCCATATTGCTCTATAGGTTTTTTTTTATTACAAAAATGTAAATTTTTTCACATGTTTCTCACGTCGATAATATTTACATTAGCGACAATTTTTTCACATTATTATATTTACAAGTACACGTGCTTTAAATAATGTCCAGTAAAGTTTCTCGAAAACACAACCGTTTCCTGTAAAAAGTAGCTCAAAATTTCGCATTTTCAGAAACGCTCAAAGGCCATTTTCTCATATATGGCTGCAAATTTTTTCTTCAGACGTTTGTAACGAATAGTGCTAATTAGTATAGAGTAAAGTTTATTTTGTGTGTTTTTTTTGTTTTTTCAAAAATTATATAAATGTAAATTCTTTGAAAGATCTCTCACATCTTTGATATGCACATTACCAGCAATTTGTAAAGATTATATTTGTGAGTGTACGTGCTTCAAATAATTTCAAATAAAGTATTTTGAAAACTCAAATATTTTCTGTGAAAATGAGCTTCAAATTTCGCATTTGTAGTAGCGCTAAAACGCCATTTTCTCTTAAACGGCACATAATTCTTAAAAGAAAATGCCATTTATGACTAAGTTTTTGTGTTCTTTAATATTTTAAAATTAATATTTCCGTTCTACCAATAGGAAACCGAAAAATTAAGAAAATGACAAAAAAATGTACTTTTGGCGGTGATAGATGGCAGCTTGCAAGAAAGAGTACGTGGCAATTCCAAATAGCTAGCGAAGACCCAAGGAAATAGAAAACTAATACGGGAAAGTCTGTGCCATTTTCTAGCACCACTAGTTTTTAATCCATTGCCATGCTTTTGGTATAACTATATTGAGCCGAAACTGCACAAAAGTAGCTCGTGAGATTGAAGCAATTCATATTTGTTAGACTTTTAACATTTTGTTATTCAGTGGTAAATTAAACCCAGATAATAGACTTTTATTTATGCATGTAAACCCATTTTTCTTCTGTGCAGTAGTGCATAAGTAGAAATAAAACTTAATGGCCATAAGAATGAGTATTCTCAAATAGGATTATTCAGCATTTCAACCAAAGGTTACTACTAGTAATTATTGGATTTTCATTTATTGCTTGGTTGAAAAAGGGTCAGAATTAAAGTACAATAATTGTAACGATTTATTCATTTCTGTTAAATCAGTCAAATGCACATTACATTGATGCCAGTAAACTATTAGATGTGTAAATATTCGAACCACTTATTGTACTGAAGGGTATTTGTGTTTTTGTATCATTTTCTTTGTGTGTTAAGTGTTTATTGTAGCATGCAATTTCTTTTCGGCTATGAATATGTGAACTGTATTGTTCATTTCTTTGTAAAGTGAGTGTAACTTGTGTTCGTGAGTGTATCAGTGCAATTTCTTATTGTGATAGGTTGCGAACATAGATTGTTTGTTGAATCAGTACCAGTTGATCTGAACTTAATGTAATTTTATTTATTTATTTACGTCAAAAACAGTTTAAAACTGTGGGTGACGACCTATGGGGAGAAGAGAAATTTGTGCACGTTTTCATAATTCTGTGATCTCTATCTTAAACCATATTCTAGTCGAATTTTGAATACAGAAAAAAGAGCGTTTTTTTCAAATTTTGTGGAAAAAATTCGTTCTTATATAATAAAATATATTTTCAAACGTAAATTAACTATAAATTTGTGCCCTTAACCATCATCATGTTCTTCATGAAAGAATAATATTTTTTGCCGCGACAATATAGAAATCGATAATTTGAATATCTATATTTCCCATTGAAATTCAGAAAACGTGCACAAATAATGTAGTTACATTGATGTCCAGAAACAAAACAAGGGACCATATCAGCATTTGCTCAAAGGATCAGGGAAACTGGACGAAAAACCTAATCTAGATGGGGGCCATCAACCCAAAAGCTGTGGTACAGTACTTGTTACAGGTTCTTTAAAATTATACAGTCCAAATGATAAATAATTACAGTAAACTATCATTGTTAAAATTAATGTTATTTTCCTTTTGATGCTCGGTATAGTCTCGAATTGCATAAAAACAGTTATGCAGCAAAAAATATTTTTCTTCGGTCTTAAACTTTTCTATCGAATTTAATCGTTTAATGTCATCCGGCAAAGTGTTGTAGAATAATCTACATGAATTGTATGTAAATTTTTTGCAGTGAGCTGTTCATACTGCCACCTGGTGAATATGATTACTACGTCGTGTGTTATACTTATAGACATCGGCGTTTGCTGAAAATATATTCCCGCCCTTAACCCTTTAAACGCCGAATATTCTTCCAGCGTAATTATAAGATTGTTTTTGATTTTAAATAATCATTTAACATTAGATTAAGACATATTAAAAGTTTTAGTTAATAAAAAAATATTTAGTATGTAAAAAGCAATGTTCCCAAATGGGAACATTGGCGTTTCTGGTGAAGTATTTTTCCATGTATTAGGATATTCGAGAAAATTTGTTCCGAGTGGTTTTGGAATGAAATAAAAGTGATTATATATAAAAAAGCATACCTTTAATGCTTAGGAATAGATTATTGACATGCATTTTTTAAATTTATTGTTACAATTTGGTAACTTCATGATAAGCAGGAAAACAATGCAAGTGCATATTTCTATTGCATTCGTGACATTTTAGACGTGCTCTTACAGTTAGCACACCTCCCTTGAGATGATTCAGTGAGGTAGTGTCCGTCCGTTTTTCTTATTTCTTTCACTCTATGCACTCTGGGACCTGGCCGTACTGATAGTCTTGGATTTGTACGAAGCAAACGCATCGTGACTTCTCGTCAAAAATCCAGATGAGTTTTGGCACTATGACCATGAATCTCCCTGTATATTTGCCAACAGGCCCCAAATTAGGCCGTTTATGAACAAATTCCACCACTTCTTGCTTTTGAGTGGCGGTCTGTAACTAGACAACTGCTTGTCAAAGACATCTATACCTCCAATCCCCTTGTTATATTTTCTCACCAAGTTTGTTTCCGAAACTTCTATTCTCTTGTGATCCTTTCTGGAATACCTTTTCGTAGTTCCTAAGGGCAAATGTGTTGCATAATTTGATGCCAGTGGCGACAGAATTGTCATTCCAGCGACATATATATTTACTGTTTTTTTGACAAATAAATAATGTAATATACAAAATATTACAGAACAAACGCCGCGCGTTAATCTGGACGGACGGAGCTGTAATATACAAAAATATTACAAAACAAACGCCGCGCTTCAATCTGGACGGTCGCGGTTACTAGGTAACGAAGGTTGTTGACGGGCGAGAAGGGGGCTGGACGAGGGAGAGTTGGTGGTTGACTGGCATCCTGGTGGTAGCGGCGCGTATGTAACCTGAATTATTAAAGTTGGACATCGACGCGAATAGGGAGGACAAATTGTGGAACAAGTGTGCAAGAAGTGAGCAGCAAGAAAGAAGCAGACGGATTTTCGGCGCGGAAGTCAAGGGGCTACGAACTGCGGGGCCATCGTTTCACAACGCCAGACAATTTGGTACAGTGAACTTAATGCATGAAATTAAGCAAGAGAATTTTTATATTTTTAATCTCAAATTCCATTCTTAATAAACAAAATTATTGTTGTGCCACGTTGTGTGTAATTCCTTCGGGACATAAACAATTTCAGACTTCCAGGCTTCTCTGTATAGAGGGCAATCCAGTGACAACCAGCCTGCAGGTAAGCGTGCAGGTGTGTCAACATATAGATCCCAAAGAACTGAGCTAGTAAATTAAATTAGATAATATAAATCATTCGTTGTTATATCACAATAAACTAAACTAAACTAAATATATAAATATCTCCGTCACAGCAAAAATCATAATAGCCTCTCCCTTTCTTTTTCATATCTTTCAATGAAATCAGAGGACATTTAGCCGTTCTCCCTTCTCTTACTGCACCAATTGCTCCGAATCTCTTATCTTTCAGTTCTGACAACAAGTTATGCGACGTGAAGAAATTGTCAAAAAAATATTTCTATTTGCACATGGGATTGGAGACTACAGAAAAAAATTATTGACTACATGGGTACTCAATAGCGAGGTAGAGTCTAGTTCCTTTCCTCCATTTTCATGCAATATGGATATCCTGAGCTGGAACATAATGTCCATATCTTGAATCCGAAGCGAACAGGCTTTCCTTTTATGAAAATTTTGCATGAATGATGAACAAAATAGGGTATCATTGACTCGTCATTGCTCAGACATTAGTGAAATAGTCCAAATTGTTGTAAATTTTTGTTCAGTTCATCACATAACGCAGAAATTTTGCCAAGTTTATCGTTTGGATTGAGTGTAGTATTATCCATCACATGAAAAAAAATTTCATTTCCTGGAATATTTGCCTTGATATAACCGATGATGTAATAGAGACAAAGATGGCCTCTGCAATACTCCAATACTTTTGTTGGCACTTTGTGGTACCCACTGAGCAACAACAGCCCAAAAAACTGAGCAATGTCGTCTGTAATATTTCCACTTTCGTCAGGTGGCAACAAACACAAATCTATTTGATCCTCTTCATCACTTGAATTGTTTTTGTCCAAAAGTTCATTCAAATATTCTACCGCTATTTCGAGTGTCAAGAATTCACTCATAGTGATCACTGCTAGCCACACAATACGCTACCTAAACTGCACAATGCAAACTGCAGACTGACTGCTCGCGGAAAAATACTTCATACGAAACGCCAATGTTCCTTTTATGGAACAGCACATAATTTCCCATCATCGAATGTGTAATATTCAAAAAAATTTAATAAAATACGGATTTACAACTACATAAAGTATTAATACATGGAAAAATCACGAAAACCTACACTTTCAATATTCCAAACTTAAATGAGAAAATATTATTTGAAACACTGCAAAAAGAACAAGAATTCGTTCGTTTTAAACTGACATTCAAAAGAAGTGAAATCGTTCTTAAGCAAATAAATGCTTAAAAAAATATTAATAGACTTTCTTTTCAGACACTGAACTGAAAATACACAAAAAAGATAAACAGAAGCAGCGTTATATGGCTATAAAGAGGAGGTTCCCAAATGGGAACATCGGCATTTAAAGGGTTAAGTAAGTCATTTTTGACAAAAACTACTGATTCGTAAATCAGGAGACAAGGTAATGGTAAAATTCCTAGATTAATAAAGAGAGACTTACAAGAATCACGTGGGTGGGATTTGTTTATTATTCGTACAATTCTTTCTTGTAATCTGAAAGTCTGGGAGCTATAAGATGTATTTCCCCAGAATATTATGCCATATCTCAAGCGGGAATGAACATTGGCCAAATATACACAACGAGCTGTATGAAGGCTGACGGAATTTGAAAGAATTCTGAACGCGTAGCATAATGAACTTAATTTTGTGTTCAAATCATTTAAGTGGGCATTCCATTTGAGGTTTGACTGAATTGATAGACCTAAGAATTTTGTTACTTTAACATCAGTCAATGGCACACCGTTCATTTTCAATGGAGTACAGAATTTTTTATTTGAAATGGAAAACTGCATTGAAACAGTTTTCTTTTCATGTACTATTAATTTTGTTATTAAGGAACCAATTTGAAAAATCTGATATTGTACTATTTACGGTTTCTTTATTGCAAAGAATATTTGTATCATTCGCAAAGAGCTAAGGGCATGTCGTTAACAGGATAATAATAGGAAGAGAATCGAGTCTAAAATCGATGCTTGCGGAACTCCACGTGCAATTGGCAAAGAACCGGGAAGGTATGTACATAAAGTTCCATCATTCCGGTAAGGTATTTCTACTCTCTGAGATCGTTGTGTAAGGTACGTAATCTAGAGCAATACCTCGGATTCCTTACGAAGGAAATTTTGAAAGTAAAATGTTATTATCAATGACATCAAAAGCTTTTGAAAGATCTAAAAATATTCCAATAGTTGCTTCGTTTTGATCCAATGAGGAGGCAACATCTTTAAGAAAAGAAAAAAAACGGCTGTTTCCGTAGATTTTGATTTTCGGAATCCATATTGGCAATCTGATAACGCGTCGTGTTTATTGAGAGAGGTTTCAATTCGCACACTGACAAAACAGAAATTGGCGGATAATTTTGAATTTCATTTTTGTTGCCTCTTTTGAAAAGCGGCTTAATATTAGCTGTTTTTAAAAATATCTGGAAACATTCCAGTGAATAAGGATGCATTAAATATGCGACTTAACGGGTGTATAATGGCAGGCGCACGCGTCTTTAACAAAGAATCCGGAAATTCATCTAAACCGGCCGACTATTTATTTTTTAATTTACCGATTATTTTGAAAATTACATAGGAAGAGGTTTCGGGAACGAACATTATGTCTAAAATTTTAGGGAAACGTCAGATGTTGAATTTTGTGGCTGAAAACCCTTAGTGCGATCGGCAGCAATTCTCGAAAAGTATTGGTTAAAGAGATAAGTCACTGTTGCCGGATCGTTCACATCTCTATTGTTATCTTTTAAAACATTCTCTACAAGGTTTCTAGTTCACATTGATTTTGTTTTGGTATTTGAGTTCAAAATATCCTGACCGTGTTTCATGATTTTAGCCTGCCTTATGACTTTTCTTAACAATGATTTGTATTTTTTAAAGTGGAGGAGGAAATCTTGAGATACGTTATGATGCTTAGAAATGAAAGAAAGAACTCGTTTGTTTTACATGAATTTCTAATCCCTTGTGTTATCCAAGAATTGCTTTCCGTGAAATATTTAATTTTCTTTTTTGAAGAGGAAAGCAATTGTTAAAATGAAGTGAAAGCGTTGAAAATGAAGAATAATATTTATCGTTTGTATCAATAGTATTATAAACCAAGACCCATGACACCTCCAGCAAGTAATCAATGAATAATTTTATTTTACTTTTAGGAAACACTCTACTCATACGTGTATTATTCATTGTGTCTGTTCGCATTTCTTATAATTTTAAAAATTTGTGCTTCGTGGTAACTGTATCCTAAATCTTTTGTTTCAATTTCATGTCGAGTAGTGGTTTTGTTAATTATAATTTGATCGATTGCCTTCTTTGAATTTACTGTGATCCGAGTACAGTTACTCCCAAAAATATTCGGTCGCTTATGTAATATTCGAAAATTAGACGATAATCACTACAACATAGGCACATCGTGGTAACTGTATCCTAAATCTTTTGTTTCAATTTCTTGTCGAGTAGTGGTTTTGTTAATTATAATTTGATCGATTGCCTTCTTTGAATTTACTGTGATCCGATTATTACTTACCTAATACTTACTGAAAAATATTCAAGTATACATTGTCTACAAATAGGATTCATCATTACATCTGTTTACTTTATCCGTTCCGTGTAAAAAATAAAAATAAATTCGACCGTTAAATGGATGAGGCTCAAAAATATTCGGTCACCGTGGGAAACTCGCGCTTTCTTGCATCTCTTAGTACCAATGAGGGCTCATGAAACGTTTTAGACCTCCTAGAGCATAGCTCGGCAGTTCTGCACTGTATAATATCTCGTAGTAATCATTTGTGTTATTGTAATGGGGCGCAAAAGGAAGCACAATACAACTTTCGAAGAACGGCAACTGGTGATTTTTCATCACACTAAGGGTAAGTCCCATAGAGAGATATCGAAGATGCTAAACCTAAGCAGAACAACAGTTGGTGATATTGTTCAAAGATTTAAGAATGAAGATAGAATTGAATCCATTCCGCAGACAGGGAGACCAAAAAAACTAAACGACCGAGAAGAACGGTTTGTGGTTCGAAAAGTGAAAGAAAATCCAAAAATTAGTGCTCCGAAAATTGCAGCAGCAGTGCTTGATGTGTGTGGGAAAAAGGCTGGGGTAGAAACTTAGAAGAGCACTGCGAAGGAACGAGTACGGTGGAAGAAGATCAAGAAGGAAACCATACATTAGTGCGATCAATAAGAAAAAGAGACTGGCATTCGCGGAAGTTTATGTAAGCAAAGACAGTGCATGGTGGGAAAACGTGTTACTCGTGGATGAATCAAAATTCAACGTTTTCGGATTTGATGGAAAAACATTAGTGTGGCGCAAACCTCGAGAAGAGTTGAAAGCTAAGAACATCCAGTATACAGTCAAACACGGAGGAGGAAAGGCAATGATGAGGGGATGTGTTGCGTCGTCTGGCATAGGAGAATTAATTTTTATTAATGAAATGATGATGAAGGAAAACTACTTGACCCTTCTGAGGAACAATTTACATCAGTCGGCCGAAAAACTTGGGATTCGGAATTCATTCAAACTGTATCAGGATAATGACCCCAAACATAATAGTCTAGTCAAATGGTAGAAAATAGGGGAAAGTTTTGGTGTAGTTTTGATTTTTGGGTCCTATATGTTTTTGGGGTCGCTAAACACGAATATCATGTTTGTTAACAAAAAGTTTGCCCGGAAATACGTTTTTTCGCAAAAAACATGTCAAAAATCCGACATTTTTCAGTTTTTTCAACATAACTAGAAAAGTAACTTTTCGTAAATAAAAGTCGTATACAAAATTAAAGAAGATAAAATTGCCTACATTTTATGTCTTAAGGATTTTTTTCTCCAACGTACCGTTTAGCCGCTAGAGCAACGTGAATTTTCGTGTTTTTATGAAGAAAATTGTGAAAATGGGATTCGTCGCATTTTATCACAATCTAGCTCAGAAACTACGCATTTTTCGTAAATATTGACCTTATATGAAATGAAAGATTATACAATTGTCTACACTTTAGGACTTAGAGGTTCTTTGTCTGATAAACAGTTGCGCTGCTACCGCGCGTTAAACCCAAAGGCAAAAAATAATTGGATGTTACTGTGAGAATGGCACCTCACTTACCCTTGCAAGCAATATAGTTGCCTGTTACTAAATATGAGGGCTGTTGAATCACTCCAACTGAAAAAAGCAAAGTTGGTAATAAACAAGGTATAACGAAAATTAAATATTTTCGAACCCGATGCACCTCACCTTCATCGACGCTTCTTTTTGTTTGACAGCCTGGCCCTGGCTTTTCATCGTCATCTGTTACATAGAAATAGAGAAATGGAATTTTATTACTCTCGGCATTGTGTATTGTATTATTTCTGAACATGTGGTAGATGGTGGCCATTGAACAATTTCTCATGAAGCACATGAGACTTCATGTTGGACTTACACATGGTCGTGAGGTAGGGGAAGGTGTATTGGCGAGATGGACAATGGGAATGACGTCTGTACAACATGTCTGTGAACATATTGAAAAATATTCTGATGTTACATTTCACTCTTCTGAACAGCACATAGGTTTGCAGCAGATAGCATATGATTTAGGTCCATATTCCTTGTGATTATTCGACAATGGTTTCAGAAAAGGAACAAAGTCAACTCTCTTTAAAGCATTCAAACCACAGAATCCAAATTCAATAGAGGCCAAGTTGAATAAGTCACCGACGGAGGATTTGTATTGTATAGACTTCCTTGGAGTAAGAATCATTGTCTTGTGTTTGTGATAATTATATGAATACGTGAAATCAAAATATCAATTGCAACCTGTGGTGGCTTTTTATGGCTACCACGATAGTGAGAAAGGGGGTACAAAAAGTGCAGAGCGAATTAAAAGATCTAGAAAACTTGCTTCAGCTTACATTCTATTTGACGAAACATGGCGCCAACTATGTGAAAAGAAAATTTTCTTGCTAATCATCACAACAAAAGTCGATTTTTAACAATGCTGATTGCAATGTTTTCTTCAGCGGGAATGACATGCATGGAAGCGAAGGAAGACGTAGACACCCTGATAGTTAACACAGCTTTGTCCTTAGCTGCAACTAATGAGACTGTAATTGTAGTTGGTGAGGATGTAGATCTATTGGTCATTTTGATAGGGCTCTGCCAGCATGAAAACGTGTTCTTTTTGAAACCTGGAAAAGACAAAGTTTCTACAATTATGTTTTCTCTAATTGATCCTGTAAGTGAACCAATTGCCGAAAACAAGAACCAAGAACCTTGATCATGTTGACACAATAAAAATATTCAAGAGCTGCAATGTGACTCAGGAGCTGGTTTCTGATGCTGATGAATGTTTTCTTGTTTCATTATACGGCTACAGCGGGAAGAAAGCGTCATCACTCAACAAATATTTTTGACATATATTGAGACATATTTTTTACATCAAATATGACTTCAAGTACAAGCCAATCATTGCTGCACTTCCACCATCAGCAGGTGGAGCACAATAACACTCTTTAAGAGTCGACCATCAGGTCGAGCAATGGCTAGGCTTCGAAAAAACTACCTGAAGAATGGTGATGGAAAGGAACTAAACAGGCCTTGCGCCTGTGACAACATTGTTTCCATCCGAACCTTTAGCTTAATTGAAACTTGTTTCATGCACATGCACCAAGAACTGTCAAAAAAATTGTGACTCCCAGAAGGCAGAGCTTAAATGATCAAAATAGTGCCTCAATTGCGAGAAGAGTTCTGATAATACGACAGTGGTTACTGATGATGACCTAGAGAATGAATTAGAATTGGAGGACGAGATTAAGCCAGATTTCCCAACCTATGGAGCTGACGAAGAGGGTGGAAGTGGAGCAGAACATTCCACAAGGTTCATACCAAACCTTAAGAAATAATACAATACACAATGCCGAGGGTAATAAAATTCCATTTCTCTATTTCTATGTAACAGATGACGATGAAAAGCCAGGGCCAGGCTGTCAAACAAAAAGAAGCGTCGATGAAGGTGAGGTGCATCGGGTTCGAAAATATTTAATTTTCGTTTTACCTTGTTTATTACCAACTTTGCTTTTTTCAGTTGGAGTGATTCAACAGCCCTCATATTTAGTAACAGGCAACTATATTGCTTGCAAGGATAAGTGAGGTGCCATTCTCACAGTAACATCCAATTATTTTTTGCCTTTGGGTTTAACGCGCGGTAGCGGCGCAACTGTTTATCAGACAAAGAACCTCTAAGTCCTAACGTGTAGACAATTGTATAATCTTTCATTTCATATAAGGTCAATATTTACGAAAAATGCGTAGTTTCTGAGCTAGATTGTGATAAAATGCAACGAATCCCATTTTCACAATTTTCTTCATAAAAACACGAAAATTCACGTTGCTCTAGCGGCTAAATGGTACGTTGGAGAAAAAAAATCCTTAAGACATAAAGTGTAGGCAATTTTATCTTCTTTAATTTTGTATACGACTTTTATTTACGAAAAGTGGATACTTTTCGAGTTATGTTGAAAAAACTGAAAAATGTCGGATTTTTGACATGTTTTTTGCGAAAAAAACGTATTTCCGGACAAACTTTTTGTTAACAAACATGATATTCGTGTTCAGCGACCCCAAAAACATATAGGACCCAAAAATCAAAACTACACCAAAACTTTCCGCTATTTGCCGTTTTTGTGCACCGTTTGACTGGACTATAAGGCTCATCTTGAGGGAATGGCAGCTTTATAACTGCCCAAAAGTTTTGGAAACACCATCACAATCACCCGACCTTAACACCTTTGAAAATGTATGGGGTAAATTGAAGGAATCATTGCGACTGAGACCGCCAACTTCAGTAAAAAATGTATCTGACCGGTTGAAAGAAGAATGGGAGGAGTTAAGCCCACCTTATTTGAAGAATATCATCAGCAGTATGCCCAGACGACTCGAGGAGGTGATAAAAAGTAAAGGAGGTTGTACAAAGTACTGAACTTTTAACTTTATATTGTAAACATCTAAGTGGAAGATTTTTTTGTGTTATGTTACGTGACCGAATATTTTTGAGGGTCTCGTAAGATTATTGTTTTTTGTAAAATTATAATAAAAGGTTTATTTATTTTATTTCATAAATATTGACTGCGTTATTGTAGTTTCAAGGTGTGCTGGTTTATTTTGTTTCATTTTCTATTGCATTATAACTCAAATCTATTGTGATAAAATAAAAATAATAAAGAAATATAACGTGACCGAATATTTATGAGAGTGACTGTAGGTACTTTTATTGTAATATCTAAACTGAAGGAATTAATTAAAGTAAGATAAGGTGACCAGACGTCTCGCTTTCGGCAGGGCCAAGACCCTACCACTCGGTATGCCATCTGAAGGAAAGTCGTTTGCAAATTGAAGCGGCGGCCAGACGCCATTAGTATGGCAACATTGCGCGGGAATTTCAAATACGATACTTTCAAATAATATACTTTCTAAATATAACGCATGCCACTTGAAACACGTAAGTTTACCCAATATATGAAATGACTATACGCACATGTGCATAGAAGATCGAAATATTTTTGTCACATGCTCTACATACTTGAAATTTCGGGAGAAGAAAATGTCAGCAAAAATGTTACCTGAAAAGAATGTAAGCTGGGTGCCAAGTCGTATCATGAGAAATTCTAAAACAAATTTAATATTTTTATTTAGGTACATATTTATGTATTTGTGCTGAACGCAAACTACTACGTTTTGATCAATTTTTAATTTTAGGCATGAAGCCGTAGCTGTAGAACCCTCAGCCTGACATTTGGATTACTATGTCCAATGTTTTTTCGTAACATCAATCCCTTTGCTTCAAAATTTCACCCCTCTTATAAACAATAGTTAAATTGATAATATTCACTCGCAGATTTTATATGTAAGCCAAATATGCAAATGATGTAAGACAACTAAACAACAGACTGCTTATTTCAACACAATTACATTGAAAGCTGTTAAATGGATTTACAGCACACAGTAAAACACATTAGAATTCATATACATATGAATATATACATATACATATAAAATTCATATACATTATAATTCACATTCATATTCACACCACAATACCAAATAGTAATTTTTCACTTACTGAAAAGGTCTACCAGAATATGATTGTCGTCGCCCGTGAAGGGTAAAGAAATATATGGGACCAAGAAACTTCCCTAAAATATGCTTGAGTATGTATTCCTTACACTGTCTATTAATGAATTTTTAGCATTTACTCAAAGTATATAGGGTTGCATGTACCCCAGGTGGAAGTCATAATACTTTAATTATTACCAAACAAGACATTGAGCTAATTGATCTTCAAGTTAGTTTTTCCTGTAAGAGAGTTTTATATTTCAAAGTTTCTAATCAAGCAGCACTTCCTATATATTAGTTTTGCATAACGTAAATGAAAACTAGATTTTGTACTTTTCCAAACACATGTCATATGTGGAAAATTACTTCCTTACCTTTCCAATTTAGTATTAAAATTCACTCTACCAAATTTAGTAGTAGGTGGGGAAATAAAAAAAGAAAATACATTAATAACAATTTTATTGAAGTAATGTTTATTGCTGTGATATAAGTGTATGCATCATTATATCAAGGTTAGTATATCAAAAACACAAGATTTACTTGTGAAATGATATATCACTGCCTTTTCAATATCTGTTCGTACACGCGAATGCAACACAAGACATCACCATTTTCGATATAGCGAACACACAATGAAAGCACGAACAAAAATCCCCACAATATTCAACACATGTCAGATGCTCACACCACGTGTTGCCATACTAATGGCCGACTTCCTCCTCTTCAATTTGCAGCCGCACACTGGCGCTGTTGCACACTCTAGTGTACAATAGTAGTACCTCTATGGGCGGGACAGTTCCGCTTTGACGTAAATTGTCCCGACGTTCCTTTAACTTTGTGGGGACGCTTAAAAGTCCCACTTTTAGAAATGGAACGCGTGACCTGTTTGTTACCAACTGCGTAGATCATGCGTTGCGGCAGTAATTAGCATTTTTATGTAGTACTTTAGTCGTCCGTGTAATTGCACCATGCTGCCTTAAAATTACATATACACATTGTTAACAATGCAATGTTTTATTGTATAACACAACGTATTCAAAGTTTCAGTTAAGTTCCTCTAGGTTTAGTTAAAGATATTCAAGGGATTGAGTGCTCTTGTAGCGTCGCTGTACCAGATAAGTATTACTTGTTCATTTCAAATCTGATGTTGATAGGATCTCTGCATAAGGTTACCAGATGATAATGGATGTGAAGGACAAATGAATGTAAAATGCAGGACAAAAGTAGGACATATTAAAACATTGTCTAGTAACAGATACGTACCGTACGTTCCGGAAAGGGTCACACTGCTCCCACAGCAGTGTGACCCTTTTTGAAGTTTTTGTATTACACCTCCGACTCAGCAGTTTTGTTAATGCATAAACAATGCCGAAATTGACACACTAGTTCAAGCCTTGCGTTGAAGTGATGACGTGTTTCTTCCTGTTTATTTCTACCAGTTTATGAAATCTGAAATTCTCATAGAAATGTACGTTCACAACTTACTAGATAAGGAGTATGATACGAAGCTCAGACAAATAGAAACTATCAATTTTTAATATGCTAAAGAATCATGATGCAACGTTGGCACACGGTACACTAACCTAATGTCAAAAAGATGCAGTAAAGAAAGTGAGCAAATGTAATTTCAGAAGAAGAAAAACTCAGTTTACTGTGCTTGAAAAGACGACCGCTATTTGAAAAACGAAAATACAGACAATTTACTGATTTTGGAAAATAATTACGGATGCCAAGACAATTGCTAAACTTACAGACATGTTCTGCTAAATACGGACAACTGGTAACCCTATCTCTGCATTCTGCTTTGCGCCCTTGAATGCAGAGTGCGATTTTTATAACTTTTCCCCTCAAAGCCCTTCTTCATGGTGATGATACCTTCTTATGTCACGGTATTTCACGTCTTTCTCAGTCGTGCCGCTAGATATCGCATGATCGAGAGACTTTACTTGACATTATTTAAACCACTTGTACTCATAATAATGTGAACAAATCGCCGGTAATGTGAATGTTAACGACGTGAGAAACAATTAAAAAATTACATTTTTGTAATTTTTGAAAAAAACAAAACAATAAAGCAATACGGCGTTTATGTCATCTCAGAGTGCATTAGGCACTATCCTTACTAAAAGTTTAAAGAAAACATTTGGAGCCCTTTTTGAGAAAATCATGTTTGTGTAATTTTTTAAAATTCCGCATATATTTCACGCAATATTGCGCCAAAACCTACGAAAACATTTTAAAAATGCACATTACCTTAATAGAAAAACTCACTATGGAGAACACATTTTATTTGAAGGAAAAATCTCTATTTTTAATTTTGTAGTTGTAGGAAGAGGCCGAATAAAATTCAAACTTTTCCAGTTTTCGAAAATTCAGCGTTAACCGTGAAATTAGAACCTATGCCACCTTAATAAGTGTATTTTACTCTATTTTTGCAAGAAACTTAAAGAAAAACATTGGAGAAGTTTTTGAGAAAATGTTGGAATTATTCGGGGGACTTCATGTAAAGTACCCGCAAATTTTACAGAATCTTTTTCAATATCTCAAAGCTTCGACTCGAGCCAGATCGATACGGGTTTCTTCAATTTGAAAAATGTCCTACGTATGGTTTAGGCGCTAATGGTGTTCACGTACAGACGGACGTTCTGCTTCCAATTGGTTTTTCGGTAACAAGGACCCACAAAACAGGGATTCTGGCTACATCACGTGTATTTTTCGCTACATCACATTTTTTTTCTCAATCTAGTAACTGGATTTATTCCCATTTTCGTAATCAGGATCCCGCAATGAATTTTTTCTCCCGATAATCCGCCGTTTTTTCACACAAGATTTCATAACAATCTCAATATAAATCTCCGTATATTCGTATTTATACGGGATAGTAAAAATTACTTAATGGAGCACACTAAGAGTGGCACCTGATCAGAAGTGAATAAAAAATTTCGGAAATTTTAAGAAAAATAGTGTCCCATTTAAGAACAATCGCATTGTAATTGAGTTTGTCTTATGTTTACGAGGCACGAATGCGCGCACAGAAAGAGTATGTTCCCTTTTGAACAGCATTAGGACTTTAGAAAAGAATCAATTCAAAGTATCAATTCAAAATCAATTCATTGCAGAATTAGGTCATTGTCAAATGTAATTTGCAACTAGGGCGTGACAAATTTCATGAGCTTCTCCTTCAGAACCTAGTTTACTAAGGCAGAATTATTTATCTGAGAAATATTTGTAATAAGTGTAATATAATTCAATGTAATAAACTTGAAATGTTTGTTTCAATATTTGTAATTTGTTCATTATAAATAAATAACTACTGGAAATAAGTTATAACTTGCATGTAAAACATCATGTTGTTAGATTACTAAAACTTGGAATTGTCTCCCGCTTTGAGCTAGAGAAATCTGGTCACCTTAAATTAAGAAACTGCTCTTTCTCACATGATTCGACCAGAAAATCTCCGCATACAACAATGGACTCAAAAGTGCGATTGATAACATCGATTAGAGTTATCTCTAGTTTTTCTAAGAACAAAATGTAATCTGCAGCTCTCTTTGTTGGAGGCCTGTAGATGCAAAGCAATATCATTTTTAGCATAGGAAGATGTACCACAGAAATTTCAAAAACATTTTCAACGGAATACTCATTTAATTTAGGGATGGGCAAAGTCGTTCATTTATGTGAATAGTTCTTTATATGATCGTTGTTCGATACGAACTAGTTCAAAAGAACGAAATAGTTCATTTATTTTTGCCACGTACACAGGAATGCCATATTGGGCAAAATACCGCCAATTGGGCGAAAAGCAAGCGTCTACTTGCAGGAAGAAAATGTATTTTGGGGGATTCCGTCCATTGGGCGGAATTCTTTGTATCCTAGAAGGGCTGTGGACGGTATGATTTTGCTCACATTTTCCCACAAAAAGTACAAGTATTTATGGCTTCTGAGAGAAATGGCCTATGCACAAATGTTTGAGTTTTGAACACCATGCAGCTATTATGAAAATGTCTGAGCCCTTTCTTTTTAGACATACATTTTGCCCCTTTTTCTAGAAATTGAACAAGTATTTAAGTCATAAAGCTAGGCTTATCCACAAGAGTATTTATTTTTAAACTTCTTGTGAACGTGCAGCTATTTTGAAATGATCAGCCCCAGTGTCAGAGTCAAGCTTTATTCACCGGTTACCTTTCTTCCCCACGACGTTATTTAGCGGATTTTCCCAGAAGGGATCTGGCAACCCTGGACGTAGGTGTTTTTTCAGCGTTGAAGTTGACCTTTTTGCCGACACCGTAGGTCGAAGCGAAAAAATCAACCGAGACCATGAAAAAAACACACACTTCGCTCACGAAATAAAAACATTGTTCTACATCTGTATAAAAATTATAATATACAAATATGTGGAAAAGTTCGTTATTTTATATTGCAATAAGGTGTTTGATGTCTCGGGGAATAGCGATAGGTTAGAGAGGATTACCAAGGGATACTTCGTTAAATTCCAAGGAATGAAGTACTTTTTTCACGGTAACTAGACAGTTGTCTTGGAAACAGTCTTTTTTAAAAAAATGCCTATTTCATGTCCTGTTAACAATGCACAGTATCTGCCTTTATTGTAGACAGAAATATAGAATTAGATTTTTATGATACTAGTGGTAAATGTTTCATTTTATTTTGGGTGAAATGTTACAACATGAGGCCGATAAGCCGAGTGACGCAATCCTATGAAATAAAAAAAATCACTTTTACCACGTATGTCATACACTATTTGTAGACAGCCTTTTTGAGTTTCATTATATTTTGATTCAAACATAAATCATATCTACGTTGTATTAAGGTCAGCAGTAGCTCATGCGATCAGCCGAAAGTATTTTGTTTTCATTGTTACATTCACGGTTTTATCTGAATATAATGTCACTAATGAAATGCCACTTTTAGTGCTAGTGCTAAAAATTTAACTCTCACACTCAGCATGCTTTGCTTACCCCAAAAGTAACTTCTTTTTGTAGGTTCTCTCGTGCCCGTGTCGCAAGACTTAGGGACAGCTAGGAGGCATCTACAAGAACACCGTCTCGTATTAAATGATTTCTTTTGATAAGTATTTAACATGCTTCATTCTAGCCCAAATTTCTAATTTATTAAACAATCCTAAAAATGTTGCTTACAGAAAAGTGAATTCTACTCTTTGGTAGTTCATGAAAATTCATATTTTTGTCTATCTTGTCACACTCAACTCTGCACTTCACTAAACCCTTATATAAGTACAATTACATTGGACTACAAATAAAGAATATTCTTATTTGTAAAAGAAATAACTCCATGGGAATCATTAATCAAAGTTGCTGTTATTACTCTATGCTAGGCAATCTGCCATTAATAATCAAGATCAGTGATATTTTTATACAGCAAGTTATCAAAATGCAATTCCAGCAATACACACAAACAGCACGCAAAGGTACATTACATATAATAGAAGCAGCCGGTATCCCCAAAGTCACTTGATTTCCGAACACCGCATGCTGAAACCTGCGTAGTGAGCTTATGCGCACCCCAGCTATATCTCTCATATGTGACCGCTGAACTACGGAAGAGAACTAATTGAACTACTGAACTAATGAACGATGACCGGCGAACTAAGAGAACTAAATGAACTACTGAACTAAATGAACTACTGAACTAAATGATCTACTGAACTAAATGAACTAACTGAACTAAAAGAACTA
This sequence comes from Acheta domesticus, assembly GCA_031308135.1. Taxonomy (NCBI): domain Eukaryota; kingdom Metazoa; phylum Arthropoda; class Insecta; order Orthoptera; family Gryllidae; genus Acheta; species Acheta domesticus. The sequence goes on along the minus strand of JAHLJT010009419.1, from coordinate 110,230,171 downwards.
GGAACGGTGACCGGCGAACTAAGAACGCTGACCCGTGACAGATGAACTGTTTCTACACAATTCGAGACTATACCGAGCATCAAAAAGGAAAGTAGAATTAATTTTAACAATGATAGTTAATGTAATTATTTATCATTTGGACTGTATAATTCTAAAGAACCTGTAACAAGTATTGTACCACAGTTCCTAGGTTGATGGCCCCCATCTCGATCAGGTTTTTTGTCCAGTTTCCCTGATCCTTGAGCAAATGCTGAGATGGTCCCTTGTTTTGCTTCTGGACATAAATGTAACTTCATTATTTGTGCACGTCTTCTGAGTTTCAGTGGGAAATATAGTTATTCAAATTATCGTTTTTCATATTATCGCGGCAAAAAGTATTATTCTTTCATGAAGAACATGAGGGTTCAGGGCAGGAATTTATAGCTAATTTAACTTTGAAAATATATTTTATTATATAGGAGCGAATATTTTGTCAACAAAACTCGAAAAAACCTCTCTTTTCTGTATTCAAAATTCGACTAAAATATGGTTTAGGATACAGACCACAGAATTATGAAAACGTGCACAAAATTCACTTCTCCCCATAGCTCGTCATACGCAGTTTTTAACTGTTTTTTGACGTAAATAAATAAATAAATAAAACTATAGTTCACTAAATGGTCGTTCCGTATCGTATCGTTCCTTTTCAAGAATAGTTCAATTGAACTAGTTCGTTCGCGATCGACACATCCCTAATTTAATCCCGTCAAGGAGATAGCATCGATATTATTTCTAACGTAAATACAAGAACCTCCATATACAGGACTTTTATGAGATTCTCTTTTTCTACAGTAATAGCATTTTCTAAATTCCAAACTTTTTCCTTGCAGACTAAGTTCATTAGGAGATAACCAATGTTCCGTAAAGCAAAGAACTTCTATTTGATTTAATTCGCTCTGTTGAGCTGCCTCGATAAGCTCAGCTGTATTTGAAAGGGATTGAACATTATGGTGCAATATCTTTATTTTTTGCAAGTACCTACACGAATGTTTTTCTTCTGCATCTGACTGTAGTTGCTATATATTTACTCCATTTTTACCTCGAGTGCGTGGTCGAAGGTTGTAATGTGTCCCAGCTGTCACAGGTTGTGAGTAAATGGCAGCGTCATTGGTAGTGGGAATGGAAGAAACGGGAGTAGGTTCACAGGAGGGAGTAATAGGCTTCGGAATAAGGGTGGGGGGTTGTCAAGGAATACCATTAACAATTTTTCAAACTCTTGCAAAGCTGCGGTAGAACATTAAATGAAAAACGCACTTACTAGGCAAGGCTGCATGATTGATACAAAGAAGGTGAAATTAGTTTTAAGCATTGCAAAGTATTCTGAAGCCTACGAGGCACAAATGAAATAGTTATTCTAAACACATGTTTAGACGTTACAAACAAGACTTCACTCTTAGTAAAATTCTCCTCTTTTGACATATCTGTCCAGTAGGGGGGTCTAAATGCACTTCACCGAAACAAAATACCCGCGGGCTGGGTTAGCTCGCCGTGATCTGCACTTCCAGTCCAGTCCATTCGCCTGTCCGCGCACAGTCCTCGCCTCGATCGCCAGCTCCCGTCTGCGGCGAGCCAGCCACGCCTCCCCAATCCACTGCGAGTTCACTAGCGGCCGCGGGGCGGGTGAGCGGGCGGACAATGGGGGAAGAGCGGAGAAAGGGTCGGCGGCGGCGTGGCGACGGTGGCGGCAGCGGCAGCGGCGTGGCAACAGTGGCGGCAGCGCCGCCGACGCGCGCCTCTGAATGCGTGAGGCAGTGCTTCAAGCGTAGAGGCGCAGGGGAATCAATATTTAATTTTTTTAAGTGGGACGCGCGAAATTCATGTTCGCGCCCCCATAACACTGGTGCACCATGAAACTCCCAAAACTGGCGTGAGGAGCACTAAGAGCGCCCAGCTGGGCGAAAGTCACTGCAACTTTAGCCACGCCGGGAAAATGTGCTAACAGGGGTGGAGAACGTAAGGAAGGTGAAAGAGATGAATTTTTGGCAGGAGATTGCGTAGGGCTGGAGTTGATGATGTATTGTGCAAGCTTCTCACCGACTGCATGTTTTCCAGCAAGTTTCATGAGGAGACCGTACCGGGAAAAAAATGTTTTACTGAGAGGAAATTCATTTCAAAGTGTTACATCTGTTTCTCTCAGTTGCAGTTTTAGTTGTTGGTTTGCGTGCTTAATCGCACTGCATAGAGTTGGTTTGTTGTACCAGAAGAGGAGAGTCGAGACTACAATGTTAGTATTTTGGGCGGCTCATTGTAATTTGTTTACATGTTGTTCAGTTGTAAAGTTACCGCCCAAATTAATGTCATTCTGCCCTCCGATGATAAAGACTGTGTCCTGATTGGTCATTGTCTTCGTGTGAGTGTCCAACTCTGCAGTCACGTCTGCAAACCTCCCGTTAGGTTTAAAAATAGACGAGACTGAGTAGTTGGAGGGTAACTTCCTACTGAGAATGGAGGAAAGATGGCGACCATGGCTGTCAGCTAAAATAAGTAATGCTCTTTTTGTAGGTTCAGTAGGAATGGCTTTGTTTTCAAGTGGGATAGAATGCGTAGCTTTACGTGTTTTGGTTTTGACACGCTTCCTAGCCTGTTTGCGTTGGTTTGTGCATGCATTTGTCGACGGAAGGGAAGGGTTGTGAGGATCAGGAAGGCGAGGAAAATCTGTTTCATAATCTAAAACACTATATTTGTTTTGAATTGTGACTGGATGTGGTGCCTGTGTCTTATGTGCAGTCACGGGTGCACGGTTGGAAAAACTCGCAGTATTGCCTACTTGTACCCAACCGTCTGTTGAGAATGACCTCTTCCAACCTTCGGATTTGTTTATATACATTGCTGCTTACGTGTGTGAAGCCTTGCGGAAGGTCGGCTTTGAGGGTGTAGAGAGTAAAAAGAGTAGAACGAACAGTAGCCATGGTACGAATGCGTATTAATGTACGCGATAAAATTGGAAACTCAGATAAGAGCAACAAACACCTAACTTAATATTTTAAAAGATTTATGTGTATTCGATGAATTAAAAATTAAGATTCGAGAGAAGAATGAGAAGGTATACTAACTACAAAATCTATGGAAAGCTAATACTTTCGAAATTTGGCAATGTGATTACGTATTTTCGTTCACTTAAGCTGCAACTGTTTAATACAACCTGTCGACTATACTTTACCGTAAATAGATAAAGATATTAGCTGAAAAGGGTCCCCCCGGATAAGACGGTAAAAAGTTTCCCTCTACCAAATTACATATGAGTGGTTACACTATAATTCTAACATAAAAATAATAGTTTTGAAAGGTTTCTTAGCCCCCGTCTCACCACCCACACCCCCATACAGCCAAAAACCTGTTTTTTTAATTTCAATTGTTTCGACAACTTAACACTATTTTATCTGACTGAAAAAATGATAAATAAGAACACAATTTGTACTATCAGGAAAACATTTTTCAATATTTTCTCAGGCCCAAATTCAAACACAAAAAAATATGTTTGAAAAAAAATATCAAGAAATATTTTTACTGTGTCTTAGAAGCCTGGAACAGGCTCGAAAAAAAATGTCAAAGGTTTCTCTTAAAACAGGAATTGTTGTGCATTTTTTTCAGATTTTTTCGATTGTTGGGCTGCAGTTAAAAAAATAAATACCAAAGGCGGGAAGCCTTTAAAACACCTGGACTTTCAATATACTTTGAAAATGATCGCAGGGGTTCTGTGCAATTATTTTAGTGTTTATTATACATTTGTATACATTGTTGTAGCACCCAATAAAGTTTTGATTTTGGAATGTACTTACAAATTATCATTTTTTAAAGCTTTCTAGCTTGATATGAGATTATCATACGCTAAGGAAAAAAATAGTGTTTGGTAGTGTATTAAGTAATAATTCGGTCATATTTGAGGGATAATTGGGGGACATGTGGAAAAATTAAGGGGAATATGTTAGATCCAGATTTACAAGAACTGTTTTACTTGTCTTAGAACACCGACACTGGCACGAAAATAATCTTAAAACTTCATCTGAGAATGCTTGTGATTTTTTTCATATTTTTTAATAGCTGGGTCAAAATTTTAAAAAAAACTAAGACATTTGTAGTCAACCATTTGCCTGTTCGGTAGTTGCCGCGTCCTTGGCATGTGCGACCTTGCTCGAGGAGGAAGGCCACAGAATAGCAGCTGAAACATTTACAACTGAGCCTAGAGTCCGTCCAAGCATTTGATTGCAGTACAGAGCTTATGGAGAATAGCGTTGTCACTTCTCAGCAGCGCTTACACGCAACACTCGCCGTGCTTGATACTCGGATTGACATGAAATTTTGCCAGCTTGTTCAGCACATTTTAAAATCCATAAATATTGATTTTTGAAGAAAGAAGCGTCGCAAGTAGTGGTTTTGCGACAATTAGTATTCAGACCTTTCATGACCTGCTACCTTTCGAAGTACGGAAATCGCCGCGCCCCGCCGGTGTCGTCAGGGTCTAAGTTGCCTGGGAGGGCATACAGTGTGTTAAAAACGGGTGTTTAGATGACAGGTTCGGAAAGACAAGAAGGTCGAACACATACGTGGAATAATCCAAATGCCATTATTGCAAAGATATGAGCTTCTGAAAATGTTATCTCGATATGGGACAAATAAATGAAAACAATTCACTTTTGCTTAGAAATTTTCTCGTCCTCGTCTCCGTCCTTTGAGCAGTGCGGAGATGGACCCTTCTTGTGCTTTGCTTAGAAATTTTCTCAATAATGGGTTCTAATAAAAAAGTTTCAAAACAATGACATCAATTGCACCGTATGTAAGTTTATTTTTCACGTTTCTTAAAAATAGCATTGGTGACTTCCGTAAAATTATTAAGAATGCGTGTTACTGTGCCGTTGCAACTAAAAAGAGACCAACGAATATGACCTTTGCCATCAGTCGTTTAAGAACGAACGCGCTATAAAATCTGACATCGATTGATAAACGTTTTAGGCACTGCCGATGCAATTTTGCTCGTTGCAGGAAGCGCGGAGGTCATGAAAGGTCTTGATGCAAAGCGTCTCAAATACACTATTTCTAATACTCCCTAACACTCAGGGCCATCTTTAGGCACAGGCAGACGAGGCTCGTGCCTCAGGGCCCCCCACAGATAAAAAAATTATAACAAAACTTAACTAGTGGTGCTAGAACAGCACGTACTTTCCCGAATTATAAAAAAACAGCTACGCAATATTAAGATATTGCATTTTCTGCGCTACTAACATCTTAGCTATTGAGTTGTTCATTCATATCGCACAAATAATTATATCCATCAAATTTCAGTATTGCTGAATGGCTGGTTAATATCAAAGGCAATGTTTTCCAGGAGTGAGGTTTTTTTATTTGCTCCCAGAAGACACACAGCAATGTACGAACTCGTGGAACCTACAATGTACGAACTCGTGGTGGCTAATCGCTTGTGGTCGCCAAGTTGGGCGCCTCTAGCTGTTATCGCAACTCGTAACAATGACATGTACTTAATTCCCAGGAATTCGCGAGCGCTAAGCGAAATTCCATTGTAGCCTCCGCATTGTCGATAAGTTAAAGTGAGAGGAAGCAAAAATTGAATTAATATTGGCATTTCCAATAACAAATTATATTTAAATCAATTATTTTTATTTTCCTTATACATACGTATATACGCAGTATATTTTTCTTTTCCGTATATGCACGTATATACGGAGTAAGAAGTGGCCGACATTTTTGTTTTAATTTTTGCAAAACCAGGCATTTCATCGAACATGAGACATGCACTCTTAATCAATGGTGCATGTCTCATTTATGCTATCTAAGGTCCCAATTTAATCAAAATTTGTTGTGAGGTCTCTAAGAAAAAATGGTTTAAAGGAAATAAAAATTGCACATGTTTGGCACAGAATATCGCAAAAAATACTCATGTTTTCGAAAATTTGAACATGACGTTATTTAAAGATCTGTTTTTATGAACATATTTCATTAAGAAAAAAAATGTATCTTCACAATTGTTGCTGTAGAAAGACAATGAAAATTTTTTTATTTTTTTCAATTTTCAAAAAACCAGAGTTTTCAACCAGACCTATGCCATTCTTTTAAACGACCTTTAGACTACCTGACCAAAAAATTTAGTCAAATCGTCTGGAGCCGTTTTTTCGAAAATGTCCCCGGGGCTTCATGTAAAGTACCCCCCAAAATTAAAATATCGGTTTCAAATTCCAAGGGCCACGACATCAGGCAGATCGATCGGGGAATGTCAATTTTGGAGTAAATCGGCTGAACAGTTTAGTCGCTAGCGTTGTTCACAGACAGACGGACAGATAGACGGACCAACAGACGTTTTGCCGTCAATCGATTTTTCGGTATGAAGGAGCTATAAAACGTGGGTTTTGACTACACCACGTGTTAGAGGATTTTTTTTCTTAATTTTGCAACTGGATTTATGCACTTTTTCGTTACCAGGGCCCTGTAATAAGAGGTTTTTCTGTCGAAAATCCGCCGTTTTTTCGCGCAGCATTACATAACTTTCCCTATACTGAAATGTACCAACAACGTAGATTCGTAGGCTTCCGCGGCCGGAGTCATTATGTTCTTGGCTGTCCGGGATGAGCCGCGTCTTAGTCGGTTTTACTGAAGTTTCGGCCATCTTGCTGTGGCCTTCTTCAGAGCTATACTGCTGCCGAGAGGCTTTTTTTTTTTTTTTTTTTTTTTTTTTTAATTTTCCCCCCCGCCAGTAGCCCTGGCGGGGCGGGAGTTTATTCATTATTAGTGGCTTTACATTACGCTCCAGCCGACTAGGCTTATGGAGCTAGGGGAGGGCGATTAACTTAAAAAGACTACTTATAACTAACTTAAATGCTAACTTAAAAACTATTAATTGGCCAGCCGCTTTGGGCCTGGCCTAGCTTTATTACAAGTTATCAGTTTTGTTGTTAAGATAGTTCATGGCATTGTTCTTTGTTCTTCTTTTTTGGATTTTTGCATTCACTCACTCATTCATTCTTATGACTATATTTACAACACATTCATTCACTCATTTTCTCTCGCATTCATACTCACTGCACTGCACTATATACACTTTGTACACTTTATTTTCTTTATTTTCCGCCACGGCGCCGACTTTACTCAAGCGTCCGTGGCGCCGCGACGTCTTCGGCCCCGGGCGGCCCAGGCCCGGCCTGGCGCGCGTCCGCGCCGCCCGCGCGGTTGCCGGCGTTGATGAGCGGCGACCGCCTCCCACGCACTGCCTGTTCCCCCGCGTCGCACAGCTCAGCGAGCTTGTACGGGGGAAGTGCGCGGAAGGTGAAGGCGACGTGCTGCGGACCCTTACTTCTATGGAAGGTCCTGTGCACGCCGCTGTTCGCCGCTATGCCGGTCTCGCGCAGGATGCGCGGGGCGGACGGCCGTAGCGCCCTCGCGAGCGCCGTTTCGGCCCGCCGCTGCAGCTCCTCCGGGAACTGGCGGCGCACGCCCAGGGTCTCGTAGACGTCGGCGTTCTTTGGATGACGGTCAGGGCGGAGGTTTGGGATGTGAGGGCGCGCCGCGAGGCGCGCCGCTCTGTTCTCTGCGACCCGAATGGGGCGCAGAGTGGAGGCCGGGGCTGCCGCAAACACTTCGCACGCGTACGCCCACAAGGGGCGCACGCACGCGGTGAAGAGGCGGCGCTTGAGTTTGATGTCAAGGTCAGGAGAGCGGAGAATAGGTTTTAGAAGAAGTGTCCTGGTTTTCATCTTGGCTGCAAGATATCGCGCGTGCGCGTGCCAGCGGAGACCGCTGTCAAGCAACACGCCCAAGTACCTCGCCTCGCTCTGCCAGGGGAGACGCGCACCCGCCAAGCTCACAGTTTCATTGGGGTTGGCCCTCTTACGTGTGAAGTTGACAGCTACACATTTCTCTAGGTTCAGAGCGAGTCGCTTCCGACTCAACCAGGCAGGAAAAGTGGCGAGACAGTCGCTTAAGTACTTAACAGACTGCCTTCCGTTCGCCGATTTCGCGTAATACGCAAAATCATCCGCGAACATCAGGAGCCCGCAGCGCTGAATACCAGTTTTTGTTTCAGCAGTTAGCGGCGCGTCGTTTACGTATATGCCGAAGAGGGTAGGAGAGAGAACACTCCCCTGAGGCACACCCGCCTCGGCGCGTCTGATGGACGAATATACGTTGTTAACGCGCACTCTGAACTGCCTGTCCGAGAGAAAACTCGCGATCAATCCGACATAGCAATCGCTAATCCCCGACTCCGCGAGACACGAGAGCAAGCCGAGAGGCTAGCGTGTCGCATAGATATAGGACGGGGTGCAGGAGCTGATAGGTCGCAGCGGCGACCAATGGGAGGAGGGCAGGTGGCCCGCGATTGGCGGAGAGGGAAAGGAGCGATACTGGGAGACCTGATAATGTGGGGGGAGGGAGGGTGGTTGGAAAGGGAAGAGGATAGAAAAATGAACAGGATAGACATCTGGAAATTGCAACTGCGTGGTCGGAGACGGGAGAAAAGGCCGAAAGAAACCGGGCGAATAACCAGCCACGTCATTGGCCGACCGCGGGGGTGTGTCTCCGTGGGGCGCGACCGTATTGGCGGGGAGCGCCGACCCGCCTCCAGGTGTTGCTAAGGCGGAGCCCATCATCTCTGTTGAGGTTTTCGGGCCTCCTGGAGATTTCCAAAGCCTCTTTGATCACACATGTTGCCAACATGCCGCCGAAACCGGTCACCTCGTCAATTACCACGAGACTCGCACTCTATCTATTGAAGACCGGTGGTGGCCTCGTGTGAACAATTCGCAGCAACAAACATCACAAATTAAAACAAAGTTCCTAGTCAGATCTACCTATAGTAAAATAGAAATTGCTGTGCTTTTCCCCGGCTAATTATAGTGTTTATTTATTTATTTGTCAAAAAACAGTAAAAATTGTATATGACGTTAATGATATATTAGTCTCTAATATGCTTAAGACTCCTCAAACCTAACGCAACAATGTATCGCGGAGACAAACATGTTTCTAGTTGTGCCCGACAGACGTTGTTCTGCCCCTATATCTCTCTTTCTCCTTCCCTCTCTCTCTTTCCCCGTCTTTCTCTCTCTTTCTCCGTCTTTCTCTCTTTCTTTCTCCGTCTCTCTCTCTTTCTCCGTCTCTCTTTCTTTCTCCGTCTCTCTCCCTTTCTCTGTCTCTCTCTCTTTCTCCGTCTCTTTCTCTCCGTCTCTCTCTCTTTCACCGTCTCTCTCCGTGTTATTCACATTTAATAGCAGATTCTGCACATCCCTGAGCAGGTGAGTAATATGGAGAAACACAGTGTAGCGGGTGAAATACCGCAGTGTGAAATACCTACCGTGTGTAGCGGGTTGCCTAAAACGTTTAGTGCGAAAAATTAAACCACCCTTATCACTAAGGGATATGAAAAATAGGTAACAACCTATTCTCAGACCTACTGAATATACATATAAAATTTCATCAAAATCTATCGAGCCGTTTCGGAGGAGTATGGTAACTAAAACTGTGACACGAGAATTTTATATATAAGAAGATATATATTAACTTAAATATATTGAGTGGAACCAATATAGACTGCATCTGAATTAATTTATGTTCACGATTAAAGTAATATTATATATTTCCAACATCAATGGTACGAATGTCGAGAGATTAATAAAATATGTCAGTTATAATTTGATCAGTTCAGTTTTCGAAGTCTGTCGCCAAGTCAAACAGCTGTCTACAAAAATCGTTCTTTCTAACAATGCACATGTTTAACAACAATGCGCGCTCTTTCATAGAAATTTACAAGACGACCTTCGTATTGCTTGGCAGCAATTGGCAAATATTGAAAATGAATTTAGTTTGCAGTCAGAAATCGAATGAAGAGCAAGTGCAATAGTGTTAAGTGTTGTAAGTATAATATAAAATACGTCTTTACATAATTAACATCTGAAAGGATTATCATATCATTTGAACCCACGACGGAACACACTAAAAATGTAAGTTTAAGATACATTTAATTACATTTTAATGTATAATTTTGTAAACCACGTTTATTTATTGTAATAAAATTATATTTTTTATAACTAATAAATAACTATAATATACTATAACACTATAATTAATGAATTTAAAAATTGAGCAAAAAACAAATAAAAATTGATTAAAGGATATTAAAAAGTGTATAATTATTATAATATGTAATTATATTATAATTTGTTTGTAATTATATTATAAAGTTTCATGGTTGAAAATTAAGAGTATTTAAGAAGTATATATTAACGAATCAATCATTTAGACAAAAATATTATTTTAAGTACAAATATGATAACATATAACAAATGTAAATGAATAAAAAAAATCAATATGATTAAGAAATATCAACCCAATTTTTAACATGCAAAGTGACATTATAAACTAGTGGAGCTTCCAACGCACATACTTTCTCGCTCTGCTTCTATACGGTCCTTATTGCTATTCCACTACTCCATAAACCAGCAAAAGTGTACTATACCAGCAAACCATTTCGGTACCCAGACCCGACAAACGAAACTCAGATTCAACGAACCGGCACTTATACCACTACGTAACACCAACACCACCTCTGTCGAACAGAGCCATAAAAGAATAGAACCGACCGAAATGCTCATAATTTTACTTAAATCGGTTCATACAGATATATACTAGACAACTGGTCATTTGACATGTCATACGCTTTAGAAATCGAATAACAGAGTTGAAAAATTGTTTACAAAACGCAGTTAGGGAAAACACAGACAAGTCCTGTCTATTTATCTATATTGAATCTATTCGTGAGTAGAAATACTTCAAATGATTTTCAATAAAGTATCTACTCTCTTCAATGTTTTTTTCCTGCAACATCACATACATCAAATTAAAATTTCCCTCGGGGGATCGAACTCGGTACCTTCCTTATTGTAGATCACAACCCGAAGGAGCATTAACCAACCGCGCTACGAAACCGACTTGCGGGACAACTGTTTTTATTTCAGTCAAAACGTTCTTGTATCAGTTCTATCTTTACGATGCCGGTAATTGTCAACATGCGAAAAATTTGTCTTTCAAAAAACATGACCAAGAAAGGCAGCGGTGAACTGTTTACTCCACATAATTTATCGGATGATTGGCATTTGGAAAATAACTACTGCGAGAAAGTATGTGCCATTTATAGCACCACTAGTTTATTTATATATTTACCTTCCCTTCATACACAGAAAATTTAAAGAGAAAATTTGGAGCGGTTTTTGAGATAAATTTTTTTTGTAAATTTGAATCGCAATTTACGCAAAAACTATTCGTTTTTCCACAAAATGGTACATGACCTTATTTGAAGTGCTTATTTTGTACAACCGACTTTGAGACGAAAATCTCTATCTTCAATTTTGCCGTTTTTAAACAGTTTTTTGCAATTTTCGAAAAATAGGGCCTATCAACGAAAATGATGCCTACGGCATTCCCTTCAATGTTCTTCGCACTATTCAACAACAAAATATAATCAAAAAATTTGGAGCAATTTTTTTAAATTCATAAAATCTCAAAATGGGCTTCATGTAAAGTATCCTCAAATACTAAGATATCGGTTTCAAATTCAAGAGGCCTTGAGACGAGTCAAAACCATCGGGGAATATCAATTTTGAAGAAAATCGACCGAACGGTTTAGGCGCTAGCGTTGACCACAGACGGACAGACGGACGGAATGCCGTCAATCGATTTTGAAGTATGAAGAAGCAACAAATCATGGATTTTGACTACACCACGAGATAGAGGATTTTTTTCTTAATTTAGCAACAGATTTTATCCACTTTTCTGTCACCAGACCCCTGCTATAAGAGATTTTCTGGCGAAAATTCTCCGTTTTCCGCCGCACGATTACATAACTTTCTCTTCTTACGAAGAATTCGTAAGGCGAGAAAGTAAAAATTGAAAGCATCGAAAATGTTTGCTTTTGTGAACTGTGAATTTGACGCATGCAGAAAGTATCTGTAAAAAACTAATTTGTATAACAGTATATTGTATTTTCTTCTAGAGTTCATTGGTATTTCATTTTACTGGTACCATGTCGAAACTCACATAACCAAGCGGTGCATCTAAGAGGGGAAAAAGCGATTGAGGTGAACGAAAGGATTAAAAAATTACCCAAACTGACATCTTTCTTTACAAAATCAGTGAATCCATGTATATCTTCAAATGACACACCAGAAATTCTTTTGGACACACCGAATGAAATTAATCGATCAGAAAACCAGAAAATGGAGCCAAAATCAGGTTCCTCGGAAGTTCTCATCTGGAAGATGTTTCATTGCATGAGAAATGTTTCTCATCTGAAAATATAGGTGATGCTCTGACTTCTTCAAAAGTATCCAGGTGCACATCAAACGATTCCGGCGAATGGAATAAGATAAGTGAAGAAGATCGATGTTTTTGGATTCAGAAAGGACCTTTTTTTTCAAAATAAAGATTGTGATTTTTCAAAAACAGCGAGAAAGTACGAAGATGGAAATGGGAAAATTGTAATTAGACATCTTATTAAATCTGTGTTTACACGTAAATTGCAAAACAGTGAAACTGGTCTGTAGATCATGGCTTCTATTTTCGCCATCTAAAAATGCGTTATACTGTTTTGCATGCCGTCTTTTTGCATCTTCCGATTCGGCGGTTAATTCTCCGGACGGGTTTCACGACTGGAAAAATTTGAACCGTGCAATTACTGAACATGAAAACAGTCTGCGGCATAGATATGCAACTATGGATTACAACGTTCGAAGTAAGAAAGTGGGTACTGTAAATGAATCAATACTTGCCCAATTCAATGAAGTCAGTTATTGGAAATGTGTTTTGATTAGAATTGTTGAAACAATCAAATTTCTTGCTGGCCGCGGACTGCCGTTTCGTGGTGATAATGAAATAATTGGTTCTCAGCAGAATGGAAATTATTTGGGTTGTTTAGAACTAATTAGCAAATTTGATCCATTTTTTAAAGAGAATTTGAACAAATATGATAATCCAGGAAAAGGATTCGTGTCGTATATATCAGCAAACATTTGCAATGAGGTTATTGAGATTGTGGGTAAACAAGTAAAACTAAAAGTACTTTCTGAGTTGAAACAGGCCAAGTATTTTTTTTTTTAATACATTTATTAATGAATGGATATACATAGGTCAGTATTATATATACTACATCATATGTATTTTTCCGACTTATATTTAACTTAAATACTAATCTTAAAATTATATCTAACTACACATGAATAGGAAACTCACAGAGCACCTAAGGGATTAATTCAGATCTGAAAAGTGCTGAGGAATGAATCTAATGGGTATCTATTTTTTATTCTGGTTGGGAGCTGGTAGGTGGTGGCTAAGTCGTAATGGGTTGCTTGGGTTACGGAGTTTATTTTGGAGAAGAAATTGTTTGATAGGAGCGCAATATGGTGAACTATAGGGGGTAGATTCAATTCTTTGTGCAGTTGAGAGTTTGAGATAAACCAGGGTGCATGAGTGGCAAGTCTGAGGAAGTGGTTTTGGATGACCTGTAGTTTTTTGATGTTGGTTTTAGAGGCATTGATCCAGATGGGGCATGCATAAAGCATTAGAGGTCGGATTATTGATTTATAGAGGGTGATGGCGTTGTTTAATGATAGCTTACTATTGCGATTTAAAAGTGGCTTCAGTTGGATTAGTTTAGTTTTGGCTTGCTGTGCTTTTACTGTTATATGATTTTTCCAATTGAGTCTGGTGTCAAGATTCAGCCCTAGGTATTTGACTGATTGATTGTGTGGAGTCCATGGAATTGGGTGATTGTTTATTTGAAGTGGAGTTGGTGTTGAAAATGTTCTTAATGAGAATATTTTGGCGGATGATTTTGTTGGATTGAGTTTGATTTTCCACTTGACTGACCAGTCATCAATTTTATTTAGATGTTTTTGAATTTCTTTGCAGAATAAATCATTTGAACAGTTCGACATGAAAATGGCGGTGTCGTCGGCGAATTGGGCGATGTGGGTATGTGATGTTATGGGAATGTCGGCCGTGTATATGTTGAAAAGAGTGGGGGACAGTGGTGAACCTTGAGGCAATCCAGCTGTAATTCCGCGGGGGTTGGATGTGTGTTTGTCAACTGTGACTGAAAATGTTCTATCTTGGAGGAAGCTATTAATGATATTGATTAAATAGTTGGGAGTACCTATTTCTTTAAGTTTGAATGTTAAGCCGGGATGCCATACTTTGTCAAAAGCTTTCGAAATGTCTAAAAAGATAACTATTGTATGAAGTTTTTTTTGAAATGCAGTGTGTATGTGCTCCGTGATCCTTAATAGTTGATGAGATGTTGAAACTTTATTAGTGAAGCCAAACTGGTGCATTGGAATGGTTTGAGTTTTGTTCAGATGAGAATTTAGTCTTTTGAGAATTAATTTTTCTAGGATTTTTGACATAGTGGGAAGGAGGCTTATGGGCCTGTAGTTATCAGTGCTGGAGAGATTCTTAAATGGCTTGGGGATGGGTATTACATTTGAATTTTTCCAAATAAGGGGAAAATAGCCAGTTCTAATTATTGAATTGTAAATATTCGTAATATATGCAACTGTAGAATTTGGTAAGTTTTTTAAAATTGTGTTATTTATTTTGTCGTGTCCTGGTTTTTTTTTAATGGCAAATTCTTAATTAGGTTGATAACTTCATTTGGGGAAATGTAGTTGATTTTGAGTGGTACATTATAGTTGGGTGCTGCTGCTATTTCGAGAATGTTTGAATGCAAGGGGTGGGGTGGGGTGGTATTCGGAGTGAATGATTTGGCGAAGTGATCGGCTAATGCTTCAGCCTTCTCATAAGAAGCGAATTTCTTGCCTGTTGGTGTTGTTAGTGGGGGTATTATTACTTTCTTTTTTAAGATATTTTTCGTGAATTGCCACAACGTGTTGTTATTCGTGCTTAGAGATTGGATTAAATCATTGTAAGCTGTTTGTTAATGTTCCCTTAATGATTTTTTAACTATGTTGGTCAGTAAATTTAGCTCTTTCTTAAGTTGTGGGTTTCTTGTGATGCACCAAAGTCTTCTTGTTTTGTTTCTAGTGTTAATTATTGTGAGTATGTTTTTTGGAAGTTTTTTATTGAGATGCTTGATGGTGTGGGAATGAGTATTATTATTAAGAGTGTTGATTGTATCAACTATTATATTGTTCAAGAGGGCTATAGCTTGTTCTATTTCTACGGGAGTTTTTAATATTTTAAATTGGGGTGTTTGTTTTTGAATTATACTTTTAAATTTTTTCCAATGGATATTTTGTGTGTTGAGTGAGAGAGTTGGTGTGTGGGGGGAGTGATTTGTTGAGTTGAGATGATGGTTGGCAGATGGTCTGAGTCTAGTTCAAAAAAGGGAGCTGAGTGAAAAATGGTTTGCATGTTGGAAATTGCGATGTCTAATATATCTGAGTGTTTGTTATGATCTATGGGGTAGTGAGTGGGTTCTGCTGGTATAATTAGCTGAAGTTTGAGGTCTGTAATTATTTTACTGAGTTGGTTGCCTGCAGTATTGGTATTCCTGCATCCCCAATGGACATTTTTGGCATTTAGATCTCCAATCAGCAGAGTGGGAGAATTCATCTGGAACAGCAAAGAAATATTAGTATCGGGAATTTTTGTTTTCGGAGGTTTGTAAGCAACTATTAATGTTAGTAATCTGTTATTTAAAGGGAATTTAATTGCTATAGTTTCAAGACCTGGGGTATGTGGAAGATTGGTTTCGATATATGGTATAGCTTTTTCTATTAGAATTAATACCCCACCTCCGTTTGCATTTAATCTGTCAGTTCTGACTACATTATAGCCTCCTATATTAAATGAGTTGTCTGGGTGTAGATGTGTTTCAGTTATGCATCCTATATTGATTTGTTTATCCTTTAAAAAGTAGGTTAGTTCTAATTTTTTATTGTTGATGCCGTTGGCATTCCAGTTGAGTAGATTTATATTATCTTTATGGTAATGTTGCATTATTGTAGTTAAAATAAGCTGAGAGAGATGCCTGTAAATTGCTGACTATTGTTGGGATGATATTATTAATGATATTAACTAAGAAGTATGTAATTGAGTTAATAATGGAATGTATGAACGAGTTATTATTGGAATTATTCATGAGAGGAGGTGGTGTGGAACGGTGATTGTTGGGTTGGTTGTTTTGATTTGTATTTTGGGGAGGGTTTGGAGCAAAAGTGAAGTTTGGAATATTGTTAACATTGGGGAGATTAGGAAAGTTTTGTGAGGTGAGCCTTGGGGGAGGATTGTTTCTTGATTTAGTTTTATTATTGCCTGAATTTGGGTTATTTGAGGGGGAGTCTATTAGTTTTTTATAATATGGGCATTCTATAGATCTTAGGTCAGCTCTGTGCGATCCATTGCAATGTCTACAGGTCGGAGGTAGGTCTTTCTGAGGGCAATTAACAGAGTAGTGATCCTTTGAACAGAAAATACACGCGATTGAATTGTTACAATTATTCTTCGTGTGTCCAAAGTCCAGGCAACGCATACACTGTACTGGTCCTTTTGGTCTTCTTCTTCTCTCTGGTTTGACACTAATGTTACAGATCTGATTAATTTGTAGCACTTGTTCTATACTTTGACTACCATTAAATTCTGCGGCAATTACTGGGATGGGCACGTTGTTTTTATAAAGTCTAGTTACACTTATGATGGACGGGTAATTGTGTTGTAGGTCTTCGATTACTTCCTGTACTGTGATTGTAGGGTGAATATTTTTGAAGACGACAGAAAATTTTTTATTGGCCGGATCTTTGTAAGTGTGGAACTGTCTCTTGGTTTCAATGAGATATTTGATAGCTTTTCTAAAGTCTACTATTAATTTGAACATGAGTTTGATTCTGTTGCCATTATAATCTGTTGTAAATTGGTTTGTGAGTTTGTTTTTGATCTCTTTGTTGAATTCCGAGATATTATGGATATTATTAACAAAGATGGGAGGAATTCTTAGATTTTCGTCTTCTTGAGGCGAAGTGACATTGGCAAACTCAAATCTTTTGTCTTGGTCTGATAGGTTCCCTAGCGGAGCAAATCTGTTTCCAACTGGTATATTATATTGCGTTGATTCTGTAGTGGACGGTTTCTTATTTGGAGGGAGATCTATTTCGCCTGAGTTATGACATCTTTTAGCACTGTTAATATTTAGTAACGACTCACTGTTATTGTCGGAAATGTCTCCTTGGCCACTAACTGCGTCATTTGCTGAACTGCGATTACCAACCTGGAGGTTTCCGGCCCCGATGAGGTGTTGCGAGCTGCAATCGGTACCTTGAACATTTACGAACTGCCCGTTCTGCGTATTTAAGGCAAACTGTAGATTTTGGCAGTTAGAGTGGGCACCGAACACTTGCTGATGTTGCTGTGGTTGAATCTCAGGGCTGCTGGCACTCTCGCTGCCGTAGAGAGTTTCCATGGCTCCTGCAATGCTGTGACCTAGGTCACAGCTGGCTGAATGGGGCTCACCGTTAATTGTAACTGATAAGCTACTGCTGGTTTATGGCGCACTGTATAATCGCTCTTTGTACTTCACTTCACTACACGAGTATTTCACTGTTACACGCTTATGAAGTTCACTACGTAACTGCACTGACTAGGCCGGAGCGAGCGATGTTGTCGCCACGGCGGTTCGGCGCTGAATCAGGCCAAGTATTATTCAATTAGTATTGATTCTACTCCAGATTGTAGCCATGTTGATCAGTTAACATTTACGATTCGATATGTAAAAGATAACACACCGATTGAACGGTTTTTAGAGTTCATACCTATTCAAGAACATGGTTCCGAATATTTAACAATTACGGTTTTAGCTTTTCTCGAAAATAATCAGATATCAATTAATGATTGCCGCGGTCAAACTTAAGACAATGCCGCGTATATGTCAGGTGCGTACTCAGGACTACAAGCAAGATTGCATCAATTATGTGAATACACTATTTTCATTCCTTGTGCTGGACATTCGCTGAATTTAGTCGGGGCTAAAGCTGCTGGTTGCGTGATGACAGCAACGAGTTATTTCCAACTTGTACAAAATTGTACAACTTCTTTTCGGGTTCAACACATCCTTGAGATATATTAAAAAAATTCTTGGGAAAATATCAAGTAGTAAAAAGTTTATCTGATACTAGGTGGTCTGCTAGATACGATGCAGTCTCAGCTTTAAAATGTGGTTGTTCTCAGATTATATTAGCTTTGGAATTTATTGAAAATAATCAAGAAAACCCAGCAGAAACGCGAAATGATTCCTACAGTGTAGCTAAGAAAATGAAAAAATTAGAGAATATTATTTTAACCGAAGTCTGGAGTGCTGTACTTTTAAAAGTCAATGAAACGAACAAAACGTTGCAAAAAGAAAATCTTTCATTGGATGTTGCTTCAAAGCTGATATCATCATTGATCAATTGTTTGCATGTCATGAGAAATGAAGTTGATAACTTTGAAACAATCGCCAAAGAAAAGTTTCCCGATTCAGAATATCAAAATTCGCGTGTAACAAACAGAAGTTCTCGTGTAACTTATTTTGACTCAGAAACAGACGAAGTCATCTTTTCTGCCAAAGAAAAATTTAAATTACAAACTTATATTCCTATTATAGACACATTAATAAGTGAATTGGATAGAAGAGCTGAATCATACAGTATTATAAGTAAACGATTTCAATTTTTATCAGAATTAAAACTTATTGATGAGAAAGAATTGTCTAATATAAACAATTTGTTGAGTTTTATAACACAGATGTCAATGAACAAGAGCTCATTTCGGAGTGTTTTCAATTTCAACATTATCTTCGCATTGAAAATCCAACAAACAGCACCGTATCTTTGGCAGAAATGTATAAATTGTTAAAAAAAAGATAATCTTGAAGAGACATTTCCTAACATTGAAATAGCGTTAAAAATTTTCTTAACGTTAATGGTCACTAATTGTACGGGTGAACGCTCATTTTCAAAGCTGAAGTATATAAAAAATGAATTAAGAAGTAATATGATTCAAGAACAACTTTCTTCGTTAGCTTTATTAAACATTGAGTACGATATTTTCAACGAATTGATCTTCGACGATGTAATTGACGACTTCGTGCGTGCGAAACTACGTGAAGTACCACTGACAAATGCTTAGTTTGTTTTTTACTTAGATCTTATGTAAATATTGCTTGTGTTGTTTTTTAATCATATTTTATTATGTTACTATTGTTAGAGTTATTAGTAAAATATTACTATAGAAAATACAGAGATTAAAGATACCATTTAATTCCGTTTATCTAGTTTTTTTACAAATCCTTCCTTACCTTAACAAGAGGAATCAAAATGCTTATTAACTGTGTAATATTCAATTTTTAATAACTTATGATCGCCAGAACGTAATTTGTTGAACTAAGAATTAGGGGCCCCGAAATCTCTGAGTGCCTCGGGTACTTTCATACCCAAAGACGGCCCTGCTAAAACCTCAAAATTTTTATAGTATGTGGGTTTTGCTTGGTGTTCTACCAGCTGGCTAAATGTTTAGAACGTTTGCTGCACTCGCTTCCAATACCGAATGTCCTACGTGGGGAGCTGTCTTCCCACGGACGACAGACGTTGACAACTCAGGGTTTCGCCAGTCTGTGAGTGTGAAGGTCACAGAGGACAAAGTTATATTTCCTATTTTTCTATTCATAAGCAAGATGAAATTTCGGGAGGGGGTCTCACCCTTTCTTCAGTTACGTACCACTTGCAAGCCTGAAGAAAATTAGAATACCACTTGAAAGAAAATAATTTCAAAACATTTTAAATTAATGGCTTAATACTAGAAATTGAAGATTTTTGATAAAAAAGATGTATTATTATTATTATTATTATTATTATTATTATTATTATTATTATTATTATTATTCCTCTAAATCACGACTAAAGATGTTATCTGTCGGCTGAATATAAAATCTACTCCAGGTTGCAACCAGCTACCTAAGGAGTAGATCTAGGGACTGTCGGTGCCTCTACAATACTTTACGCAAAATGTGGGCTGTTCCAAATAAAGCAATTTCTTGCACTTCCCAGTCTTTTGAATTACCTGGGAGTTTAGACAAGTTCTTACACAAATTTTGCGGAACAAATCCCAGAGCTCCGATAACTATCGGGACGACCTGTGCTTTTACACCCCACATTCGGCTGATCTCGATTTCCAAACTCTTGTATTTAAGACGTTTCTCTGCCTCCTTGGTAACAACGTTTTGATCGCAAGGTACAGCAACATCGACAAGTAAACACGATTTGTTCTCCAAATCCCGGATGACTAAATGTTTGTTTGCCGCTATCGTGCGATCAGTTTGAATTTGTTGGTCGTACAATATCGTACACAATTCAACAAACGTCACCGGTTTCGGTGAGTGTTCGTACCACTTGGGGCATGTGTTCGGAACTTCGAGGGCGGTACAGATCTACCAGTGGAGGTAGCTACACACTCTGTCGTGTCTTTTCAAGTATTCGGTCTTTGCTAGGATTGGACAAGCTGAGACAATATGATCAATGGTTTCTACTTGCTCCAGGCAAATGCGGCATTTATCATCTTGGGAAATTCTGAGAACCGCTTTATCATAATGTCGTGTTCTCAAGGCCTGATCTTGAGCAGCTTGTGCTTCCGATTCTGGCTTCATTCTTCCCCTTTTAAGCCACATAAATGATTGATTTTTATTGATCTGCACCTTGTCCATTCGTTTCAAGTATTGTCCGTGGAGTGGTTTGTCTCTCCACGATTTCTTTAACATTTTTTGTGTCTCAAATTTCATGTTAAGTAGAATCAGAAGTTCAGTGTCTCTGTCATTCTGGGAGTCTTGCATAGTCTTGTTCGCAATGCTTCTTGCTACACTTACAATGCCTCTGTTTCCCATTGTTCGGTCAGATTTCATGACCTGCCTCATTAGTGGGTCATCTTGATGGCTGACTTTCCCATTCCGGTTATTGCATTGTGCCAGAAGGCTTCTATTTGTCTCAGGCCTCTTCCTCCTTCCTTACGTGACACATAAAGTCTATGTAAATCAGCTCGGGGGTGGGCAACATGATGAATTGTAAGCAATTTTCTGGTTTTTCGATCCATGATGCGAATTTCCTGTTCAGTCCAATCTACTAGTCCGAAACTGTATTCGGCTACAGGCACCGCCAAACTACCTATTGCTGATATTTTATTCCTTGAGTTCAGAGCGGACTGCAGGACAAGTCTCACTCGTCTTTAATACTCCCTGCGAATTCTCTCTTTCATTGTGTCGTTCGAGATGGTCTCACATTCTTCAATGCCCAGATATTTGTAAGTTTTACCTGGCTCAAGATCTTGAATCACGGTGTGTCTATTAACTTCAATGTTCTCTGAAGTGGTCATTTTGCCTCTTTTTAAGTTTGCTTTTGCACACTTGTCAAGACCAAACTTCATGCAGATGTCATTGCTAAATTCATACACGACAGACAGCATTTGGGAGAGAATCGCTTAATTCTTAGCAAACACTTTAAGATCATCCATGTAAAATAAATGTGATACAGGCTTTTCATCACCATGGAGCTTGTAACCAAAGTCAGTGTGCGACAGCTGTTTTGATAGAGGAATCAAACTAATGCAAAACAGCAGAGTGGATAGTGAATCTCCTTGAAAAATTCCCCTGTTAATCTGAATACTTCTTGTTTCTACTACTCCCTTTCCGCTGTGGATGAGTAACCTGGTGCTCCACGACTTCATACTAGCCTTGCAAAACTCAACAAGCCTAGGATGAAATCGATAGATCTCCAGGGTCTTCAAAATCCAATCGTGTGGTACACTGTCAAAGGCCTTCTGGTAGTCGATCCAAGCCATGCTTAAATTACGTTTGCGTTTCTTTACATCTTTCAAAATTATTTTATTCAGAAGCAAGATTTCCTTATGGCCATAGGAACATTTACGACCTCCTTTCTGT
The DNA here is from genome assembly GCA_031308135.1 of Acheta domesticus. Taxonomy (NCBI): domain Eukaryota; kingdom Metazoa; phylum Arthropoda; class Insecta; order Orthoptera; family Gryllidae; genus Acheta; species Acheta domesticus. Next base: position 110,208,225 of record JAHLJT010009419.1, on the reverse strand, counting down.
TCAACTCGCAACAGATGGTTCTTCTCTAGGTGCCTATACATTTTGTCAGCAATGGCTGCAGTTATAAGTTTGTACATTACTGGCAGGCAAGTAATTGGCCTGTAGTTCTTCGCCAAAGAGCTGTCTCCTCCTTTGGGTAGCAAATACGTGATGCCGGGAGTGAGCCATTTGGGGAGTTCATTAGGGTTTTCTAAAATTTTATTAACAGCCTTTGCAAGATGAGAGTGTAGTGCTGTTAATATCTTAATCTAATAAATCTGGATCTTATCAACCCCAGGGGATTTCCAGTTTCCCATATTCTTAATTGTTTGGCATAGGTCCTCTTTCGAGAATCCTTGAACATGTTCCACTGTTTCCACGAGTCCATTGGCAGCATCAACTTCAGATTGGATCCACGATGCGTCTTTGTTGTAGGATCTGGTTTCCTCCCAGATTCCTGACCAAAATGTTTCGACGTCATCTTTTGAAGGAGGGGCAGCATTCCCATTCGGTTTTTGAGTCAGACTGCGATAGAACCTCTTCGCGTCTGTTTCAAACAACCGGTTCTGTACACGGAAATCTTCTCTACGTTTGTATCGTCTTATTCGTTGAGCCCATGCTTGGATTTTCTCTTTTAGCTTTTCAGCTACCATTAGCGTTGTTGTGTCATTGTCAATTAAGTATTTTTGTTCAACATGGAGTATTTTTTGTTGAACTTTATACGTGTGGTTTGACTTAGAAGATGCCTCGGCTAGGAGTGATATTTCACGCCGGGTGTCGGCTATCCGTTTCATAATTCTTTTCATCCATGGAGATACGGAGCTTTTTACTCTGTCTGGCTGTCGGCCATCGGTGTTCTTGGCTGGCCCCAAGATTATCTGAGATACTAGATATCCAGTTGCATACACGATGTGATTGATTTCAGTAATATCTATTGCTATTGCTATTTCAGTTTTAACTCTCATTTAAAGGTTAGTTTTTTAAAATAATAATTCTAGTAATAATAATAACAATAATAATAATAATAATAATAATAATAGCAACAACTCCACCTAGGGAGTACAGGACCTTAGATCTCTAATTGAGGCCTGTACAACCTCATTTAAGACAGAATTCGCTGTTTCTATCACTCTCTTAGCTTTAGCATTTTCGTAAATATCCTCAACGGTGCACGAGATTCGAATGGAAGTAGACGAACTCGTTCTATCGCGCGTCGGAGGAGGTCCCGCATCATGTCCTTATCGTGTGACTCATGGCCAGATGAATTTTCACAACTGACGAATGTTTCATTTGGAAGAGATGAACCTTGAAGGGGATCATCGTTTTCAGGGATATTAGATCGTTCTAAATGTTCGTCATGTGGATGGTTTGATCGATGAACATACTCTGCGTTTCTCTGGATGTCTGCAAGTTGTTCTGCTGTTAATTTTCCACTGCTGAGTATGTATCGTCGTTGACTGGCAAGCTTCTTTGAGTCTAGGGTAGGTCTCATATCTGGGTTTCGCTCTCTCCATATCTTAAAAACTTCTATTTCTGAGCCCCCATTTTTCGCTTTTGTATAGTAAAAGCACCACATCACCTCCTTTAATTCATCCCGGGTCCATCTCTGACGATGGCTTCGAGCTACTGCCGGCTCTGTGTCCCTGGGACTAACATCCGTGGGATAGCCAGATGTCGACAAGGTGACATTAGCTCGGTTCCTGAGCAGGTATGGGACATTGGTAGAACAAGGCACGTTAAGGATCATTACATTGCTTGTTCTATTCATTTTGCTCATTGGTTTCAAGTGAAGATTCGCAGGTAGCAAGTACGATTTCACAGATCACACTTAACGTTTGGGTTGTTTCCTGCCATCCGTTACTGCGACCCACAGTGGCCTCGGGGCATCCCCCCGCAGGGCCCAGCAAGGGGTCCCTCCGATCGCCAGTCGGCATTACTAAACCCTACGGGATTTTCACTGACTGCTGAAGGCAGCCTCCTTCGCTGGCTAATGCAAGATTCGGGCCTCCACTCTAATCAGTGGCCTGGTGTGCCAACCCAGTTTCTCTCCTGTACCCTCTATGGGCCGATTACAGGAAGTCCAAAGGTTCATGACCCTTCCCTCTCTGATAACTTCCCACTCTCCTCAAAATGGAGTACTTGTTCGTCGGACCCCTCACCTTCAACCTATTCAGAAAGGAAGGCCCTACCAGTAGCTAGGCTACCTCTGACATAGCTCTCAGGCTCATGGGGGTTCTCAAGCTCCACCACCAACTCCAAGGTCCTGTACTCCCTAGGTGGAGTTGTTGTTATTATTATTATTATTACTAGAATTATTATTTTAAAAAACTAACCTTTAAATGAGAGTTAAAACTGAAATAGCAATAGCAAAAAAAGGAACAGATTGTTTATTCATCACATACTGACGAGGCTTGAATTGTTTTGCGCGAATGACATCGATATCAAGGTCAATATTGTTAATTTTAACTCAAGTCATTTTATACGTCCAATTTATTCATTTTTTAAAGGTCTATTTAAAATAAAGGGAAAACGCCCATTCACAAAGGTGGGAAGACATGGATGATATCAGATACTGCAAGGTTTTGTGCGGACAATGCAAAATATTCTTTTCGAACACTCAACTAATAATTCGTCTCATATTTCCATTTGAAAGCACATTTTACGACAGCTACTGGTTGAATGTCTCTGGTATTAATATTATTAACTGTACAATTTCTACTTCATTTTTAAATGTTTAAATTATTTCACTGTTTTTAGTAAGTGAAATTCAAAAATAAATACTCTATTTTTCCTTTCACATCGCCTGTTGAGAATCGCTGAGAAGTATTCAAGATCATTGAACGACATGAGATGTTCTTGAAACGAAATATTGTTTTTTTTTACCGTCTAACTCAAGAACCATGATTCATACAGAAATGCGGTTGGTCTCATATCAAAAGTTGAATTCCCCTTGTCATACCATCCGCTGGTTGTTTGTGCTTTTCTGCAATAATAAAAAGTTTGTGAAAATTTAAGGACGTTAAAATGTAGAAGCATTTGACTATCATTTATAATTAATTTCATAGGAATTAAACCATCGAACTAAATAGCAAAATAACCACCTCATTTATAAGTGTTTATTTATTTATTTATTTATTTGTCAAAAAACAGTAAAAACTGTATATGACGTGTGGGGAAAGAAATTTATCTGCGCACGTTTTCTTGAGGGCCAGAATTAAAAAAAACAAACAACGAATTTAGAAAACAATTATTTTAGAAAAATAAAAATATTTGAAAAATGTTTTTTCCCGAGTTATAGAAAATCAATTTCAACGGTAAATGAACTACAAGCAAAAGGAGTTCGCACAGTGAAGCTACATTTACGTCCAAAACAATGGG